>CM048922.1:43488201-43730701 GCA_026686955.1 Epinephelus cyanopodus
AACCACTGAGACGACTGCAGACGACTGATTCAGCGTTATTGAGGTTCAGTAATGATCCAGAGTCACTGAAAACAAACTCAACATCCATATTAAGGCTCTGTGCACCAGTGCAGAGATGCACATCTGGTGTCACCAGCGGTCGGCACCCAGATTTCTGCTTTACTTCCTGTCTCAGTCAGAGCAGATCAACACAAACTACAAGTGCTGCACATAAACTAAAACAGTAACATACATGAGTCTGAAAAGTTTCTGAGTACTGTGGGTGTGCTGTGTGTCATTTTGCTCAGCGTCAGGCCGATACAACTGTGATGTGACCTGCCAACGCTTTCCAACAAACAGCCTTCCCTTCGTGCGCTGTGGATGCACAAAATCAGGAGTAGCGAGAAGAGCTTCTTATGATTCAAGAAGCAAATTCAGTCTATAAAAACACTGTGTTTGTACAACTTGTGTATTTCAGTGTGCAGGGTGGATTAATGGAGCAGGTTAGATGAGGAGTTAAAGGGACAAGGACAGTCCAAAGACATGCAGTTTGGGGACTAGGTTAACTGGTGACTCTAAATTGTCCATAGGTGTGAATGGTTGTGTGTCTCTATGTGTCAGTCCTGTGATAGTCTGGTGACCTGTCCAGGGTGAACCCTGCCTCTCGCCCAGTGTCAGCTGGGATAGGCTCCAGGCCCACGACCCTCAAGAGGATGAAGCGGTTAGAAGAAGATCTAATCTCTCATTTGAACTGTCAATAATTCATTTACACCAATTTTTAATGTTTTTATTGTTTAATTTGTCAAAATATGTCAAAAGTCTGGCATGGGCTTAATGTTCCAAATAAATCCACTTCATGATTTGTTGATAAATAAATATATATATTTAAAAATCTTAACAATCCAAACTTGTTCTATTAAAATCTGTATCTCTTAGGTCTCAATAGCTATTTTCATTTTCTCTCCGCTTCTATCCTCTGGCCTGTAAATGGCATTTGAAATAGGTGTGATCAGCCTTTTTGCTGACTTACAACATGTCTTCTTTGGAATGTAGCCAAAAAACTATTCATGAACAAAATCAAAATTTCACGGAAATTACTCTTCAGTACCTCATCTTTCAATATGTGTTGTTATTTTGTCTGTATCTCTATCATACATTGTACTGTTGGCATTTAGAATTGCACAAAATTTCTGGTCCAGCCAGCTGCCTGAAAGTGCAGATGTTTTTATCAAGATTTCTCAAGACCTACTGACTGAGGTTCATATTAATGTTTTAAGGATAATAAATGAGTCAATTTCAGTATTTACAATTAAACAAATAACTTAAATTGATTTTTAACATTATACAAACATTATAAAAACAAAACAAAATTAAAACCATTGTGGAGTAACATTAAAAAAAACCCTCCAGGTAAAATCCTCAGTGAGGGAGATATAATCATTTACATCCACAACAATCTGGAAATCCACCGGTAAAAAAAAAAAAATTAAATTAATATTAATTCACACAAACTGTAAACGTGAAGAAGTGAATTAAAGAGCAAACTGATGGCAGCTGCTTACAAACATTTATTTTAATGAAAGAATCAGTTCACAGGAAGATTCAATGTGTTTATTACAGAAGTTTAACAAATACAGAAATAACTGAAATCTACAGTAAAACAGGGAGGACGAGGACAAGGAGGAAGACGAGGAGGAGGAGGAGGCCACAGGGCGCCTGTGTGAAACATGGGCTGTATTCAACACACTGTGCATCAGTTATGAAACAGGTGAACTGGTTAACGGTCAGGCTGCTGCTCCACTCGCCTCTGGCTCTGTGAAGTATGAAGAGTTTCTGTCGCAGCACGTATCTGCTCTGTCCATCAGAACAAATATAAGCTCACAGTAGATTAAGTGTGTGTTTCATGGTGTTTTCTCACCATCAGCTTGTCAGGTGTGTGTTTGCAAACATTAGCTTAGCAGGCTAACTTACACGCAGCGGCTTTGTTATGTGTAACAGGACGAAAGCAGCCTGGTCGTCTGACACAGGAGTAACTACGTGACAGTGTTCCAACATTTATTTTCCTCCTCGTCTGACGCAGTGATGTTGCTGTCGGACATTTCAACAGTGGCCCTCCCAGTGCATTGTGGGAACCAGTAGGTGAGGTGGACTGGAGGTTTCTTCTGAACCATTACAACATCCAGGTGTTTCTGTTTTGTTTGCGTAACACACGTCACGCACGTGTTGGCCACATCAGTGTGTACTGGTCGCACAGCACGTGGTGTCAAACACAGCCATGGCCTCCTCAGTGGGCGGGGTCAGTCGGGACAGCTTCGTCTCTGATTGGTCAGATTTCCTGCTCCTCTTGTTCTTATTGGTCACTTTACGGTTTCTGGTCTGGATTCCGTCTTTCTTCATCGTCAGAGGCCGGTTGACCTGAAACACACAGAGCACACGTCTCAAGCACAGCTGTAGTACCTGGTGTAGTTTGTAGTACAGCTGTGCTGTAGTTTGTAGTACCTGCTGTAGTTTGTAGTACAGCTGTGCTGTAGTTTGTAGTACCTGGTGTAGTTTGTAGTACCTGGTGTAGTTTGTAGTAGAGGCCACAGGCGTTGCAGACGGGGTCTCCTGCAGAGTTTCGTCTCCACAGCGTCGTCGTTCCAGTTGCACAGTTGACACACTGAGTTCCTTTCCTCTGAGTCACAACCTGAAAACAGGATTTATATATTTATTATATTTTCATACAGAGAATCTCAGAGATTTGACAGGATGTGGTTAGCCTAGCTTAGCACGAAGACTGGAAGACTGTGTGTGTGTGTGTGTGTGTGTGTGTGTGTGTGTGTGTGTGTGTGTGTGTGTGTGTGCGTCTCTCACAGCTCTCCTCTTGGGTCGCAGCAGCGCTCTGTTGCTGGTTTCCTGTTGGAGGCAGCAGGTGTCACACAGGTGATGACCTGCAGCGTCTCTCCTCCACAGGGCAGCGCTTCTCGTCCCACAGCTCACACACTCACGCTGCTCTAAACACACACACACAAACATCAGTCATCCTGCAACACAGCCAGCCAGACACACACACACATACACACACAGACACGCGCACACACACACAGACACACACACACAGACACACACACACACACACACAGACAGGTAGATTTCTCACCTGGGGCACTGCCCTGCCTCCATGACAGACTGCCAGGTAACGGCCAATCACTAGAGGAGCAGGGGGGGGAGGGGTAAAGGTTGCTGTAGTAACCGTTCCATCCAGGTGTTTAGAGGAGGCAGGTGGGGGGCGGGGTCACAGATGGATTACCATATAAGGAGGAGGAAGGAGGAGGCGGGACATAAGCAGAACTGAGTGATTGACAGCTGGAGTCGTCCAACCAGAGGGAGGAATTGATGACGTGGTAAAGCTCTGGCTCATGGGATGTGTTTGGTGATTGGAGGTAGGTGTGTGACGGGGCGGGGCCAACCTGTGAGGAAGAGAACGTTAATTATATTCATTAAAAACAGAAGGAGAGCAGAATAATCGACTCTGAGGTGTGTTAGAGTTTTAACAGTTACGGCTGCTGTTGGAGTGCCTCAGGGTTCAGTATCAGGGCCTCTGTTGTTTTGTTTTTTCTTAAACAGCCTTTGTCTTAATGTGCATGATTCATGTGTTCATCTGTACGTCGATGACACAGTTATTTATTGCTCTGCTTGTACGCAGACTCAGGCCCTCACTGACTACTGTTCAGTCTGAAGTTCATCCTGTACGCAGATAAAACAAAGTGCTCGTTATCCCAACTATTGTTACACATCAGAACAAGAGCAGTGTTTCATCCTGGACATTATGTTAGACAAGTATCTTTATTTAAAGGCACAAAATGAACTACGTGTGAAAAGACTAAAACTGAAAAAATAAAAACGTAATAATAATAATAATAATGATAAAAATAATGATGATAATAAACGTTATTTATACAGCACCTTTCATGTAAGAAATGCCACACAAAGCGATTTACAATAAGGACATTATAAGCTCTGAGTGCTTCACATGAAAACAGACAGAATGAACTAATTAATAAAATCAAAGAGTTGTAAAACTATAAATCATTAAATCAAGTAAGACTTTTCTTACAGCGACTGTTTTGTCTTTAAGAAAATCAGGTTTCTATGATGTGATTTTTGGGTTAATTTGTAATAAGTACAACATGAGTGAAAATGGGTCGGCCTGTGACAAAGGCTCAGTATGTGAAAATGTAAAGTTTTTCTGACCTTTGTATCGAACAGCAATGTCTTGTATGGTGTCGTTATGACAGCAGAGGACCAATCAGATAGCTGCAAATAATCCGACGTCATCTCTGCGTGTCAGAGAGGAAATGGACAGACAAAGAATGGAAAG
This sequence comes from Epinephelus cyanopodus, assembly GCA_026686955.1. Lineage (NCBI taxonomy): Eukaryota > Metazoa > Chordata > Actinopteri > Perciformes > Serranidae > Epinephelus > Epinephelus cyanopodus. The sequence continues at coordinate 43,492,541 of CM048922.1, forward strand.
AAAAATGTGAGACAGAGTGAGAGCTCCCTCTGATCACATCACAGGAACTCTGCTGCATCACCAGAAAGATGTATTAATTAGAATTATTAGTTAAAGAAAGAGGATAAAAGAAGAAGAAGATAAAACACAAAACAGAGATAAAAGATAAAACAAACAAACAAACAAACAAATGAAGATAAATGATAGAAGTAAGAAATACAAGATAAAACAAAGGATAAAAGGAGATAAAGATAAAAATATGAAACTGAGACAAAAGATAGAACAAAAATGATCAAATAAAAAAACAATAAAACAAGGTAAAATAGAGGGATGAAATAAAACTAAATGATGAATCCATAAATCTCCTCTGTCCTTTAAGTCTAATTTATATAAATATTAAAGCAACCCACCTGTGTCGCCTCCTCAGGTCTGCAGGAGCTCAGAATAAAGAAACAGGCTGATAATAAATGAAGCTGAAGACAGTTTACTCCTCGTCTGACTGATGCTGCGAGCTGACGGAGGAGAAACAGGAAGTGTGGGAGGGAACTACATGAACTGAATTTTTTCTTTTTTCAGTTCAGTATTTGATTAAAAGAAGTTTTATTCATTTTATTGATGCTCACAGACCTGATGTGTGAAGCACAGAGGAGGAAAGTAACTAAGTACACTCATTCTTCATTATGAGGTACTGTACTTGAGTATTTCCATTTTGTGCCACTTTATACTTCTCCTTTACATCTCAGGGGCAGGTACGGTACTTTCTACTGTGTTACATTTATTTAACAGTTATAATTATTTGTACTTAAACATTGACACGTAAAACATTTTATATGATTTGTTTGCTTTGTTAAAGGTTAAACTCCTCAGCAGTGAAGTATTAATGAAGTCTGTAGATCCACCTGGTGTCTGCACGCGGCTCTCAACATGGAGGTGTCTGAGCCTACGGCTAACAGCTAACAGTGCTAACTCATTTAACAGTGCTGACGGAGCTAACGGTGTTAACCAGGGTGGAGCTGGAGAGTGGACACTACACTGCCACAACGACGCCGTCCTGATATCGGCAGAAACCACCATACGAGCACAGTGCAGAGCGGCAGCGATCAGTGGGATACACACAGTGGCGCCTGTATAGGGGAGAAAGGTTAGGACGATTCCAAGGGCCCCTGACTGACAGGGGCCCCAAAAATAGGTAAAAAATGAATATATAATTATTAAACCATCATCATTAAGACTTTTTTTCAAATATAGCAATAAAATTAATGATCTCTTTGTTTTTACTTGTGTTTGGCAGTAACAGTTTAATATCCCCATTGACCAAATAGTAAACATCCATATTGACTGACCACCCCTCTGTATCTGCATGAAATGGTTTGGTCCTGCCTTAGTGCACTAATGGTGACGGTGCCTAGTAGCAGTTAGCAGCTGCACTACAACGCTACAGTCATCATCATGCCACCTAGTACTGAAAGAAAATCCAGTTTTCACAAAAGGAAAGAGAGAAAGGAGAGAGATCAGAGGCAAAAGAAAGGGTGTCGATATGTGAGCCAGTGTTTCTCCAAGAAAGGTGGGCAGCCTATAGTGTGTGAGTGGTAGAGATTAGCTTAATGTCCATAGTGAAATAAACTAGCTGCAGACTAGTGTTAGCCACTTCACTCCTTTCTAACCTACATTTAATCAGTGCAGGTAAATGTTTAGCAAGATATTCATATTAAATCACTTGTCCCCGCCCCTTTTACCAGACTGAACCACAGATGGGTCAGAAGCAGCAGCCCTGTCTGCCCATAACTGTACCTGTCCCAGTGAAGAGGGTGAGCAACACCTGCCAGTTACTGCAGGGAGTCTGTGGGAAGCTCTCTCTCTCTCTCTTGCTCTTTTTTACCAATACAAAAAAGGAAAAGAAATATTTTTTAATGATCATGATTATGCTTTCCTTTAAATTGAATTATGTCTGTTGACATCTATAGATACAGACTTTATTATTCCCTCATGAAAGGCAATTTATCTGAGCACACACACACACACACACCACACACACACACACACACACACAAACACTTCATTCTCTGCGCAGGACAACAGCAGGGGCCGAACACATGCTGCGTCTTCAACCGCCTGGAAAACATGAGGTCGGGTGCTGGGTGCTCCTCAGGTTGCGTCTGGGGTTGCTAAGCAACCATAACCAGCACTGTATCATAACCTACATACCAGAAATCCTGAGTGCAGAGCTGATCTTCTAGATGCCGTACTGTAAGTGTATATTGGTCAAAAGTATCGTCCATGGAACAGATGTGACGCTCTGACAGCTCTGCACTAACATCAGACTGCAGGTGACTGTGGCGCCGAGGTAAAGCGTGAAAACTCACTTGTTCAACACTTTACTTTGTTTAATGTGATCTGTGTATCTGAACCTCCTCAGATCCCATAATAATCATCTCTTCAGTAAAGTCAACAGAAGCCTCGAACACGCCATATTTAATAAACATGTGATTTTATTATTCATGTTGTGTTGTTTCACTGCAGTAACATGTTGATGTAGATCTGAGTAAAGAGGAAACGTGAAGGTTCACTTCCTGTCGGAGAACGTCAGCAGGTGAGACTGAAGAAAAACACGTCAACAAGACAGAACAAAAAAATAAATAAAGATAAATATAAAAACGTTTGTAAACATCAGCACTGACATAGGAAGCTGATTGGTCAGTCAGTCGTCTGTTCAGAGGCAGGAGGCGTGTCTCTGCAGCAGCGCAGGGTCTACCACGCTGTTCTGCAGGGGCAGGTCCACTGAGAAGTCAGTGGGCGGAGCCTGCAGCCGCTGACGTGGGGGTCGGCCCCCCCTCTGAGGAATGGGCAGCTCTGAGTGGTGAGCAGGAAGAGGAGAGGAGAAGAAGTACGGATGGAGGAGAGCCTACAGAGATGAGGAGAGGGTCGCCAATTAATCAATCAATCAATCAATCAATCAATCAATCAACCAACTAATTAAACATAATAACAGACCACCTGCAGCAGAGATCAGTCGGGTCCAGAAACAGTTTAACTGATAGAAATTTTATATCTCTGGGCTTTACTGGCGATCAAAGCACTGAAACAGTAAAGAGGAGAGGACCTCAGATCGAACCCTGAGGAACTCCACCTTCAGAGTCCACTTCCTGTTTCCTACCTGCCTGGCGGAGCAGCGCTGTTTGGACGGATAAACCAGGAACTTGTAGAGCAGGTCGATGGCCTGAGGAGACGTGTCGGGGACGATCTCCTCCAATGGGATGGCTGGATTCTCCTTAAAGGTGATTTTATTGTAATCTGGCAGCTCAACAATCTCCTGGAGAGACGGACAGCATCAACACACTGATATCAACACACTGATGTCATCACACTGATGTCATCACAGATCTACTTATATTACTTCTATACATAATGTTTGTAACATCAGAGGTTCTGCATCATTTCAACAGTGGACGATGTCAGCAGCCAATCAGAGAACAGAACTGAGCCTGCCTTCTGTTCTCATTTTGGAGACACAAATATTATTTTAACCTTTGTGTGTTGCTGCTCTGACTAATGGCTCCACTATATTTTCTATTTTTATGTTCTTTTAATCTTTTGTTTTATATTTTAATCTGTTCTTATTATTTGATTTTGTTTCTGACTGTATCTGCTTTTATCTTTTATTTTCTCTTACTATGTTTATAAGTATTTAGGAGAAATTCTTCTATGTGAAAATCTGCTCGGCTGATTCTGATTCTGACTTTGTGCTGCTGAAACACTTGAGTTCCTCCTCCGAAGATCAATAAATGATGATCTCATCTGATTGATCAGTGATCAGCTGATATTGGTAGATGTGTCTAACTCCAGTTTAAATGTTAGAAAAGTCAGATTTTGCTGCTTTATGTTGAAATATTAATGTCAGTTAAGACACATGTATGGATTAATGAATGACACGTGTGTTTGTGTGTTTGTGTGTGTGTGTGTGTGTGTGTGTGTGTGTGTGTGTGTGTCGTACAGGCCAGCTGTCCTGTGTTGGAGTTCCCAGCACTCTGAGGACGCAGCAGAGCTGTTCAATGTCGTTTTCTCCAGGAAACAAAGGAGACGAGTTCAACAGCTCCCCGAAAATACAGCCCACAGCCTGAAACACATACACACACACAGATCAGGGCTTTTATTCTGAAGAGCTACAGGAAGAGAAACATATCAGCGTAGACTCAGTGATTACATGTCATCAGCGCCCCCTGCTGCTCAGCTCTGAACACTGCACCGCATTATTTGGTCATTGTCAATGTGTTGGAATTATTTAAGTAACTGTATATAATGTTTTATTCTTTTATAAGTTGTGTGTGTGTGTGTGTGTGTGTGTGAGTGTGTGTGTGTGTGTGTGTGTGTAGCGTGAGAGCGACCGATTATATTTCATTGTGCTTTGTTGAATAATGACATGTAAATGAAGCTTGTTTCCTCCAGGTGCTCCAGCTTCCTCCCACAGTCCAAAGACATGCAGGTTAACTGGTGACTCTAAATTGTCCGTAGGTGTGAATGTGAGTGTGAATGGTTGTCTGTCTCTATGTGTCAGTCCTGTGATAGTCTGGGGACCTGTCCAGGGTGAACCCTGCCTCTCGCCCAGTGTCAGCTGGACAGGCTCCAGCCCCACGACCCTCAAGAGGATAAGCAGATATGGAAATGAATGAATGAATGAACCCTGTAGCTATAAATGCTTTTCCGTCAGCAGACGTTACAGCGTCGTCATGATGAACAGAATAAAAACTAATAATAACTGATCTTCAGTATTAATCTGAGTAGTTTTCTCACCACAGGTCGACTCCCTCGTCGTACTTTCTGGCCCCGTACAGCAGCTCAGGAGCTCTGTACCACCTGAACACACACACACACACACACACACACACACACACACACACACACACGATCATAATGAAGTTCATTATTGGTATGAGGTTTACAATGTGAGAATAATGACGTCATTTTTTGCAGACTCATCTCTCCCTCTGACACAGGCTCCTTTAACACTTCCTGTTCAAGGCGGGAATATCACGCCACTACGCTGCCTCGCTGTTTGTATATAGAGAACAATCATGGAACAGGGGAACAAAATGTCTGTATAAGGGACAGCTGACAGGACGGGATCATGGGCGCCAGGCTGTGATGTGTGGATTATGTGTTACACGTGCGACTCACCGCAGGAGTTTTAAGAAGCAGCTGTTAGCAATTAGCAGCTAACTCAAAGAAGAAGAGCAGCAGCTGTTAGCAGTTAGCAGCTAACTCAAAGAAGAAGAACAGCAGCTGTTAGCAGTTAGCAGCTAACTCAAACAGTGAGGTCCAGGAGCTCCTTACCCTCCGAGCAGAGGACGAGATCAGCCGCCATATAACAGGGACACTAAATGATTGTTATTGACATGTGATGTCATTGTTATTGTTTATAAAGAGCTGCTGACGCGTGTGTTATATGTCACACTAGAGGCTGACGCTGTTGTGTTACATGTCACGCCTCGTTAGATTCTGTGAGGTCATCATGCTGTCTGACATCACACACTGGAGCCACATGATGGCGCCGTCGTTTGGTTCTGTGTAAAAACCTGTAAGACAGTCTCTCGTCACACAGTCAGGTCTGTTCACATTAACAAAGCATTTTGTTATTTTCTTAATAAATAAAGTTTTATGGTCTTTTCTGATTTTAAGGTTGAATGAGTGATTTGTTTTACACTCACAGTGCACATCCTTTGTGTGGGATGAATTTATAGTGTGAGTTTTGTCAGAATATCTCCGGGCCGGTGCCCTACAAAACTAAAACCCAAAAATAATATTTGCACACAAAGGTAGGTGTGTGTGTGTGTGTGTGTGTGTGTGTGTGTGTGTGTGTGTGTTACCTGGTGGCCACCTGGTGGCTGTACAGTCTCTCTCCCTGCTCACTGAACAGTCTGGCCAAACCAAAGTCTGCGATCTTAAGGTGACCTGAAGAGCTGATGAGGAGGTTCGCTGGCTTCAGGTCCTACACACACACACACACACACACACACACACACACACACACACACACACACACACTTAGTGAGTGCCCTGACTCTCCTGTTCCGTGATCAGGGTTTGATCCATTTGGTCCAATAACATTTGGAAAGTTTGGAAGAGCTGCAAGATTAATTTATTTTATGCCAAATTAAGTTGGTGAGGTGCTAAACTGGAGGTTGGCTGCGCGTGATGTTTTCCACTGTGATGATGTCATCATGTTTTATATCTCACACGTGTTTTTAACCTTTCTGATTGTTTCACTCTGTAACTCTGTTATTAAATGATGACCTCACCCGGTGCATGATGTTGTTGTGATGCAGGAAGGCCACGCCCTTTAGCAGCATCATCATGTAACCTTTGACCTGAGCCGGGGTCAAAGGTCGCTGAGAGTTCCTGATGACCTCAGAGAGGTCGGAGAGCATGAAGTCAAAGACCAGGACGAAGCCCGTCCCGTGAGGGAAGACATCCTTCAGCTTCACCACCTGAAAGGAAGAAGAGGAGGAGAGTGAGGCTGACCTCTGACCTCTGACCCTAACAAGATGTTGTCTGAGACTCACATGTTGGTTGTCCTCGATCTCCTGCAGGGCCTTGATCTCCCTCAGAGCCTGGTTGGGGATGCCGTCCTCCAGACGCCTCAGAGCCACTTTCTTCAGAGCCACCGTCTCTCCTGTCTGACAGGAATGTAAAGAAGGTTAAACAGTCTGTTGAGTCCACATTAGTCCTCGTGTTTGTACCTGATGTGATACTTTTGTTTGACACTAAAGACCTGAGACACTCAACGACATCCTGTACTGCACTGTCCACAGGAGGAGAACTGCACAGCCTCTTATTTATAAAGTGTTATATATCTGACAAAATTAAGCTGAAACCAGAAAATATTTTACCTGAAAAATGTCTGGATTAATTAGAAGATCAAAGCAGTTATGGATCATTTTTATTATAGTTATTAGCTATAAACAAAATGATTGTTAGTTATTGTTGTTGACCAGCTGAGTTACCTCGATGTGTTTGGCCTTGAAGACGATGCCGTGAGCTCCTTCTCCGATCCGACCCAGAATACTGTACTGCTCCATGTTCTCACGGTCCCTGCATCGACCTGGACTACAGGTCCGAGCGTTGAACCTGGACTACAGGTGTGACTTTTTATCCAGTCCTGACTGAGCTGTGTCAACAGTTAAATCAAATACTTCCTAATTTAATCTGTGTTCAGTCCTTCAGGTTTTGTTCTGACCATCAGGAGGAACCTTTAGCAGAACGATTGTTTCTGAGGTAAAAAACACCAGTCTGGGTTTTTCTTGTTGTTGTTGAAAATCAGAGGGACTGAAGCAAAACACGAGCTCCGTTAATAATCTAGTATTTCACTGATGTTGCACTTCTTTGCTCAATAATTAAGGAAACTACACAACCACATGTTGAATGATTTAGATATTATAACCATGTACTTTGATTCGGGGTGTGAGGCGACCGTAAAGAAACAACATGTTGTCAGTAAACATTCATTTCTAAAACAGCAGCGACAACCTCTGAGGGGAGCTAACAGCTACCTGTTAGCTTACGTTGCCTTGGTAACCTACTGGCTAAGCTAGCAGAGCTAATTGTCCGCTCTGAACAGCTGATGGTGTCACACCACGCGTGTCCGACCGGAACTGAAGAGACGCAGAGTTCCGTCTGTTAAAAAACACACACCTGTTCATGCGCAGCGTTTTAAACACATTTGTTAAACCAGCTGAATACAGACAGAGAGAATTAGCACTTGACTACAGCGCGACCAGAGGTCCGCCATGTTTGTTTATAGTGACGTCAGGGACGATTCTCATTACAGAACTAGAGCAGGTAGAAGAAACTCACCTGTCGGTCCGTCAGACTGTAAAACGCTTATCCGGCTGTCAGGGCGCGATCACGCGGGATTACTCCTGAGAGAGCAGAGTATTTTTTACAAAGTACTATTACTCATATTTAGTTCAACATGTCGGTGCTTCGTCACTGTTTCTTCTATTCACTCTAGTTCTGTGTCCAGAGTGTCGCCGCCTCCATATTGGAACCCGGAAGTGCTTGTTTTGCACATCCGGGGTGTGATCGGTGTTTACGGTGCGTGAGTCCTCAGCAGCATGATGACCGGACAGTTTGTGGACCGGTAACGACTCTGAGACGTTGCCGTTACCATCAGTCAGACACCCAGCCGGTTACCGGAGAGGTTTATCTTCTTCACAGCCGGAAGTTTGGATTTAAGGGAAAAACAGAGAAGATGTCTCCGCCTGCCGATGCTAATGCTAATGCTAATGCTAACGTGGATCAGAAGGTTCTGCAGTATGAAACTTTCATCAACGAAGTTCTGAGGAGAGATTTACAGTAATAACAGTTATTAAACATTATTTACGCAACCAGAGAGAAGAGACACAGCAGCATATAACTGGATTATATTAATAAAGTTTATTGCTGTTTTCTAACTGTTGGTGTTTGTGTGTTTGTCAGGAGGGTGTTGGAGCAGAGAGACTCTGTGTATGAGAAGATCTCTCAGTATCTGCAGCTGAAGAACACCATACAGAGTCTGCAGGTACACACACACACACACACACACAGATATATATGTATTCAGAGAATAAGTATTAAGAAATTAAAATCAAGACGTTTAGATCGTGTGATGAAATAAATTAAGTTACTCTTTTTAACATAAAAATAAATGTCAGCAGCGTTTTTGTTCGGACGGTAGATGAAGAAATAACTTCACATTATTTTTACGTCGTTAGACATTAAAAGGTTACATCTGTCCAACACACTGAAGCAGGGCTAGATTTTTTTGTGGATATGCTGATACGTATTCGACTGATAACTGAGACTGATGTCAATATATCCACCTTTCCCCACCTGATGTCAGTGATCATCATCAAGTCTCTTCTGTAGATGAATTAACACATTACACACACACAGACTCTGATGGTGACGGCCCACCAGCAGGTGGAGACATGAAACTGTTCAGTGTCTGTGACGTTCAGTCATTGTGCTAAATAAGAAAAATCATATTGTCCCATTCTGAGAGTTCGCTTCAAAGCTGATCAGCTGATACTGATGATGTACAGATGTTACTGTGCCTCCCTGTTCTGTGGGTTTATCAAAGTAGTTTGTGTTGAGATGAAAACATGCTTTATCAGAAAATCAGTGACACAAAAATTGTCTTTTTAATTCTGGTTAAAACCTGAAAGAAATAAACAGGAAGTGATGACTCGTTCTCCTAAATGTCTTGGCGTAAACGATGGGCTAGTTCAACATGAATCAATCAATCAATCAATCAATCAGTTTTATTTATAAAGCCCAATATCACAAATCACAATTTGCCTCGCAGGGCTTTACAGCATACGACATCCCTCTGTCCTTTGGACCCTTCAGCAGACATGAATATGGGCGAGATCACGCGGCGACAAATAGCTGTGTTGAGGTCAGACAATTTCCAGGAGCCTTTGGTCCGTACAGGAAGTCACAGAAACACTCACATCCTGTCAGATCTGATGACAAATGAAATCAGCTGTTAGATCAGATGAGAGCCAGGTGTCTGCAGTCCGTGGAGCCTGGCTCTGAAAACTGCGACCACCTCGCTCCTGTGAGATTACCGTTGTCCACTTTTGTATGACGTCAGAGCGAGTCGGGATGAAGTTGGACACAAATCTAACCAGCATGCATTGTGCGCCGATCGCCTGTGATCAAATAAGTGCAGGTCTGGTTCATCTGTAACGAGCTCACTGAGGAATAAGAAACACGTTCAGTGTGAAGGTCGTGTGTTAGTGACATGCTGAGTGATGTCACTTCCCTTAATGTGTGTGTGTGTGTGTGTGTGTGTGTGTGTGTGTGTGTGTGTGTGTGTGTGTGTTCCTGCAGGAGTCAGGCTCTCAGCAGCTGAAGACAGACGTGGATCTCGGCTGTAACTTCTTCGTCCAGGCTGAAGTGTAAGCTGCTGATACACTGATCAATAACTCTGATCGATCAAACTTTATTCATGTTTATATGAAGACGTCAGAGGTTCATCACACTTTCATCATAGTTAACATGTTTAAGACAGTCTGAACTTTTCTGCTCATTTCTACGTTGTATTCATACGACTGTGTTTAGTGGAGTGTTTCTGTGTCACTGCTGCTCACCAGTTATTTTTGTATTTGATTGACTGATTGATTGATATCAGCTGTAGAACAAGACATTCTCACTGTTGGGGTTTTCCATCCTGTCCTCCTACACTTCCTCAGATCAGAAACAAAACAGAGCTGTCTTGGTGTTTTAGAAAATGCAGATGAACCTTGGGGGATTACCCAGAATCCTCTTCAGACCTGTCTTTTCCTCTTCCTCTTCTTCTTTTGTCAGGGAGGACTCGTCCAGGATCTATGTGGCGGTTGGTTACGGTTTCTTCGTGGAGATGACCCACGATGAAGCTCTGCGATTCATCAACAAGAAGACGAGTCAGCTCACAGCGTCAGTTCACATTAACTGCTCTTCTTCTGTGGTTTTATTCCTGCAGCAGTTAAGAATAAACCAGCACTGACTTTAGTTCACGTGTCTGAGATCTCAACCAGACTGTGCAATAAAGCTTTGTGAGATTATTTTTGCGGATTAAGTTTAAGTGAAAAAGGAAAACATTGGGTGTTAGCTTGATGCTAACGGTGTCTGTTGTTTTGAGTGCGACATGCTAACTGTGCTAATGTTGTGTTGCAGCTTCACAGAGCAGCTCACCAAAGACTCTGCAAAGATTAAAGCCAACATCCGCATGGTGCTCGAGGTCAGTTCTCTATTGACACACCGTAAAGTTACTCATGATCAGTTTATTTTCATTATCATTCACATTACAGATTAATCTACTGATGTTTTATTTTTATTTTTACTGTTTTTTATTTTATTAATATTTTTGCGATAATTTACTGATATATTGGAGGTTTTTTTTTCAGATTTGTAAACATTTTATAAATCATTTTCTATAATATTTTGGATATTTTGCTAATATTTTTTCAGAGATTTTACTGTTTTTTATTATAAATATATTTTTACTCATATTTTGGGGATATTATATTATGTTAATAATTTATATTTCAGATATTTTACTGATATTGTTTTTTTATTTTTTATAAAGGTTTTTTCTGAAATAATCCAAGTATGCTTCAGATAATTTATATTTTAAAAAAATAGATAATTTGCTATTATTTTGGGATATTTTAATAATATTTTTTTCCGGTGTTTTTAAGATATTTTCCAGATTAAAAAAATATATATTTTACATATATTTTTCAGATAACAAGTTTTGGATTTTTAAAAATATTTTTAAGAATATTTTTTTGTAAAACAGATTTTTTGATATAATTTTCTGATTTATTTATTCCTCCTTCATCTCTCCTCCTCCCATCTCCTCCTCCTCCTCAGGGTCTGAGGGAGCTGCAGGGACTGACCGATCTGCCAGAGAGCAGAAGAGACGTCTTTTAGATGTGTCCACGTGTTGGACGAGCTGAGGACGTTCAGACCTGCTGACTTCACGTTCAATGGACTGAAGCTTTGTTCAGACGGGACGAACAGACCTTGACTTTAATACAACTCATCACTCAGGATACTGTAACCATGGTGACGGGATAGGATATTATGGTCTGTAACAGAGAAGGACATTCAGCAGGACAGATGTCTCCACAGGACGGCGCCAGAGAGGCGAGCAGGAGGTGAATCAGAGTCTCTCCTTCATCACTCAGTGACCGTGAACACTCAGACGTAAAACACACGTCGATCTCGTTCAGTGTGACGTCTCAACGTCTCTGATGTTCGTCCAGAGACGAGCAATAAACCTGCTTGGAAATCAGAGACAAAAGAATCATCATGTTTTAAGTTTTCCTGTCGTTCATGTCGCTGCAGCGGCTGTGGGTCCGATTCTGACCTGCGACCCTTTGCTGCCATCGTCCCCTCTGTCCTCCCCGTCACGCTGCCACTGTCCTGTCAGATAGAGGCCAACAAGACCAAAAAAATAATCTGAAATAATAACTATAACGTCACAGGAAGTGACTGAAGTTTCAATATGCTGCAGAGTGAAGATTTTGTACATTTAAATTATTTTTCATCAGACCTTCAAAACTATTCAAATCACACCTCACTGCCAAGAATATGTTTCCTGGTTTGGGATCTGGCCACTTCAGAGGACTCCTCAGATGTTATCAAACTGTAGACATGTGACACTTTGAGGTGAAGAGACCTCCACAGTTAGTTTTCAGTGTGTTCAGTGTTTTAAATGTGGTGGTTCAGTTTGAATAAACAGCTGCTGAGTGTTCTGCGTTCACACACTCTTTGTTTGTACGAGAGCTGATTTTGATTTTGTTTCACCTCTGCAGACGTTCACTCCTCTGAGCAGCAGCAGGTTTGTAACACTGAACGTTAAATAATAAAAGTTCAGTAGAAGTACAAAGTCTTAATTGTCACTCTGAAGGAATATGACCACGTTAGTTGTGACGCTCAAAAAAACACAACACATGACGTTCAGTGAGGACAAACATGCAATAAACAAATATAAAAGTGTTTACAGTGCTCATGGCAGAGCAGTGTGCTGATGGCTGTCAATCAAACGATACTTCATGATTTGAGTCAGTGAGGCAAATGTCTTGTAATGGTTGGTAATCATGTTCAAATGTTTAGACCTCGGACACCAAAGAAAGACGGGAGCCGTAAGTCACAACTGTATTTGGCACCATGGCTCTGTGTCCAAATACTTTTGGACATGTGACATGAGCCGTGGTGCAGGACGTATTCAGATCCTTTACTTAAGTAAGGGAAACAGAGCAGGAGGAAACAAACACTTAGGGACTGACAAAAATAATCATTGGATTCTCACATTTCTGACGGTCCTTCGACACATCATGTGCAACAAACACTGCATCAGGAAGGAAAAACACCAAAAACACGTCTGATCTTAAAAAGTGACATTTCATCAAAATCACTTTATTCTACGTCTCATTATAAATGTGTTCAAAAATAAACCGTTTGCACGACAAGAAAAACTGAGACTTTTCCAACTCCAGGATTTCATCTTCAACTTTTAACTTTCAAACATCAAAGTTTTAAAAATCTAATAACTGATTTATGAAGGAGGGAGGGTCACACCTCAGCCCCCCCGATAAATAAAGAACAGTCCCTGATCAAATCCTGCCCCAGTTTTACACATCTTGATCTTGATTCAACAAAAATGTAACATTCAAGATGAAACAGGAACAGATCAATCTGATTAAAACACACACACACACACAAAGAAAACAAAACACTATAAACAATAAGATGCTGCAGAGTTCAGTAGTAATAAAACCAGAGCTCGGCTGCTCTCAGAGCTGCTCCGTCAATAACATGGACGGAGCCTGTTGCCATGGAAACTGGATGCTAAATAGAGGCAGTGGCGTGAAGAAGCCGAGAGATGACTCTTGAAATAGACACACACACACACACACACACACACACACACACACACACACACACACACACAGAAACGCCTCCTGTTTGGTGCTCAGATGGAGGAAAACGTGACGCTGACTGAACGACTGCAGCTGATTCACTGCTGACACAGTTTACAGCAGGAAGTGATCATCACTCCACCTGCAGCAGCTGATGGGTGATGCCCTGCTCAGAGGCTCAGAGGCAGCAGCTGATGGGTGGTGCCCTGCTCAGAGGCTCAGAGGCAGCAGCCATCTCTCCTCTCAGGGCGCTGATGAACAAAAACTAAAACCCTGAAACACCACAGAGATCAAACTGCTTAACAAAGTAAACAGAGTCATAGAGTGTGACAACGTGTGAGATCAGCTCAGGGACTGTTCTTTATCTTCTGTTATGTTCTTTTGACCCTCCCTCCACCATAAACGAGTCATTAGATAGAAAACATGTTGGCCTGTGTCCTTGTTAAAAAATCAACAGTAAAATAAGAAAAAAAAAATCCAAAAATTAAAAACAAAAATTAACAAATTATTAAAATGACAAAAAAGTTATAAAAATTGTACATGTATGAAAATATTGCCAAAAAATGTCAAAGAAAACAACCTGCTTCCAAACCTGGTGTCTTTAAATATCACCAAATAGGTTTAAGGAAAAATAAATCACCAGATGTTTAAAATAAAATAAAATTGCTATTTTGTGGTAAAATAAATACAGAACACAATGACGTTCACTTGTATGCCCCTCCTCTGCGCCGGTGACAGCTCGACTCCCTCCGTGTGTACGTACACCTGCCCGTCCCATTTCTGTGAGTGTGATATGTCAATAACGCCTCAGTGGAGTTTCTTCAAATTTGTCTGACCCGCCACCTAAATCTGTCCAACACTCAGTATCCTGAGAGAAATATATAAAACACTTCAACTGTACCTTTAATTCATGTGTAAATGTTTTCACCTCACATGGTGTCAGCAAGACTCACAATGATCCTGATTATGTACTGACTGACACCAAGCTGCTGCCAGGCAGCTTTTATTTTGAAACACGTGTTGCTCGGCGGCACCTCGGCAGCTGGTTGTCGGTTCGATGATGAGCAGAAGAAGAAGAGGCGTCACGTCGTGCTGACGTCACCACACCCGCAGCTGCAGAAACACGAGCGACCGCAGCGTCAAGTTTCACCTGTTGAAAAAATACCGGAACTCAGAAAGAACACGACGTTTGACCTTCAAAAATAAAAGCGCAAACTTTCTCAGGAAACTTTTAAACCAGATATTTGTTTGAATGTACGATGTACAAAAACCAGCAGAGACATGAGTAGGAGCCTTTATCTTAATTAAGTTCATCTAAACTGTTTTACATTGGGCACAGACAGGTCACCTGCTCAGGTGTGATGAAGCAGCCGTGTGTCCAGGTGGTCTCTGAACACACACACACACACACACACACACACACACACATGCTTCAGGTCATCACAAACATCTGGAGTTTGTTTCTCTGCTGGATCTGAAAAGAATCTAAAACTGTCAGAAAAATGTAAAAAGTTCAGTATTAAGCCGTGAGACACATTAGAGAGGGAGCAGGGAATAAGAGGCTAAAGAAAAGTAGCTGAGATGATGAACTAAGGGACTGTTCGTTATTTATGAGGGTGGTGCAAGAAGAGGGAGCCATGTTAAATTATTTTTAACCTCTGGGGAGGGACTTGGGGTTTTTTTTTTGGGCTTATGGGCGTTTGGCTATTATAAATCACAACTTTCATCACACGTGTGATTTTTTTAAGCACTTGGGAGGGACTTTTTTTTTTTAATTGTTGCTTATGGGCGGGGCTTACACATTTAAACAGTTGCATTTTGTATTTATTTTACCACAGAATTGTAAAGACACCATGTTTGGACAGCATGTTGTTCTTTAAAAGAGCCAATGACACAATTCATCAGCCAGAAAGTGTGAAAACAGAAATGATCACTGGACCACAGCTCCTGTCCTCAGTAGATCTCACACACTCTGTCTAACTTTATAATTATGTTTTCATTCAGCAGTTTAATGTCGTTGGTAGTTTAGTTTCCACTAAAGTTTGTCCTGATCGCTGAGCAAACTGTGTCCTCTTTCCCAAGGTCAACAATGAACTTCGCTTTTATTGTGAAATCCATGACCGGAAGTGTGGCAGTGTGGCTGGCGGGCAGCCTGACAGGTGAGGAGGCGGCCAAACAGGAACTAACTGGGAAAAACACAGCGAAGTGATGAATCTAGTCCGGACAGACGGACACTTCGCTCCGCTAAACTACGAACAAACGACCGGGCGGATTCTACAAACTACTTTTCCTCCGTGTCGGGGGCTGAGGGCGGCTCACGGTGAACTCCAGCCCGCAGTGAGCAGCGCTGTTTGGGGGCAGCCGAGAGGAGGAAGGCGGCGGGGGGCTGTCAAGCAGCAGGCTAGGCTAGGCTAGGCTAGGCTAGGCTAACAGCTTCAGCCCCAAGAAAAGCCTGAACTTGGAGAAACTTTGTCAAAAATCAGTCGATTAATCGGCTCCTCCGGAAACACCTGACAACATCAAAACATCGCTAAACTGCCGCCAAAACAAAGTGTTAGCCTTCCAGTGTTTAGCATTGCTAGTTGGCTAATTAGCTCCCAGTAGCGTTGTCAACACATCCAGGCTGTGACAGCACAGACACGTTCACTGTCTCCACTCAGATACTCAACTTCTACTTTATGTTGATGGACATTAATTAGCTTCAGCATATTAATTAGCACCAAGTTATATGCGGCTAAAGGCTGTGAAGGCGCCTGTCAGTGCTGTCTGAAACATCAATCTGTTTTATGTCGCTGTGTTATCGGACGGTGATTTTCGGGCTGAGCTGAACTTTTAATTTCTCCGTGCCGTGTGTAGTTAGCATGGAGGCTCTGGAGCCTGGCAGCAGCAGCAGCAGCAGCAGCAGCGGCGGCAGCGGCTCGGAGCGGTTACATAACGCCAGCAGGTCGAGGGAGAAGCTGCTGCACGTCGCCTCCTCCTCAGCCTCCTCAGCCCGGCTCTGACAGCTGTAAACTGCTCCGACATCCTCCCCACCCTCCACCCTCCACCCACCCCCCAGTAGACGGACGGACGGACGGACGGACAGACACAGAGACACAACACAACAACCAGCACACAGCAGCATGGAGCAGATCTGAGCCTGCAGAGACACAGAGACACAACACAGGACACATTTCGCTCAAGATGGATTCAAACCCGCTGATAAACGGTAAGAGCTGCTGCTGATGGAGCTGCTGCACGCTGTGTTTACACGCTGCAGCTGCGCGCGCGCGTGTGCGTGTGTGTGCGTGTTGCAGCTCTGCGTGTGTTTCTGTGCAGTTTGGAGGGAAGCAGCAGCAGCAGCAGCGTTGCAACAGGTGTGTGGAAGCTGCTGAGGCCTGCAGCAGCCTGCAGCTCAGTGTGTGTGAGTGTGAAAACCAGTTTGAGGTTATTTCTTCAGAGTGAGGACATTTTGGCTGGTCCTCACCTCACACAGATCCTCAGAGGCCTGTTTAGGGTTCAGACTTGGTGTTTGGGTTCAGCTTTAGGTCAGTGTTTGGTTAAGACATTTAGTTGTGATCAGGTTTGACAGTTAGCACCAACCACCAGCTAAATGCTGGTAAAACATGCAAGTGGCTGCCAGATTTTGCTCAGTCACCAGCCCAAAAAACAGTGGTTTCTTTTGAGTGGCTGGTGGACAAAAAGCCCTGGTTCTGGTGGTTAAGGTGAAAGCCTGGGGAATGCACTGTGTAAATAAGTGCCCTCACAAGTACAGAAGTTCAATGTTTTGTGTGCGTGTGGTTGGAGCAGGTATTATCCTGAATGCCAAATTGGAGCTGGTTTGTTTCTGGCAGCGTGTAGAAACATGCAGCCTGAGAGCTGGTCCATTAGAGAATGTTGCGACAGGTGTGTCTTCAGGTCGTAAAAGTCTCTGTCCTCACCTGAACCAGCTGTAGCCAAGGGAAGAGGCGGTGAGCATGACCAGACATCAGCAGTAAACTCTCTAAGATTTATGATTCTTATTTTATCAGGGTCCCTGCAGCTTCTAAAACGTCTTGAAAAACATTGAATTCAGTAATCTAAAAAAAAGCCTTAATTGTTGTTAAAATGTTAAGTCAGTCTTTCAAAGGTCTTAAAAATGCTCAGACACTGGGATCAGGATTTTCTGAATCTTTTTCTCTGACCTTGTCTTTTAAAATCTCAAATTAATTTGTAAACATCTTTGTTTAAAAAAAAAAAAAAAAATTCCTGCTTCTCACATTAACATCACATAGATGAGGATGGTGGAACCAACAACACTTTTTTTTTTTTTTTTCCCGTTAGGGACGTGATCTTAATAGGATCCATATCAGCTGATGGGTAACATTAGCTACTCTTCCTTGGGTCCACACAAAACGTAAAAGACATACCAACAGATTTGACACTTACAGACAAAACAATCCGATGATATTAAAATCAGAAAAGTATAACAAACAATCTTATGATCTTAATCATATTATGCATTAAGATTAAATTATATTTTACCCTTGTCTACGCAAGGCCTCAAAAATAGTTTTATTTTTTCAACATTTGAAGTAGATCATCACCTTTCCTCAGAACAACAGCAAAAAATATATATTTTATGTCACAGTAAATATTTAGCAGCAGCTAATGCAGCACTGATGTCAGTTCGTGTTCAGAAAAACAGTTTCAGGCTTCTGTCAGTTTTATCTCTTCATTCATTTTAGTCTGACAAACAGTCTGAAACCCAAACATGATCAGATTATCACCTGAAGACACATCCTCACAGCTGAGAGGCTGCAGCCAATGAATGTTTGACAGTTTTGCAAGATGAAATGACTTCAGTGATTAAATGGTTAGTAAAGTAGTCGAAGAAGAATTTTTTGTTAGTCCACTAATTGATTAATTGTTTAATTTCTGCCTAAAATGAAGCCACAGATCAGTATGTTCTGATCAGAAAGTTGTGGTGTGTGACTGTGATCAGCTGATAATTGATCGCAGAGAAGTTAGAGGTGACAGGAAGTTGTTTTTAAACTTTATTGACATACAGATACAACCAGAATTCCATCATTGTTTTTTCTTACTGTCGATACACTAAAACACAAGAGTGGATGACAAAAACAGGAATAACAATGTTGTTTTTTTTATTTAGCTGACTTACTGTGGATGTGTCTGAAGGCCCTGACACACCAAGCCAACACACCAAGCGTCTGTTGGTGTGGTTTGTCCTGCACCGTTGACTCCCATTGAGCATGTTGAGTCAGTGACAGCACAGCCCGTTAGAGTGAATGAAATGAGTTCAGTTCAGTGCATTAGAAGAGTAACAGGAAGTGAGGGAAGTAAACAAAGAGCTAAAGTCCAGACGGAGGGAGAAAACAGACCTGTTTCATATGGTCAGATTATTTCTCTCTTCAGCAGAAACGTTTCCTGATGGTTTGTGTTATTGTTCACTGGCGCACAGTAAATATGCTCTGATTCTGTTGTTAAGGTGCTAACTGGCTAACTAGCATCACGTCTTCCTGCCTCCTGTTTCCCTTTTTGAATGATGACAATGACACGGTCTGCTGGTATTTCCTCTCACGCAGGTGCAGAACCTATGTGCTGGTTGGCCGTCAGCTATAGTTTATGTGATGTGCAACTCTTTTACTGAGACATGGCGACGTCCGGCAACACAGGGGGCCTTTGTCACTGCTAGTTCTCTGAAGTCCGTTTGGTGTGTCTGGGCTGTTTCGGCCCGTCTACTAGGGATGTTTCTCCAAGTATTTGCGTCCCTGATCTGAGTCCTTTAATATTGATTATCTGCTGATAATGAGTCTGACCTTATATTTACCTGAATGTTGATTATGTATCAGGACATTTTTGACAAATTGAAATCGATAATACATCTGATCTGACACACCTGTTTTTTCAAGAGCTACTTCCAAATACTGGTGGTCCTGATTCCAAAATATAAAGTTGATCATCTTAAAAACTTGATCAGATGTGAATGAAAGTTTAACTGGACAATGTGACGTCTGGAAACTGACATGAAAAGATCAGTCAGAGAGGAGGCGTCTCTCTTCGTTAAAGTTGTTGGAACAGAAACAGTTACTTGTAGTTGTGCAGTGGTTTTACAGAGCGATGCTTCTGATACCTCTGGGGCTGCTGCTGCTGCTCACATCACACGGGTTATTTTAGAAAACTCACATTATGACACGGATGCAACTGTTTCATATGTGAAAGTTTCCAATTTGACACCTCTCCAGTAAGCGACAGCAAGACATATCTGGTGTTAAGTAATTGTTTGTTTGTTTGTTTGTTTACCATCCATCTCTATGAAAACACGTCAGTTCTGCCCGCGTAGTTCCTACTTGGTGCATTTCTACAAATTGTATGATTGTCCTGCTGTCCTGAGGTGAATGAAAAAAACTCTCAGTGATCTTGCTTTATTAGCCATTATTGGGTTAATCCTATAGGATATTCTGAAAGACAAGCTGAGGGCCGTTTAAACTCAATCTGGGGGCCACAACTGGGCATGGGTAGTGGTGGCTGATATGGTCCTGAAATGACATCAGGATATCAGGGTATTTTGTGATGGCAATTTTATTGACAATTGACAAATTAGTAAAACAGTATTTTATGATTCATTTAAGAACAGAGATTTGAAACAAACTGAAGAAAATGATCTCTCATTTCTTTAGTTTGTGAACAACAACAGTAATCAGAGTCAGATTCAGATTCTGTACAATATTAATAGTTCAACCAAATAAAATCTACCACTAATTACACATTTAAAAAAATGTCCCCGGAATCTATACATATATAAATCACCTCTGACCATCAGGCTGTAACCTGTGACAGGCTGTTAGGAGACAGTCACATATATGGAGTTTAGTCACGTAGGTTTCCATCAGCAAAGGTTTGTGACAGAATCAGAGGAGAGGGAGAGACGCTGTGCTGCTGCCAGAGGAGCCGCTGAATGAGTTCCCTGAGCGCTAAGAGAAGGAAAACATTCAGGACGCCACAGTTTATTCCACACTACTGAAGCTGCTCTCTTTCTGGAGCCACCGAGGAGTCATCATGATTTAGCTCTCAGCCATGCTTGTTGTTGCCGTGGGTAACAGTATGTATGATGTCAATATGTCAACAAGGTGAAATATTGTGAGTATCACAATATAAACTTTTCATATCATATGAAAATTCTACTGGTGTATTGTTGTGAAGGATATGACGCACACACCCCTTCCCCGGGCCGGACTTTGGACATGACTGTGCGCTATAAACAATCTTAGATTCAGGACAGACACACAGACAAGTTTCATCTGTTCTGTCATCCTCTGACTGAGTTGTGTTCATTAGTGATCAGCTGACAGGACTTCTGTGATTTTAACCGGTGACAGTGACGTCAGCACCGCTGAACATGAAAAGCTGCTGCCTGAATGTTTTCCACACTGATGTCTGATCATGTTGTTGCTGCTGTACTCATGAAAAGAGGAAAAACATAATAAAATCTAATTTACCATGAGGACTCTGTTGATATTTCTCAGGGTGATCAATAAAAAGATTAGTAGTGAGGTGAACTGGTTAGGGACTCAACCTGTGCTCTCATTACAAACGTGATGCTGACTGTTATCATGGAGACAGGTTGAAGTTAGTGATGTAATATTCACATGTTGTCATGGCAACACTGACGCACTCTGATGTGAGTGTTGAGCAGTGTTTGTGAGATGTGACATGTTTCTGATGTGATGTGTGTCGATGATCTGAGTTGTGTCAGTGCTGTGAGCAGTATTACAGCAGTACTACGGTAATATTACAGTAGTGCTGGTAGTATTACAGTAATATTAACAGTGTTGGTAGTATCCTCAGTGTCTTCTGCCTGTTGTTGAGATTTGATTGACTGACAGATGGCTGTCAGGAAGCAGAGAAACCACAGTGGAACAGGACGTGGTCACAAAACCACACTCTTCTTCTCTGATGGAGAAAGTGGTTTGATTCTTTTCCCGTCTGCTCTGTTAACCGTTTGAAACAACTAAGTGTTCTGGATATTTTTTGAGATTTCCCCTTGAGAACCCGGTACAGTACCACAGGTGTCATTTCACAACATCAGAGATGCTTTATATCCTGTTGTGACCTGTTGCCTTTTGTTAAAGTGTTTGTTCAGTGTTTATAAAGTGTCATACAAAAATGTTCCTTATTTTTATAATGATAATTATTTACCAAAATGTGTCCTCAGTCCCCAGCGGGAGGGTTGTGTCAGTATTTAGCCCATCTTTCACTGCATGCTCACAGTGAGAATATCGCACAGTTAGGCTATGATGTGTTGCTGTCCTATAGATAAGATCCAATGGCAGAATGAGAGGACAGAGTTGTCTCACCTTTAAGCCGCCACAGGAGGTGGTAACAGAGCTGAAATGGTGTATAGACGGGACAGCTGGCAGGATGAGACCATGGGCACAATGGGTTGATGTTTGGAAGACGCAGGCAAACCACTGTGAGAGATTTTGTAAAAGCAGCTGTTAGCAATTAGCAGCTAACTCAAAGAAGAAGAACAGCAGCTGCTAGCAGTTAACAGCTGACTCAAAGAAGCAGAAGAACAGCAGCTGTTAGCAGTTAGCATCTAACTCAAACAATGAGGTCCAGGAGCTCCTTAAGGTTCCATGATGTCGGCATGACGTCTAAAATCTAAAAATGATGCTGCCATTGTTTGGTTCTGTGTAAAAATGCAAAGGGGGCATAAAGAAAGGACTTAAAGGACACCCCATAGTGTGAAAGTGCTTTTGGTTACTTAAGGAGCGGAGCCTGTGTTGCGTTCAGGCATTGTCACGTAAATAACAAATTCCAGCACTTGAACAGGCCATAGCACAACACGGCAGCATGTCAAGTGGGCCGAGCCCGAGCAAAATACTGTCAAATACCATGATGCCGATATGATTTTTTTTTTTTTTTTTTTAAATGTCATATGAAAATTTTGTCACACTGCCCAGCCCTGGCTAGTTCCACCATTTGAGACTGACCTCTAATGGCACACGCTGTGCACTAAGGTGCAACACCTCAATACAGCATCTCCGTATCAGTTTAATAAAAGAGGAGCATCTGTATTTTTGTTTGTATTTAAAATGACACCTTAGGGTTCTAAATACTTGGTGTACTGTAACACCTTGACACCACCTGATCTGAATCCTAATGAACATGATTGAGAATTAAATCTCTTTAAATTTCTGACTGTTAGTCAGACAAAACAAGACATTTGAAGCCGTCACCTTAGACTCTGTCTCTTGATAACCACATGTGACCTTGAGTATTTACACCAAGTAGCTGCTGAACTCAGTCAGCTGATTTTTTTTTTAAATTAATTTGGTTTAATTTGTCACATATTAACTCAGTTTCTAGAATCAGAGACGAGATTTGTTTTGTGTTGAGGTCCAGTTTTTTCTTCCCCACAGTTGTTAATATAATTGCTGTTGTTTGTAGCCGTGGTTGTTCTGGTCAGCTCCCAGTGTGAAGTGAATCATACTGGGATGAAAAGCAGAGAGGAGCTCAGAGAACGTCTCTGTGGAAATAACACACAAACACACACTACCTTTTGTTGTAGCGACGCTCAGAGAACTGAGATAAGCTGCTGCTGCGTCCATCCACTGTTTATAAACACACACGCGCACACACACACACACACACACACACACACACACACACACACACACACAGTATGACCTTATATCTGATGTGTGTGTTATCTGTCTTCATGTGTGCTGTTTTCCTGTGTGTGATAAACCTGCAGAGCTCAGGTTTCCTCTGATGTGTCACCGTCCTCTGGTTGTGAAGTACAGGACGCTCTGAGGCTTCTTCTTCTTCTTCTTCTGCTGAAGCCTCCTCTGTGTCATTACTGAGCAGACAGAAGCTTTGTTTCAACACAAAGACAAACTGTCAGTCAGATGCAGTAGAACAAACCCAGCTGTCAGTGCTGCAGATTGAAGGCACAGAAGCTAATTACAGCCACCAGTCTGATTATAGATGTGATTTCTGAGTGTGTTCCAGTGTGGGTCAGTCAGTGCTGACAGTCACATAAAACCTGACAGTGTGAGGCGTTCAAGGGTTCCCACTGCTTGTCTTTTCACTCAGTTGCTGCCCATCGTTCTCACTGACATGATATCAGTCAGGTTTGGGTTAAGGACTGTTGACATCAGGCGTGTGAGAAGGAGAAACAGAATAGTCTTGTGTGATGTGCACTGTCAGTCGGCCATCTTTCATGTTGCTAACAGGAGCAACGGTTCAGTTCAGGATGAATGATGACAATCAAACTTCTAAATCTTCCTTCAGATGTTCACAAAAGAAACATCAACATGTTTCAGCTTCTCCTTTCAAGATAAATCCAAACAGTGATTGTCTTGAAAAGAGAAGCTGGGAGGTGCTGTGCAGTGGTGTGTGTGTGAATGTGCACACGCTTAGGCGACACAGCTGCCAGCTGCAGACCGCTGTTTGTGACCATTAAACAACAAGACCATTTTTTTTAATCGAAACGTCGGTGGCATTTCCACCTGTGATGGTGCCACCAGAAGCAGCCAGAACATGATCTGTTCTAGGGATGCACAGTATTGGATTTTTTGCCGATATACAATGATATAATATTTGGCCGATAACTGACACTGATACAGATATATCCACTTTCTCCCCTTATTTTAGTGATCATCAAGTCTTAACATCATATGCATGCATACTCTTATCACATACTTTCTGACACACACACACACACACACACACACACACACATTGGCCCACGCAGGCGGACTCGCACCCTTGTTTTTCAACATGAAAAAAACAAAATTGACACACGAGCTAGTAGTCGTAAAAAGTACTCGCACTGACTTAAAAAATGAATGCAAATGTGCACATGTGGTCGCAGCCTGGAGCCCTGTTACCTTAATGAAAAAGTTGTGCTCACTGCAGCCAGTGCACACAGTGCGTGTGGAGTCATGTGAAGTGCCTTTGAGCAGGGCAGCAGCAGCAGCAGCAGCAGCTCACGTCTCTCTGTCTCTGTCTGTGTTTCTACCTCTCTGGACCGCCGTCCTTCTCCCTTAGTTACCATTGATGAAAGGTCTCTCACCATGGCGATGGTTTCCAAGGTGTTTGATAGGTTAGTTGTGTAACAGGTCAGCCAATGGTAATGAGGCTCATTTGCATGGCTGACTGGCATCTCTCTCACTGTAATCTGTTTAATGTCGACCTTCTCGGGAGAGTCGCTGCTTCACTTTCTCATTCAGTCCACTGTGTGTGTGTGTGTGTGTGTGTGTGTGTGTGTGTGTGTGTGTGTGTGTGTGTCAGTCACACTCTGTCTCTGTCCCTCCGTGATTGTTTTACACCACAGACTTCAGTTACTGTGTTGTTGTTTTGTCCGTTAAAGTCTTTGATTGTGAAATTCTGGCCCGATACGATGGTTAAAATAACTCTTTGGTAGCTGATACTGATGTTTTTATGTTGTTGTTGTTTGTTTTGTTTTTGTTGTTATTTATTGCCCCTTCTGTGCTGGAGGAACAAAGACATCTACACTATAAAAAATAACTGAACTGTTAGTCATTCAGCCCTTCATTACTTTACCTTTGGATGAGCACAGATTCAGTCAGACACGTTTATGAAACAACCTTTAATATAATTACTCACATGAAGTTTATCTTTATTTGAAAAAAAAAAAAAAAAACCTCTTCAAAAGTCTTTTTACTGTACGTGATGCATCATTATTCCCTTTATAATATCTTATCAATTATATATTGCTGTGAAAACATCAACAACTTTGTCCTTTAAACAGCTCAACTTAGATTGATAACATTTGAACACATCATGATAACATTACAGTTTTCCTTCTCCCGATACTTATTTGTGCTGAGGAGAACTTGAATGCATCATTTCTGTTTTTAAAAAACGGTTTTGGTACCGAAACTTTACCTTTAACTTGTAACTGTGTGTGTTTGTCTCTCCGTCTCTGTCCGTCCCCCTCAGCCATGGACCCCTCCATCACGCTGTGGCAGTTCCTGCTCCACCTGCTGGAGGACCAGCGACAGCGTCACCTGATTTCCTGGACAGGTGAGGACGGAGAGTTTAAGCTGCTGGACGCCGAGGAGGTTGCACGACTGTGGGGGCTCCGCAAGAACAAGCACAACATGAACTACGACAAGCTGAGCCGAGCACTGAGATACTACTACGACAAGGTACTACTGATACTACATGAACTACGACAAACTCAGCCGAGCGATACTACAACAAGATACTACTGATAATACTACGACAAGAACAAAACAAAACAAAAAAAATCCTGATTCTCTTTCAGTAATTTGTCTTCCTGTCGTTCTATTTATCTATTTGTTTGTTTGTTTCTGTTGCTGTGTTTCAGAACATCATAAAGAAGGTGAGCGGTCAGAAGTTTGTGTATAAGTTCGTCAGTCAGCCCGACCCCTCCCTGTCTGAGGGGCTACGTACTGGAGAGGAGGGCCAGAGGAGGGACACCGCCGACCCCAACAGCCAATCAAAAGGCATCGGGGGCGTGGCCTCAAACTGTCAATCAAAGGGCTTACCCCAGGTAAACTTTGACTTCCTTTGTTTTCTCTTGGTAGATTCCTGCAGGATGAAGACACACAGTGTTGATATGAATATACTGATTGATTGATTGATTGATTGATTGATTGATTGATTGATTGATATTTCTGTATTGATCCCCAGCGTTCTTCACCCAGCGGCCCCCAGAAGAGTTCTCGTAACGACTACATGAAGTCTGGCCTCTACTCCACCTTCACCATCCAGTCACTGCAGGCTTCACCCAACCCACGGCCAATCAAAACAGAGCTGCTGCTACAGCAAGACCCCGCCCCCAAGCTCGACCGCACGCCCAGAGAGGTGAGTGTGTGAAGATGCAGTTAAACCTCATTTTGAAGTCGTGGATAAAACATTTTTGATATGAGTGATCTAAGTTGATCATAAACCGTTTCAAATTCTACATCATAAACATTCTAATTTAGTCTCTTTGTATTTCCTGTTGTTGGAATGTTTGTTTACGGGGTAGCTGACAGGACGTGAACAGGAAACAACAACAAAACTGGTCTTGTGCGAGATGTGATATATGAAGTATTAAAAGTACAGTATCGACCAGCAGCACAGTCACACTGGAGCACTATCAGGGGAAAAAAACACGCACGTCTCCTGGATGGTAAAACGCCATCACTGACATGAGTGAATAATCATCAGCTGTCACAGCAGACGTTGTGATGTATGATAACAGAAACGTCTGTAGTCATATCCAACATATTTGTGAGTTCAGGTGTGTTTAATGAACCTTAAAATACAAGGTTATTGTCTACTGGCGGTCTCCAGGGACCTCTGTGCTAATTATATTTTGCATTATTAATCAAAATCTGCAGAATAAACACTGATAGAACAAAAATGACCATTGAGATCATTGAAGCCCTGATGCCTTTTCTGTTTTTTTTCTCCTCCTCCTCCTCAGGTCTGTGTGTTATCAGAGTCTAAATCCTCTCCGTCAGTGGGTGGAGCTGTTGACTCTGCTCTCCAGGTGATCGTCACTCAGCCGTCTCCGTGTCCGACTCCAGCTCTAAGCCCCCAGATACCAGCCAACACCACCAGCCAATCACAGGTCAGTATCAGGCCCCGCCCCATTGTTGTCCCAGTTACAAACTGGTCATAAACTGGTCCAAAGTCCGTGGTAAAGTTTTACCTTGGTCCGTACTCTGTGTTAAGTCCTGGTTTCTCCTTCCTTCCAGAATCCTCCTGCACCTCCTCTGAGTGACCCTCCTCAGATTTATCTCACCAGTGTCGCGGACCCATCCTCCCTCACCCCCCTCATCCCCCTGGGTCCTGTTGGGGGGTCAGTGAGTCCGGTGCCTCCCCCCACGTACCAATGGGCCCCCAGGGGCCTCAGCAGGACGACTGCGGGGGAGTCAACAACCCGGCCAGCTTTCCCCCTCCCCCCACACTGCTCCTCACGCCCACACTGCACCTCACCCCCACACTGCACCTCACCCCCACACTGCTCCTCACCCCACACTGCTCCTCACCCCCACACTGCGCCTCACCCCCACACTGCGCCTCACCCCCACACTGCGCCTCACCCGTCTCCCTCCACCTGTCTTCGTCATCATCAACCCCCCTCCCACCCAGCAGCAGCAGCAGCAGCCGCAGCAGCCTGCTGCCGTGGTGGCTCCTCCTCCCTCTGTTCCTCCCCCTGCACGTCCTCCTCCACCACCAATCGTCATCAAGGAGGAGACCCAGCCGTCAGAGGAGGACTTGCTGGAGATGGTGTCTATGGGGAGAAACAGGTGGAGCAGGTGAGAGGAGGAGATGAAGAGAGTCGAGATCTCTGCTGAGTCGTGTTTCAGACCGATGACTCATGACGTCTCTCTGCTCCTTCTTCCCAGGTCCCTCAGCTGGTCTGTGGCCCGGGGATCCAGAGCCCCCCTCACCATCGTGGAGAGCCCACCCCCTCCCTGCATGGAGCCGGGGGTCGGTAGTCAGCAGCCTGCAGGGGAGGGGGAGGGCAAGGACACGCTAACAGGTATAGATCATCTGTGTGTGAAGCATCCATGTTTTCACAGACGTGGATTAAGCTCTTACTGCGACTAAACAGGTTTGCAGAGGCGCAAAACCGTGAGACGGTTAGATCAGTTGTTACAATAGCCCCTTTTACACTGCCTGTTCAAGGTGGGTAATTCATGCCGTTATTCCACCTCGTCGTTTTTACAAAAGGAACAATCACAGAATGGGGGGACAGAGTTGTCTCGCCTTTCAGGCATCGGAGGTAATAACAGTACGGAAATGTTGTCTGTATGAAGAACAGCTGCTAGGAAGGATGTGAGATTTGACAAGGTGTTAAGTGTGCGACCCACTGCAGGAGATTTAAAAAGCCACTGTTAGGAGTTAGCTGACTCAAAGAGGAACAGCAGCTTTTAGCAGTTGCAGCTAACTCAAAGAAGAACAACAGCTGTTGGTAGTTAGCAGCTAACTCAAAGAAGAACAGCAGCTTTTAGTAGCGCTAACTGACAGCAGACTTGGAGGCAGCTGCCTGATACTTCACTGGCAGCATTATCAAATTTCGTATAGCGATAAACATTGATATTTATGAATATTGGAAAAAAAGTGTCACGATCATATTTTTGCCACATGGCCCAGTAGTAGTTTAATGTTTAGTATTAAGGAAAGAACAAACACAACATCACACAGCACCGGCCTCCAGATATTATTCCACATCCAGTAACCTCAGGGGTCGTTCCTCTGAGACTTCAGCTGGTTACTGGGGTGATAGAGTGAGTACACACTCCTCTCTGTCTCTCACAGGCCTGAAGCAAAGTGTGTTTTATTCTCAACAACCCATAAGTCCAGCTCCAGACACACAGTGGAGCTGAAACTGTCTGATCTTATTAAGCTGAGAATCTGACTGTTAAACAGCACGTTGGTGTGGAAACAAACACGAGTTTGTTATATCAGGATAAGGCATGTTCGTGTCTTGAGGATCAGATGTGATTGTCTTTTAAGTCTGTACTCATCTGGTCCTGAAACCGATGGATCAGATACTGATCGATCAGATCGGGATGTCCCTCCTTCATTAAGTCAGTCGCTGTGTTCGCATCAGTTTTTCTGTCACAACAAACACCAGTTTCATGTCTCTGTGTCAGATCCCTCCGTCTCTCCAGTGACCTCCTCCTCAGCGGTGACCTCTACGGTGACCTCAGAGGCTGCTCCTCCCAAACCAAAGAAGCCGCGGGGCCTGGAGCTGCCCTCCTCCCCCTCCCTCCCCCCAGGCCTCTCCCTGGATAAGGTCAGCAGCCTCTCAGTGTTTCTGAGTAGCTACAGACGCAGTGACTGTGTTAACCTGTTCTCTGAACTCATTGTTGAATAATTATTAGCTAATTAATTAGTAACATTTTATTAAAAATGTAATGAGCATCTGGGATCAGCTGGAGCGGTGACAGGTGTGACATCACATCCTGTGTTTCGTCTTCAGGTGAATGCAGCTGTTAACAGTTTATTGGCTCCCGGATCGACCAACACGCTCACCGACTGTCATCACCTCCCACGCTCTGGTAAACACTCACCTGTCAGTCTGTGTGTGTGTGTGTGTGTGTGTGTGTGTGTGTGTGTGTGTGTGTGTGTGTGTGTGTGTGTCTCTCTCTCTCTCTCTCTCTCTCTGTGACATACAGAGGAGCTCTGCAGTGTTTTTCTTTTGTTCTGATAACGTGTGTGTGTGTCCAGACTCCGGTCCTGCTGACTCCCAGTCCTCTTCCCTCCACCATCCACTTCTGGAGCACACTGAGTCCCATTGCTCCGCGCTCCCCGGCCAAACTCTCCTTCCAGGTAATACACTGAGCCCACTGTCCATAACCCTGATCATAACAGCAACACATTTAAAAAACACATTTTTAAAAACAGAATACAAATACAACATAAAAAAATCCCAATAAAAGTAAAAGCAGTTGCTTGAAGAATTTGAATGTGAAACATCTTCAGGAAGAGTTGTGTTTCAGCGACGGTAACTTCACAACGTTTAAAAAATGGCCTGGTTTGTACATCAGTCTGTTTTGTCAGCAAGATTACAGAAAAAGTACAGATTATCATTGGTGTTTCCAGTTTAACACCCGGCCCACACTGCATGCATGAGCATGTGTGTGTCGTGGAACCTCTTGGGCTTTTGTTGGTGTTGTTGTTGTTTTTTTCAGCACCTGTGTTAACAGGTTAGAGCAGCCACACCGCCTGCATGAGCAGCGCTGCTCAACAGAATGATTTTGATAGTGACTGGCATTATACCACCTTTCAGTCATTTCAGGTGTTATTGTCACTCTGTTGTCAGGAAGTGCTCCTGTTCCACTGCAGCTTGACTGTGAACCATCAAAATAAAAGAGAATTAAAAAAAATTGTTTTTAAAGGAGCAACTCCACCGTCAAACTTCAAGTCGCCTGTTTGATCTGAGTTTCTGTAAAAACAGAAAGCATCACGTGTAGGGTGTTTTCAGGTCTGCAGCTCAGATCACACTTAAACCCACAACCACTGAATGTTTTCACAGGTTTGTGTGCAACGTGTTAACTGAGGCTTTGCTCTTCACCCTCACATACAGGTTACCCCACACACACACACACACACACACACACACACGTTATCACACAGTAGCATCTGTCGGTCCAACACTCGGCTTCAGATACGTATCTAAAATGTCTCAGCAGCTCCATGAAGTTCTGTTCAGGTGAATCCTGATGGTGACCTTCTTTCTTCTCCTGTAGCGCCACCAGCAGGTCTAAGTGTCTGTTCACTTTATCTCCAGAAACATTAAAGGTGTCCTCTGCAGGAACTGTTGGTTTCTGTTTGTTAACAGTTTCACCAGCGAACGTGAAAGTGAAAGTCAAATCCACCCTCATCCACTTTGCATTTCACCTCGCTGGATTTGCATGTTTTTATTTTCAGTGCTGTGTCCACCATTTTCATAGCCCTCTTGGATGCATGGTGCTGAAGGTCTGACACCTTTTTATTAAGTCTGGACCTCACCTGTGTGCCGTACCCGGGAACGTCCCGAACACAGAAATAAGAAGACAATAAGAACAGGGATGCACTGATGTATTGGTCAAACATCGCTAATGGGCTGATACTTGTTGGCTGCTACAGGGGACAAAAGAAAATGTGTTTGGGGCGAACACAGACCTTTGCGTGTCAGAGGACGCAGCCTGTTGTTTCCCTGATGATGTTACATTATGAGTGACAAATCTGTGATGACATCAGCAGAAGGAGAGCTAGTTAATGTTAGCTGTTAGCAGTTAGCTGGTTGCCAGAACCAAAAGCTCATGAAGGTTGCACTGAGTTACATGATGATGTGTTCAAAGTCTCCTAAATAAATACCAGGCAAGCAGCAACCTCTGAGGCTGTGCCAAACCTGCAGTTCCTCTAATGTCCACTAGAGGCTGGCTCCACCAGTGAGTCAGTCCTTCAGGCCTCCATGTTCACATGTAGAAATAAACATGTTACAGCCTGGTACAAAAACAGTTTGGTCTCTGGAGCTCATTTCAACATTCATGACGACTGTACAGACTGAGTTTATATAGAACTCACCTGTTCAAGTTTTAAGGATTAAAGTTAGACATAATGAAGGGGCGGGGCCTCTTTGAGTGACAGGCTGTCTGCAGTCACCACAGTCTGTAAGTCAGATCCAGCCCTCGCTCCTCCACAGCTCCAGCCTCTTGCCTAAATACGGTCACTTCTGGATCCAAAAACCAAGATGGCAACGACCGTATTTTACAATCATTGCATCATTAAATTATAATCTCCAATCAGGGGCGGAGTCTCTGCAGATAAAACACCACACACTGGGAGTGGGTCACATTGATCATTTCTTCTGTGTGAGTCTGTACTTTTATTTTAGGAAAATCCTGCAGAGTTTATTTTAAAAACTGTGAGACTAGATTCGATCATTGTGGGATTCTCTAAAACTCCTACGTTATTGGAAACATTGGTTTTAATCTGAGTTTGAATCAGCACATTTTATTCTAATTAAACTCCTCACATCTCCTCTACCACACACACACACACACACACACACACACACACACACACTGTGCACTGCATGTACCTGTACCTGATCCAGATCTCACTCACACACACACACACACACACACTGTGCACTGCATGTACCTGTACCTGATCCAGATCTCACTCACACACACACACACACACACACACACACACACACACACACACACACACACACACACTTAGCTGATGTCTCTGCAGGTTTCTGGCTCAGTTTTTTCTCCATCTGTTTTTCTGTTAACAGACAATTATTAAAGGTTCAGTTCACTCAAATCATAAACAACATTTTCTCTCTGTTGTCTGTTCTGTTTGTTTATTTTTTTATTTCAGTTTAATCATTAAAACTAAAACTGGACCGACGTTAAACGTTAATGTGTCCAGATTTAAACATTTGTGTCTGAGCTGAAACGTGACGTTTAAAAGCTTCATCAGAAACAGAGTGTGTGTCTGAAGATCCACACAGCTCTGTTTGAACCACAACTACTGTCTGAGAAATATAATAAATACATAAAGAGCAAATAAATCAGCATTATTAAGGGACATTCAGGAGCCTGTGTCAGTGTGGGACATTACAGCACCATAGTGTTGACTGTTTATTGTAAACATCATCATCACAGCTGATTTGGTGTCAGTTAGGAAACAGTTTGTAATTTCTGCTGTGTTGAATAATTTTCTTCCTCTGATGAGGAAACAAACCGCCTTTATAAAGAAGTGTGTTTGGTGATTGTGACACTTTGCTGCTGCCCTTGTGGCTCAGCTGGGAAACACAGGATGGCATTCATTTACTACTCGTCTCCAGTTGTTGTTCAGCAGAATCCTAAAAATGAATTAAATATTTTCATTCTTACACAGAAGTTGTGTTGATATTCCACCAAGTGACACATTTTTACACCAAAACAAAAACTACAAAAATAATTTCAATTTTTTGTGATAACTTGTTTCTCAGATCATTAAATGATTAAAAATGGTCTTTGAGATTCAGTTTTCACCATGTATAACCACAGCAGGGTGTCTGTAGCTGTCTGAGATAAAACCATAATACAGATTTCTAATTAATTCTGCAGCTTTAGTTATCATCAGAGAATGATGACAAAATGTTAAACAGGCGCTGATCACACAGGAAGTATTTGAGCAGCTGGAGGCTTTTTGTAACAGTTGTTAATGAGAATGAAGCTTTTTGCTCGTGTTGTTGCTGCGCTCTAGGTGCCTGGTGTTTCTGTTGGAGCGCTCTGAACTCCTTGAGTTAAAAAACTTCATCTCAGAGCAGAAAAGTTTCCCCACGTCATCTCTGCTTTTTAGCAATTATCCAATGGGATGATGTGAGAGGCGGGCTTCTGTGGTGGTCACACCGACCAGTTTTACAGCTGGTAAACAATGGAGGAGAAACTGGTGGTAGTGGCTGCTGGATACTCAGAGCTATACGACTTTACAAAGCACAGTTAGCAGCATGTCAATAGAAAACAGCAGATAAGTGCAGTACTGTAAACGTCCATGATGGAGGAGAAGCTCCTGGACCAACTGGTGGTTCTCCCCATGATCCAGCCTCTTTGTTAGGGTCTCATGTACCCACACAGATCTGTTTATCTGCTGACAGCCTCTCACCCTCAACCACAGCTACACACACACCCTCTGCCTCAACATGGCAGCAGCTACACACTGATTACTGCAGGATACACACACTGTGGACTGATGACACAGGAAGGTTAGAGTGAGGAGGTGATGGGCTGGTTGCCTGGCAACAATAAAAAGGTGCAGCAAGCTTTTTGTTACTGGCATCGTTCAATTTAAAATAAAAAAAAGGCAGTGTGATTTGCAACCCGCTGAACAAAAGATAAGATAAGATATAAGATATAAGATACCTTTATTGATCCCACAATTGAGGAATTCCAGTGTTACAGCAGCCAAAGAGAGAGAGAGTCGGATTAAAAATGTTAAAAAAAAATTAGATTTAAAAACTAGGCATGCAGAAGAAAGTACAAAAATACAAGAAACAGCGATAAATAATAATAATAATAATAATAATAATAATAATGATAATAATAAAGAGTCTGAATCTTTATAGTTTTCTTCTTTATTCGTTGATTCATTGTTTCTCAAACTGTCGTCACATCACATGATCAGTGAAGACATAAAGACACAGCTTCATGGACAGATGAAACACTCAGAGCAGATTATACAGAATCACTCAGCTCTGTGTGTGTGTGTGTGTGTGTGTGTGTGTGTGTGTGTGTGTGTGTGTGTGTGTCATAGATGTATAGGATTAGAGCAGCTTTAATGTTTCTCAGATCTGATTATAAAATATAAAATCTCTCCAGTGACGGACAAACACTTTATATAAATTAATTTGTAATTCATTCATTTTATCATTTTATTTTCAGTGACTCTCTGTTTCTGAAACATCAAACATCTGTGGATTTCATCAAAGCTTCATTTTACAGTCCAGTAACTCCTGAATCACTTCTGAATGATTTCTGTTGTAATTATTGGAAAAGTATCAACAGTCGGTTCAGTGAAGAGACGTGGTGTCAATCCTGTACCTGTAGTTTGAACAGAATAATCTCAGGGTCTGTGCCCACGTAGTGTTTTTGTCTCAGTGCCTTTTTTCAGGTGTCATCAATGAGGAGTGAGCGTAGCAGGCTGCACGTGGCTGCCTGGAGAAAAGGTGCTGCGCCCAGCATCTTGTCTCATAGTTCTCCGCCTTCTTTGTGCGACCACTCCAAACGATTCAAGTTGAAAATCTCTGAACTTTTCCGACGTCACTGCGGCGTCTTTAGTTAGACTGCTGTGTAGCGTCACAACAAAGACAGACAAACACATTTTTTGGGAGCAGGTCGGCTGGTGGACTCTTGAGTGTTGCTGCTGAATGTGCTTTTATCACCGTTAGCTTGAAGTTAACTGTGTAGTCAACTGTCTGTTACTGTGGCGTCATGTTAACTACCTGGCTGATGTTAGTGTCATAGTGTAGAAACAAAACCCACGTGCAGAACGTCACGGAAAAAGCAGTGGCAGCGCTTTGTTTGTCAGTAGGCCTACTCCCCAGCGCCCTGCCACCGCTTTTCTGCTGGAAAATAAAAAATTCTATATGGAGTCTCAGCTTTATCTGTGCTCTCTGTTACTGGTTTATTGCACCTGGATGGTTTTACTGGAGAATATTAAACCTATAACCTTTACATGTGAACTGCTTCTTTTTTTTTCTTCTTTTGTCAGTAAGGCCCCGTGTCCACAGAAGTGTTTTATCCCGACTGAAAACACCAGGTGATCCTCAGGAAACGCCCAGCTGGGAGCGTTTTATAGCGCTTTGGAGGCGCTGGATTTTTCTGCCTCCGTGATGGCGACAGCCGTTGTTGGAGGCATTATCTATCTATCTATCAATCAATCAATCAATCAATCAAACAATCAATTTTATTTATTTATAAACTCCCCAAAAAAAAACCTTAACGGCGAAAATGTTTCCGTGTTGTCCATCTGTCCCGTCCTTGTGACCATGATGTCTCAGGAACGCCACGGGGACATTTCTTCAAACTTGACACAAATATCTGAACTGAAAATAAACTGATTAGTTTTCAGTGGTCATAGGTCAGAAGTCAAGGTGACTGTGACCTCGTCCGTCTCACTCTTGTGAACGCTGTATCTCAAGAACAGCTTGAGGGAATTTTGTGGTCAAAGATCAGTGTGACCTCATAAAAAAACCTGCATAAAACACTTGTTCATTCCTCAGCGTCATATCTCAGGAACAGAAGGGGAGACATTGGTCAGATACTGAATTGGTGACTCTGATCTTGAAACTGTGCTGATTGTATAGATCTTCTGTGTGTGAAGCCTCCATGTTTTCACTGACATGATGGAGACTGTCAGAGACACTGACTGGTGGGCGGAGTCATACAACCACAGGGTGGTCTGGTGGGCGGAGTCATACAACCACGGGCAGGAATTTTAGATTTTTATAGCGTCAGTACTTCTGTGACCATCAAACATATAACTAATCGTATCAATACATTTGACAGCCTGACAGAAATATGGAGACATGTTGTAGCAGATGAATCCTGTAATATTCTGTGATCCAGCTCTGATGTCACATGAAGAAAAGAGTGAATTTAAACCTTCATCTCTCTGTTTCTGTTTCTTCTTTAGTTTCCCACTAACGGCAGTAATCAGATCCACATCCCGGCTCTGAGCGTCGACGGTCTCTCCACCCCAGTGGTTCTCTCCCCCGGCCCCCAGAAACCCTGAGCTTCTGCCCGCCTCACACAGCTCCTCACCGGGCTCAGGACTCACATCGCCTCCCGCAGGGTCGGAGGACGACTGGATCTGGGACTCTCCACTCAAACCAGGAACCACGTAGTTTTTGGGCGCTGTCGCCTGACTGGTAAGACTGGTAATACTGGGAGATTTGGTGGTTTATGGGGACCTTTCACTGGTGGAATATTCGCAGCTGGAGAATCATCGTCCAAAACAGACTGAAGTCCCAGTTTGGTGAACGCTGGAGACGCCGCAGCCTCTCAACTCCTCTGCTGATAGAATATTTTAAAGATGCAGATAGATGTCTGGGCTTCATCCTCCTCTAACCCTGCCGTGACGGGTCGTGGAAAATACGGGACGCTTCTCTTGACTTGAACGCATCTGGAGAAGCCAACAAATGAAATCATGTGACGACAGATGAGGTGGAGGGATTTTTCTTCCTTTTCTGCTGAAGGCTGCAACCACCAACAAGACTTTAGGACAAAGATAGTTTTTAACAGACGTGACTGTTCGTCTGTGAACAACAGAAAAAGATTTATTTTGAGATAAAATGGAGAAAAGCAGCAAACTGGAAAAACACTGATTTAATATTGTCGGACTCACTGAAGAGCTTCGGGTCAGTGAGACGACGCTTCCTGTCAGTTTGTCACATCTTTAAACGGAGGTTTGACCTGAGCCTCGTTAATATTCATGAGGAAACTTCTGGAGACGCAGGTTTATCTCACATCTTTTCGGGTTTTTTGCTCGTCATTGTCTGTGTTTTTTTAAAACGTGGTTATTTATTTCTGTTTCTCTGCAGATTGTTTAAAATGACTCAGCGTCGTGGCTCCTGACTGTCGAGGGTGCGCTTGATTTGATGACTCCCTGATGACTTTTACTCGTTTTATAAACTCGCCTCTGACGGATCCTTTCAGACTTTAAGGGCCATTTAAGGGTTTTTGCTTCGCTCTTATTGGCCGCTTTTGTAAAGGCCACGCCTTTCTCCAGTTATGCATGGCCTGTTATTGGACTGTACTCCTCACCATTATTTTTGAACTGACCAATCACAGAGGAGGGATGGTGATGATGATGATGATGATGATGATGATGATGATGATGATGATGGACCTGAGCTGCAGGTGCTCAGAGATTTTAAACAGCCAAGTTCTTTCTCTGTAAAAGTTCCTGTGTGTGACAGATTGTATATTTTCTGCAGGAGAACAGAGAGTTTATTAGTCACATTCCTTCAGCTCTAACGCGCTGACAGAGGGGTTCGTTTTACTGATTAATATCTGCTAATCATTTAGTTTCAGCGTTCATTCCAGACGTAATGTAGATGTTTGTTGAGCAGCTCTGATGAATGTTTTGTTCCTGGAAGCCTCGGACTCATGGTGTTGTAACTCTGCAGTGATGTTGCCACAAGTTTTTATGAGAACAATCAGATTCATTCAGACGCCACAGTTCAGTTAAAGACTTTTGAACACTTTGAAAAATACTTTTCAGCTTCTGTGTTTCAGCTCAAGTGTGACTCGTCGTGGACTCTGTAAAGTGGCTTCTCATCATTTGGACTTTCACATTTATGTTCCTCATGGCTTTGTTCACACGTGATGGCACATGAGGTCAGAAATCAAGAATTGGTTTATAATTAATCTGATGGATTCCTAAACAGAGTAGGACTTTATGTTTGCACAGGACGGAGGACAAGAGATTCAAATCATCAGTCAGAGACCCCTCTAGAAAGTTCTTCTGTTTTTTGATGTGATGAGAGGAGGGATGACAGAGTTAGTCTCTGTAGAAAACTAAAACTGCACCAATATGGCAACATGTCGGGTACAGTCCTGCCTGGTGCATGGCTAACGTCACAACAGTCAAAGAGAACGCATTAAACGGTCCTAAGCATGGTCTTACTTTAGAAAAGTCAACGGCATCAAAGAAAAATGCATGTGGGACGCTAATATGCCAAAACACTGAAAAATATAGACGTTTTTGTTACCTAAACTTCTTTTTAAAAAAAAAAAAAAAAAAAAAAAGAATTTGCGGTCAGAGTGCAGAATTTGAAAATTCAAACGATCCCCAACCGTGACGCTTTTGTAAAGCATCTTTGAGTACTTAGAAAAGCACTATATAAAACTGATTTTTTTATCATTATTATTATTATTATTATTATTATTATTATTATTTATGGAAAGAGGTGCACGCTCCGAGCGCTGTATTTAACGACTCTATCCAGCTCTTTTTTCAAATGGCAACTGAACTGTTTCCCTGACAACCGACGGCAAAATGTGGTCGAAAGCTTCAGAATATTTTGTGAAGTCAATAGATTTACCTGAAGCTGATGAAGTGAAGTGAACCTGCAGCACTCTGACCAATAAGAATCCCTCCTGACAGCTGACCTGAGAGCAGCTCATTCGCCGTGTGTCACTGACGCTCCTCTGACGTTTTAAACTTGTGGCAACATCATCGTCATCCTGCACACGCCCAAAAGAACAGCTGCAGTTTTTTACAAAACACAAAGTGACACTGTCATGTGTCATGGTTCTCTTAAAAAGACTGTTGTTGTTGTTATTGTTGTTGTTGTTGATTCTGATGCTAGCTGAGCTCTGTGGTTGCCACGGTAACCTGACCCGACTGTTGTTGCTGCCCTGCAGGTTGTTGTTATTGTTGTTGTTGCTGCGGAGCGCCTGAAGCTCCTCCCTGTGATGACGCTGTTAACGTGTTGCAACGCTTCTGTGTGTGACGACGAGGCTGCTGATACACACACACACACACACACACACACACACACACACACACACACACACACACACACACACACACACAGCTGGACCGTCAGGAGCTGAGTGACGCTGGTGTAGTTTATTAGCTTTAATCTGTAAAAATAACATAATATATAATATTGTCAGCACGCTGCAAAAAGTCCAGACAAGCCAAAAACAAAGATCTTTAGTTCAGAAGAATTATTTTGACTTTTATCAGGATCGAAGTTCAAACTGTACAAACATGTAGAAACATGTTCTGACTGACTGCAGGGCTTCAGAGGAGAAACAGTCAGACACTGGTCAGTGTTACCAGACGCCACGTGCTGCACAGTGTTACTTAACAGCGTTTGGCGCATCCAGGACGACGTACACGTCACACGCTACTGTGGAAAAGTTCGTAATCTGCTGCCACAGAACTCAACGTGATCGGGTCCGCTGTGTGACAGGACTTGTCTGTACGTCTGAATGAAAGTCCTCTTCCCATCTGAAAACTGAACTGAAACAAAATGAAACTCACGTTGGATTTGATCGACACAAAACATGGAAGATTTGAGTTTTCCCACAACCCGACCGATTTGTCCGGCGTGGACACGATCGTCATTAGAAATGACCTCGTCCTCCAGACCTCCTAATGTTACTAACGTGACACGGTGAGCTGATGAAAACATACAAGCATGCGTTTAGGAACTTATTTTCACCGAGGGGTGCTGTGCAGTGGTGTGCGCCCATATGTGCGCACACTTAGGTGAGACAGCTGCCAGCTGCAGACCGCTGTTCAAAACCAACAAACAACAAAACCTTTCTTTAGTGAAACATCGACAGTATTTCCAGCCGTGCTTGTGCCACCAAAACACGATCAGTTCCTGACCATAGTCAAGAGTCCTTGTGCCTAAACATAACCACACGTTAACCACAATGTTGGTGTAACGTGAAGTTGTAACTTATCCGTTACGTAAAAAGGTAGAAATGTTCTCCGTGGTTTACACAAAGCTACAATTGAACATTTATTCTGGTGTCTGAGTTTAGGAGTTACTGCTCAGGAAAACTGCTCAGATGTTTTTACATTGGTTGTTTCATTCGTCCAAAGAATCTGTGCTCCCTCTGCTCAGACACCTTCTCTCTGGACTGCACGTGCCAAAAAATTAAATATTACCTTGTGAATGGTGTCGACATCCAGTTGCCTGTTCACTTAAGCTGCTCACGTCCCGTCGGCAACGTACCTGCTCCATCATCAGGTGCTGTGAAAACGTCGCGATGGATATGCCCCAGCAGTTTCCAAGATTTTTTATGGATCTTAAAATCAGCTCCAAAACTGTCCCGACAATATTCTGATCTCTTCAGCCATCCTCTCATCTTATGCTGTTTACAATGTTTAGATAAATGTTTATTCTGAAAGTGATGGTAAAATAACTCACTCAAAACTGTTTACAGACCATGTTGTTCCTCCCCTTGTCAATAGGGGCGCTGCAGCACTTACAGCACCCGCCTTCCTGCGCCCTTACAAGAGTCCAGTGGACCATAGGATCATCCAACTCTTTATGTATTCATGCTTCTCTATTTCCAGTTCACACAGTTTGTGGATTAATCACTTCCTGCGCACCATCAGATTTTGGCGTGTCGTAACAGTCATGTGATCGGAGACGAGCTGTTTGTGGGTCACTGACACTTTTCTGCACTGAAAATATTGACGTAAAGAAGAACATCATCAGTATAAAAGCTGATTTTAAACATATCAACAGTTGTGTTCTTGGCTTGTTCAGACTTTTCAGCAGCTGCTTTCAGTGTTTCAGCTCTGAGTTATTTTACAGCTGATTTAATCTCTGACGTGTTGGAGTTCAGTCAATCAGCTGATTGATCAGCCTGAACAGAACCAGCCGTCAGATTCAACCTGAGGAGACGTTTTTTAAAAAAACCTCTAAACCCATGAATAACTCTCAGCCTCACATCAGCTCCTGACAGTGTGATTTCCCAGCCTCGGCGGTGCCGTGAAAGCAGCACCAAGCCATCGTGTTCGACTGTTCTCTCCTTTTACAGCATGACTCTATTTTTCTATCAGAGACCACAACGTGTTTGTATTGTGTCCCGAGTTTAAAGAGCGACGAAGCCTTAAAGAGTTCAGAGACGCATCGTCAAAGTTTTTTAAAGAGATATCCTCCACGTGATGATGATGATGATGATGAAGAAAATTAAGCCATTTCTAGAGAAGAGCTGAACTTTGGACGAAGGTTTGGAGTCCGACATCTTTTAACGTTTCTCTCACCAGCAGAACATGAGAATGTTTTTATATTGATTAGTAACAGCGCTGCATTCTGGGTAATGTTTCAGCTCGGCGGCTCCCGAGGCGAAGTTAGAACACTGTAAAAAATAATGTGCCACTTAAAACAGTAACTTAAGTATCACAGGATCAAACAGTAGATAGTCTGATTAAAACCTGATCACAGTATTGATCGAGGTGTCGAGATTTCCTGTGGCGTCATTCAAATCTGATTCATCCAGTGAAAACAAAGAGAAACAAAAGTTTGGATATGATGAATGTGAAACTAACATCAAGAGTTTCTTATTAAATCTGGCACATTATTTTTCAGGTGTTGGCGCAGAGACGGACGGTTGGTTGCGAGACAGACGATCCTAAATGTTTGCAGCGTCTCGTTTCATTGAAGGTCGTCTGTCTGCGGCCGCAGAGCGAAGACGATCTCATGTTGTTAAATGCATCAACATGTTTGTTTCATTCTCTAAAGTTTCTCTACATTTCTATAAAAAAGTGTAACCTGGAGATTTCTGTCTGATCAGCTGTGTCGCCGAGGATACGACACAGCTGCTGTCGCCATGGAGACGACTCCATCCTGCTCTGTGATGGAGCAGACTGCTGAAAGTGAAACTATTAATGATTGATGAAGATCATCCTGAGACTTCAGCAAAAAGCTCTCTGATTGGACAATCCTTTGACCTTCTTCACTCAGTGTCTCATGGAACACGAGATAAATTCACGTGGCCAAAAGTATGTGGACACAGCCGTCACTTAAAAAACATCCAGTTGGATCAAATGAGATGATAATGATAATAAACTTTATTCATACAGCGCTTTTCTAACAGCATAACAAAGTGGTTTTTATTAAAAACAGCACATAAAAACAAAATAGCAAAAAAATACAGGGATGCACAATGTTGGATTTTTTTTTGCCGACATGCTGATATATGACAGCTGATTTGGCTGCGACCTGATGCGGATATACTCACTTTGTTCCCACCTGATTTTAGTGATCAAGTCTCTTCTGTCGTGGAACTGACATCATATTATACAAACCGACTCTGGTGGTGTCGGCCCACCTGGAGGTGCAGCTGCCTCTCCCCCACAGGGCTGTAGCTCCACAGCAGTGTTAACATGTGTTTGTCTTGTTGTGTTATTGGAGCCAGAATAGAAGGAGTCATGGCTCAAAACCAGCCGCCACTGCCCGTCAACAAAAACAAAGACAACTATGGTTAAATGTGATAAGAGCAAAGGACTGGACGGAGGCCATCATCAAAAATGCTCACATGTGCAGCGCACACTTCATATCAGGTTAGGGAAAAAGTATTTCCTGTTGTAGGGATGAATAACGTTATGTGTATTAAGGGTTATCATGTCCACCTCATCAGAAACTGGGGAGGATTAAGAGGAATATTGGATTTCTCTGCAACGCTAACTTTTTAGCACATTAGCTAACGTTAGCTTCCATAGCAAAACAAACAAGTGTGGTCCTCCTTTGTAAGATTGGCTTCCTGTGACATCATCCATCCACTGAGTGAGAGCATACGGGTCGGCCAGTCTGGTCCCGTTGCTCAGTGTTTACTTATTCAAGTAACACTGGCGTCCCGGAGAGTGAGTGACCTGACATGGTGCGTTGGTAAATTCAGTCTGACGCTCTACACTAAAATGAGAGCCCTGTTGGTGGAAGAAACGCAGCCTTATATTTCTACATGAATGAACCAACGGTTAAGTTAATCACACATGCGCTCTGCTGCTCCGTCTCCACAGACAGAGTGTCCAGAGTGCGCTCTGCCACTCAGAGTGCGCTGCTCTGGATAACCCAACGCTACATTCACACAGCGCTCCACATTTATCAACGCTCCAGTTTGTGTCAGAGTCGCTCCCACACTCACAATGAGTGTTTCTGAACGCACCACTCACATCATCTTCCTCCATCGCCTGAACAAGACAACACAA
Source organism: Epinephelus cyanopodus (assembly GCA_026686955.1). Taxonomy (NCBI): domain Eukaryota; kingdom Metazoa; phylum Chordata; class Actinopteri; order Perciformes; family Serranidae; genus Epinephelus; species Epinephelus cyanopodus. The sequence goes on from CM048922.1 coordinate 43,535,677, forward strand.
CTTGTTAGCTAGCGCCAGCTAATGTCTGGAGAACTGTTTGGCCTCCAGTTAAGCCCCGCCCACCAACAAACATCCTACTGTTTACTAACAGTAAAAGAGTCTATAAGAATACTGTGAAAGTACCTGATCAATAAGCTGTATCAGTAAGAGAAGTTTAAATTTGCAGAATCGATCAATAACTTCCTGCTTCAACATAAAAACAAAAAAACATGAAGTCAGTTTTTAAACAGAAGACGTTCTGTCCACATATTTTTGGCCATGTAGTGTCTTTTCATTGAAACACGGTCTCCTGATGTTTCTGACAATCCCATGATGCTTTGCAGCAGGATGGAGTCGCAGGTGGATGATGTCAGGTGGTTTCTAAGAGCTAACAGTTTTTCTGTACATAAATATAACCTGAACATACAAATCTATATATTCTGTACGACGGAGGAGGAGTGTTGATGACGTGTTGTTTCGTGGCCTATCGTCGCTGTCAGATCCTGCGTGGCCCCGCCCCTCCTCGGCTGTGACTGGCTGAGGGGTTTATTGATGTAAAGGGGCGGGGCCTGCTTTTATTTTTCTGAGACAGAGTTTTAACGTGTTCCACGTGTCATTTACTGGAAAATAATTAAAAGAAAAGCTATTTTTTATGGACATGACTTTAGTTTCTGTTTGAGTGTAAATGTTCAAAGATGATTCCTCTGGTTTTCTACAAGCTGAGAGCTCACACACACACACACACACACACACACACACACACACACAAAGTAATAAACTATTTTGTTCTGTACACTCTGTCTGATCACTGACTCACCTGATGGTGCTGTGTGTGACATTTACTTGACATGAATCAATTAATGAACTGACAGGAAATGAATGAAAACATTTTTATGCTTACATTAATTTTTCCTTTAAAATATGTCTCTGGTGATCAGATCACAGCTGGACGGCTCTAAATACAGGTGTGAACGACCACATTGTGACCCGATCACTCCTCTCAGCGAGGGGCTGGGGCCACGTTGGACCTCTTATCTTTTATTGTGTAAGCACTAACATGTCCTGATGAGAAAGATGCCGTCGATACAGGACGTGTTGGTTGTTTGGAGGAAACACTGAGGATCAGAAGCTGATCAGATATTTGGTCATGATTGGTCAGAGTGAATCTGTGTTTACTGCTCTCAGGTCAGCTGGAGGTGTGTCTGACAGAAAGTCTTCATCATGTTTTCAGATGATTCACAATCTGCTGACTTGTTGCTGATGATGTCATACCTGATCAATGACACAGCCTGGACAGCTGTCGTCATGGAGACCACACACTCACTCAGCAGTGATCAATAAGATTCTTCACAAACTGAAAATAATCTGCCGACCGAGATTAACAGGAAGCTGCTGCTCAGAGTCGCTGCAGGAAACTTTTATTTTAATTAACAAAATAACGTTTAATCAATGTGTCCTCAATTAATGTCGATTAATTTGAAATCAGTGTAACAGAATATTATGGAGGGAACAGAGGTAAAAAAGGAGCAGGTCGAGGACAGAGTACCTGAGCAGGTAGAGGACAGTGTACCTGAGCAGGTCGAGGACAGAGTACCTGAGCAGGTCGAGGACAGAGTACCTGAGCAGGTCGAGGACAGAGTACCTGAGCAGGTAGAGGACAGAGTACCTGAGCAGGTAGAGGACAGAGTACCTGAGCAGGTATAGGACAGAGTACCTGAGCAGGTAGAGGACAGAGTACCTGAGCAGGTAGAGGACAGAGTACCTGAGCAGGTAGAGGACAGTGTACCTGAGCAGGTAGAGGACAGAGCACCTGAGCAGGTAGAGGACAGTGTACCTGAGCAGGTAGAGGACAGAGTACCTGAGCAGGTAGAGGACAGAGTACCTGAGCAGGTAGAGGACAGAGTACCTGAGCAGGTCGAGGACAGAGCACCTGAGCAGGTCGAGGACAGTGTACCTGAGCAGGTAGAGGACAGAGTACCTGAGCAGGTCGAGGACAGTGTACCTGAGCAGGTCGAGGACAGAGCACCTGAGCAGGTAGAGGACAGTGTACCTGAGCAGGTCGAGGACAGAGCACCTGAGCAGGTAGAGGACAGTGTACCTGAGCAGGTAGAGGACAGAGTACCTGAGCAGGTCGAGGACAGTGTACCTGAGCAGGTAGAGGACAGAGTACCTGAGCAGGTAGAGGACAGAGCACCTGAGCAGGTAGAGGACAGCGTCAGCAGTCTGAGCTGTGATTGGACGACATGTTTAATGTTAAGATCTGAACAGCTGGTGTGTAGTTCAGGGACCCTGGGAGAGCTGCTCAAATCATCCCACAATGCAAAGTTACTCTGATTGTGATGTCACTGTGTCTCACACACACACACACACACACACACACACACACGCTACTGATGGGAATTAATGTTTACTTCAGTGTTAATCCAAACTAAGCTGGATTTCAGAGGCAGCAGGATTGTTTTCACTCAGCTGGAGTTCAGACTGGGAAACACACATCAGTCTGTGTGTGTGTGTGTGTGTGTGTGTGAGAGAGAGAGAGAGAGAGAGATTGAGATCATTATTTCTATAGATATCTTTTATACACCTGATCAGAATAATCAAATGTTCATCTTGTTCACCTCTTCTTGTTTTTAGATGTTGTCTTTGTGTGTGTGTGTGTGTGTGTGTGTGTGTGTGTGTGTGTGTGTGTTTTCAGTGAAGCTGATTTTAAGAGACTGTTCTTGGGGGGGGGGGGGGGCTGCTGGGGTGGGACATTAAAAAATGTATCATTATTATTTTTATTATTATTATTATTATTACTGGTAGCAGTATTAATCAGACCCTCCCTGAGAGACTGGAGGAATCTCCATCACTCTCCCTCCTCCATAAATGAGTTATTAGATTTTTAAAATTTTGGTGTTTATAAGATGTAGAATGAAGTGATTTTGATGAAATATCACTATTTTAAGATCAGATTTGGTTATAGTGTTTTTTCTGAGTAATTTGAAAATCCAACAGTAATTTCTGTCTTTACAGATTCGGGCTGATAATCGTTTTGGCGATTTTCAAAGAAAATGTAAGAATTAACAAAAAAAAAAAAAAAAAACATTTAAATTTTTTTTTAAAAATGACATTTTTTTTATGGAAATCAAATTGCATAGCTTTGTTTTCTTTTCAAAAAATAACTGCAAAATAAAATCGTTTGTGTGCTTCTCCTCTAAGCTTATAAAATAAGCAGTGCACCTGTTTGATGAAGTGAATTATTCTTTAATTATTCAGACCTGATGAAAACACACAGACCTGCAGCTCCACCACCTGCCACATATTTAATAAACAAACTGAAACCAGGTTACACACACACACACACACACTCACAGGCTCAGAGGCTGACACACATTTACAGATAAAACAGGCGGGCAGGAAACGCAGCAGTGCATTGTGGGAGTTTTTGGGTTGGTACAGAGAGTGAAAAAGAGAAATCTGACTCCGATGTGACGTTCAGTCAGTTCAAATATAAAACTGCACAGAAGCCAAAAAAGTTTGTCCTGCATGAAGCACAACGACACGTGACGTCATTAAACATCTTATTGTTGATGTTTCCTCAGAGTCTGACTTTGTCTTCAGATGTTAATTCTCTCCTGACAGTAACGACACAACTTTCTTCTTCCCTACGATATTTTATCTGAGTGACAGAAGCAGAGGGCTCAGTGGGGACAGAGCGTCTGTGGTCATTTTGACTTGACCAGCTGACTTCACTACAAGCTCATTGGCTGTTGAAACAGGTGACCTGCTTTAAAACCAGCTGCCGGCCATTTGACCGGCCATCAGACGGCTTGAGTCGAGCTCAGATCGACCAGTTTACACCGCTGACACTTTTCTCTACGACGCTCTGAAATGGTTTCGTCTTGTTGCCAATCTTTGGTCTGAACCGGACTTTTTAACTGTGTTTTATTTTAAATGTCTTGCAGTGTGAGTGACATCAGCTGACAGGAAGTAAACATGGACCCAAGCTGTTGCCTGGCAATGTAACCCCTGACTATAAAGACGGTGACTACAGGTGTGTGTTCAGGCAGACAGATTGAAACAATAATGTGCTTCTTAACATGAAGGCATCAACGGGACCTTTGAGTTCAGTTTTGAGGTGACTTGACTTTACCTGAGTATTGTCATGTTACAGTATGTTCCTCTACACCAGGGCATCAAACTCACTTCAGTTAGAGGCCACACACAGTCCACTCTGATCTGTAGTGGGGCCGGACCAGTGAAACCATCACACAGTAACCTGTAAATAACAACACCTTTACGTTTTTCCTTTTTTATTCATTCTGAAAATGTTGATTCGTTTACAACACAAATGATCAGCAGCTGCAATATATTAAGAAAGTTTTTACACATCAGTCAGGCGACTCGTTCATCTCGTGACTTTCACATCATTTCCTTCTACAATGGAAGCTGTTAAAGACGCAGGTTAAATCACCCGCTGCCTCACAAACTGTTTACAGTCTGAGGTTTGTCAGTGTGATGTTGTGTTCACACCAGCAATGTGTTACTCACACCAGTTTGAACACTACAACACTTTGTGTTGACTCGTGTCATACGTGTGTGAAATCACTGAATCCATTAATGAACCTCTGCTGGTTCGTCCTCACCGTCATCTCAGTGCTGATTGGCTGTCACGGTGCAATACGGTCCATTAACTTCTGATTTTTCAACTCTTGTGAATCAGTGTATGATGTGAAATCCTGCCACTCGCTTCATTTGCATGTTTTGCATCTTTACATTGACTTCACGTGATTCACACATGGGAATTGTTTTGTTCGTGCCAAGTGTGAACACAACGTCGTCACCACCCGTACTGTTTAAATACACAAGTCTGATTCAGATACTTTTGTACTGAAGCTGCTGGTTGATCATACTTTGCACAGTGTTTAATATCTTTAAATCCGACCACAGGAAGTATCGTTGTTATTTCAGAGAGCTGTTCTCTGGTCGTTGTGAAGAAGCCTCTGAGGCAACACCACACATGAAACATCTCCTCACTGTTTAACCCGACTCCTTCACAGGTGCCTTCACAGGTGTGTTAATCAGGTGTGCAGAGTCATCCAGTGGACCGGGTTGGACCCTTTGATGGGCCAGTTCTGGCCCCGGGCCATATGTTTGACACCCCCGCTCTATGTGTCCTTTTTAAACAGGAATTGTGCAAATTTGCAGGAAAGCCCAATCAGTGTTTTTTCAGCATTGGCAGTATAAAAACAAAATGTTGCAGAAGGCCGCATCGGTCTGTTTAAACTAAAAGGGTTCCTCCAATATGTCAACCCTACAAGGCGGAAAACTGGGCACCCAGCTGGCCGGCAAATCGGCTCAACATTCACGGAAAATCTGGCAGTGTAAAAGAGGCTGGTGTGTCTTCTCCATCACAGAGGTAAACATTGTACTTTTCACTCCACTACATTTATTTGTAGTTATCAGATAAAGATTTAACAGAAAATATTAGCTGAGTGTGAAACACATTAAAACATATTAAACCAGTGATTCTCGTCCTTTTGGACCAGTCGTGTCTCCTTGTCGTGTCTCTGACGTGTCCGAGTTTCTTTAAACTCTTCACATTTCATTTCAGTAACTGTTCAGATGATCAGTGCTTCACTAACAGTCAAAGAGAAAAGTCCCAAAGGTGAATCAGATCTTTGTATCAGAGTTTAGTTTCTTCTTCTTCTGTCCCATTAATGCTGTAACGACCCCTCAGGTTTATCTGGTGACCCTTTGGAGGGGCCCGACCCCTCAGGTTGGGACCCACTGGACTGAACTCACTAACTGTCTACCAACTGTCTCCAACTGGAGCAACAACAACAGTGACATCACTTTCCTTTGTTCGTCATCATCATCTTCATCACTCCCGCCAGCTGCTCACCTCATCCTCGTCTTCATCAGTCCAACAGTAACTCTGAGTCAGGCTGGAGATTTACTGGATGGCTGTGACATCACTGATGATGTCAGCAGCTGTTGCTCCTCACCATCAGCTCCTCATGTTTCTTCTTCTCTTGTATTTAATTCTGTCTGAACTGAGTTTTGTTTTTGTCACATAATAATTGTTCAGACATCAACATGATGATGTCATCGGCCATTCCTGCTCTTTAGCGTCTGTTAACTGTCTCAGACTCAGAGGAACTTCTTTTAATTGAGACGTCTTTTAATTAAAGTTAAAGTTGCTGATTTCTACTTCCTGTCCCACAGTGACGTCTCAGCTGGTTCCTCTTTAACATTTAACTGTCGATGGATTCGACACCTCGACGCACCTGAAGTCCAACTTTACAACCACATCCACCTGTTTGACTCAGCACCACCCAACTCTGTTCAGGTTTATGAGTATTAAATAACATACAGATATTCTGAGTGACTTCAGTCGGGTGTTCAACGTCTCGCTCACTGTCAGTGTCATTAAAAACAACAAACAGCTGTTTAGTTGAAAGTTGAAACCCATCATGTGAAAAACGCCAACGTGACCTGTAAACATGATCCAGGACATGAAAATGAGTTTGTCTTTTTTTTTTTTTTTTTAAACAGTTTTACACTAGTTACAGTTTTTTTTTTTTTTTGTTTACAGTTTTACAGTAGTTACATTTTTTTTTTACAGTTGCCAGTAGTTACATTTTTTTTTACAGTTTTACAGTAGTTACAGGGTTTTTTTTTTTTTTACAGTTGACAGTAGTTACATTTTTATTTTTTTTTTACAGTTGACAGTAATTACAGTTTTTTTTTAAAAAAAACAGTTTTACAGTAGTTACAGGGTTTTTTTGTTGTTGGTTTTTTTTAAAGTTTTACAGTAGTTACGGGTTTTTTGGTTTTTTTTTACAGTTGACAGTAGTTCCATTTTTTTGTTTGTTTTTTAGTTTTACACTAGTTACAGTTTTTTTTTTTACAGTCGACAGTAGTTACAGGTAATTTTTTTATAGTTTTACAGTAGTTACAGCTTTTTTTTTTATAGTTTTCAGTAGTTACAGCTTTTTTTATAGTTTTACAGTAGTTACAGTTTTTAAATAGTTTTACAGTAGTTACAGGTTGTTGTTTTTTTTAAACAGTTTTACAGTTGTTACAGTAGTTGTAGTTTCACAGTGCAGGACTCGTGTCCCGCTGCAGTGACTTGATCGAAGGAGACACGAGAGACAAATGAAGCAAAAAGACATTCAGCAGAGATTAACTCAACGAGACAAGTTTTCACAGCAGTGATGGTTTTTACAGTAGGCTGGACACAGTGGTGTATTTTTACAGCGCAGGTCTGGTGTCCTGCTGCAGAGGGACAGAGATGAAATGAGACACGAGACACAACTGAAGTGGACAGATATTTATCAGCAGAGATAACCTCACAGAGAATCACACACAGTCATTAGGAGAATCTGGAGCATTACGTCATGTGCACAGCCCCCCCCCCCCCCCCCATCACCTCTGTGCAGCATCCGGGCTCTGATTGGTCCATCACCCAGTGGCCTATAAACCACATTGGCTGATCCCGAGTCAGCTGCTGCGGACCTGACAGAGGACAGGAGGGAGACACAGAGACAGAGATGTTGGGATAAAGCGGCGGCTCAGCAGCAGCAGGACTCAGCTGGATCAACGGAACCTGAACGAACCACAGACCGGATCCTGCCCGACTCTACCGGACACACCTGCCCGGCGCGGAGCGACTCTGCCCGGCCTGAGGTGCCGCTGCGGCTCGGAGCGGCGGAGCAGGAGGAGCAGCAGGAGCAGCAGGCGGAGGAGCAAGGTGAGAACATGGGCGGCTGTCCTCCAGCGCGCGCGCGCGCACACACACACACACACACACACACACACACACACACACACACACACACACACACACACACACAGGAGGACCCGCGGTGCTCCACAGACAGTATTATTAATATTATTATTATTATTATCATAAACACTCTCAGGTCGCCTCAGAGCTGCTGTTTGATTGTTAGGATGTAACATCAATAGATACGACTGTCCTTAAACGCATCATCCAGCAGATTTTTATTTTTATTTTTATAATTGAATAAATTCGAGTTATAATCAGACTGCACACTGTTAGTGTTTGTTGTGATATTATGGGATGTTGTAGAATTAAAAAATAGCACAAATTTTAAACAGTGTTTATTGTCATGAAGACAAACACTCACTGTTTTATTTTGTAATTACTTTATTGAATTTTAAATTTTCCAACAAAACAAAACCACCTGATAAAAAAAGAAATGACAACAGACAGACGAGAGAAAATATTAAAATACATCAGGTAAAGATCGAGTAACACTTGAAGGTAAAATGACAAAGAGACAAAACATGACACGATTAGTAAACTTGTCAGATTTCAACAGACTCATTGTTAAATGTTCGCTCATAATATAATATATAATATTTCATGAGACTTATTGAAACTCCACATGGTGACGAACTGTCTCATGACTGGCTGATAAACCAGTGTCACCAGTTTAATATGATTCTGACACTTTATTTAATGTGACTGAATACTTTCATCAGATAATGATAATAATAATAATAATAATAATAATAATAATAATAATAATAATAATTTAAAGGAGCTTTTCATCATGTTTATTTTTTGTTAAAGAGCTGGAATCAGAGTGCAGTTAGCTTAGCTTAGCTTAGCTTAGCTTAGCTTAGCTTAGCATACAGACAGTAAACAGTGTGACTGGTCCCAGCACTGACTGACATGTTTCATCTGGTTTGTTCTGAACACAAATACATCAGTGTCACTGGGACTATTTGTTGATGAACCACAGCGTATCCCTCCGCCCTGTGAACCTGTGTGCGTCACATTCAGTGAACTCAGGTTCTAGTTTTAACGTCTGTGAAGCTGCAGCGACGTTTTATCTGTCAGGACATAGTCTGTGCACGTGTCCTGTGTGTTGTTCATGTTGGACAAAGAGTCTCTTATTCCTGAGCTGTCGGTCAGGTCACATGGTCTTCTTCATCTTTATGTGTTTTTATTTCTCTCAAAGAGAGCACCATGTTGCCTCCTCTCCTTGTTCCCTCTGTTGCCTCCTCTCCTTGTTCCCTTTATTTCCTTTTTTTGTGTTCCCTCCTTTTATCCTCTTTCCTCATCTCTCGTCCTTGTTTCATCTCCTTCTTCCCTTTCCTCTCTTGTTTTCTCTCCTTGTGTCTTTCTTTGTTTTATTCTTTTGTTTCCTCTTTTGTTTCCTTGTCTCCTTCTTTGTCTCCTCTCTTGACTCCTCTCCTCATCTCCTCTTTTGCACCCTCTCTTTTCTTCTTTCCTTCTCTTTATCTTTGACTCCTCGCTTTGCCTCCTCTCTCCCGATCTCCTCTTGTTGTCTTCTCTCTCCTTGTCTCCTCTCCTCATCTCCTCTCCTTGTCTCTTCTCTCCTTGTCTCCTCTCCTTGACTCCCGGGCTCCTGCCCTTGCCTCCTCTCTCCTTGTCTCCTCTCTCCTCTCCTGGTCTCCTCTCCTCAGTGAGACGGGGACAGGAAGTGGACTCGTTGTTATGTAATAGAAGTGAAACTTGATGAAAGTAGGTCACAGAGTTTCTTCAGTTCAACTGAGTTTGTTTCATATTCGGGAGGTTTCCACGGCAACAACCACCCAGTTTTATGTAATCGCTCCTCTTCCTCACCTCCTCGTCTCCTCGTTAAACCCTCGCGTCTCCTCTCAGGTGATCAGACACTGTGACGTGAGACGTTTGCTTCCTGGAGACGAGTCCGTCCAGGTGTTTCCACAGGTTGTAGTCCAGTCACCTGTAGATGAGAAAGAGCAGCGTCCAATCAGAAAACTCGGACAGTATCCAGTGAGAGTGCAGTGAAACTGTAGGCGGAGCTTAGAGGGAGAGTTGATGACATCATTACAGGGGAACTTGAGTATTTTTCATGTTTCTGAAATGTGTCCAGTACTGAGAGAGCTGCAGTGACACAGACTGTGATGTCAGTGTCAGAGTCTGTCCACTGACAGTGTTTTTTTTTGTCACTGACAGGATCAGATTGTTATTCTGAGTGTCTGACATCATGACGACAGGATCCTACAGAGACAGAGCTTTGTGTTAAGCAGGAAGATCCTTTCTGTTTCACCAGAGATCACCATCACCAAACCCTCCACGCTGCATTTGTCATTTCATCATCAAACATCGACAGAAACAAAATAAAACAAACAAAATCCATCTTGGTTCGTCTCTCCACTGCTGCAACAGCCACCAGCTCTGGTTTGGCTGAACTTAATCTTTTATTCACCAGTTAGATGTGAAAACATGCTGCTTCCTTACCAAGCGGCTGAAACATGAAGCCAAACCCTGCAGTTCCTCTAATGTCCACTAGAGGCTGGCTCCTCCAGTGAGTCAGTCCCTCAGGCCTCCGTGTTCACATGTAGAAATAAACATGTTTACAGCCTGTTTGGTCTCTGGAGCTCATTTCAACATTCATGACGACTGTACACACTGAGTTTATATAGAACTCTGTCTCTGTTCATGTTTTATTAAAGTTGCACATAATGAAGGGGGCGGGGCCTCTGTGAGTGACAGGCTGTCTGCCGATAGCGGTCAGACACACCCCTCGCTCCTCCGCAGCTCCACCCTCTCATCCAAATATGGTCACATCTGGATCCGAAAAATCCAAGATGGCGACAGCTGAAATGCCGAACTTGAGGCTTCAAAACAGAGTCGACAAACCAATGAGTGACGTCACATGACTGATACAGTCTGTGTTGCTGGGCCAAGATACATTTTAACGTTCGGTGCTCTACAGGTAAAAATGAGTGTGTATCTAAATAGAGTCTGGTGGGTTTGGTGAAAGTGATTTTGGGATTCTCTGTTGATTCTGAATGAAGCATCTAAAACAGAAAAGTCACTCAGTAACACAGAAACAGAGGCAGCAGAGCAGCAGCTCCTGTGTTCAGTGAGGTGTTGATGTCACTGCAGTCTGACTCTCAAGTTTAACTGTTCGTCCAGTTTCTCACGCCGAGCTTACGACTGGATGAATGAGACGTGGTCTGTGCTGCATGAGCTGTGTGACACTTTGTTACCGGATGGTTTGATATTATTTTTATTTTCTTTAACGAGAACCCTGTTTACTTCAAGTCATCAAGAATTTCCCCGGTTTTTGGATTCTTCGTTCACTGTGGAGGCGTCAGAGAAAAAATAAGTTTTCTTCATGAATGTCACGTGACACAGGAGAGTAACTGATGATCATTTCAGGGGACGTGTTCCTTTAAGAACACACAACACACAGAGTAATAACTGACGTGTCCTGTCAGCAGTTTTAACCTTTTGATCATTTCTGGGATGCAGCGGACTTTTCGTTGGGACAGTGTTAGTGGCTGCTGGTTAACATTAGAGGTGAAGCTGAGTGGCGTTCAGGGTCTGTGTGTAGAGTCACATGGTTCCTTGTTTCCTGCTCTGTGACCTCTGTTTCTACGTCAGTGTGTGATAAGTTGTGAAGAAGTTCACCTGCTGCTGCTCACCTGGTGAACAGACACCGAGCTGCTCACTGAGGAGCTGCAGCAGGTTGTTTTGTTCTGACAGTCAGATTGTTTTAGTGTTTCCAACATGTGAAGTCAGATTTACGCCTGTGACAGCAACAAAACATCTGGTTATCTGATTATTTTTATGTATGAATGTGTTTAGAATATATAACTTATAAAAAAAAGATGTAGCAGCAGTGATGAATGAGAGGAAGAGTTTACTGAAGTAAACGTTTTAAATTCAAAACATTTAAGGGCCTGTTTGTTATTTGGGGGGCATGTTAACTCATTTGTTAAGCAGTGGGGAGGGACTTATGGTTTTTTATTTAAGCTTGGGGGAGGGGCAGACAGTTTTCAATGGTTGTATTTTGTATTTATTTTACTACATATTGAATTTTGTTTTTTGTTTTTACTTTCAACATTTGATTTTTTTTTTTAAATTTAAACATTTGTGGTAATATTTAAAGAAAACGTGTGTTGAAGGCATGTTTTCTTTGAAAAACATTGGCAATTGTTTTTCTCTTGAATTTTTTTTGGCAGTTTCTTTTTCTTTTCATATATTTGGCATTTTTTGTTTGTTTAAAATTTGCTTTTTTAAAATTTTTGGCAATTTTTACAGAAAATATGTTTGGAAGGCATGTTTGCCTTTGTAAATCTTTGGCAATATATTTTTCTTTCCTTTTTTTTCCAATGTATTTTTGGCATATATTTGGCAATTTTTTTAATTTTTTGGCCGTTTGTTTACGTAAAAAGTTTTTATTTTGGCTTAGGGTTGGGGCATACAAAGTTAAATGGTTTATTTCTAATGAAAACATGCCTTTGTATATGGAGGGCATGTTTTCTTTGAGTATCTCCAAAACTACACAGTTTATCAGCCAGAAACTGTAAAAATGTAATGATTGTTGGATTTTTAAATTTCCAACAGTCCTTGAACACATCATATGTGACTCCAACCAAATCTGATCTTAAAATAGAAATATTTAATCAAAGTCACTTTGTTCTGCGTCTCATTTGTCCAAAAATAGGTTTGAATGACAAGATTTTCCAGCTTCAGGATTTCATCTTCAAACATCGAAGGATAAGTTTAGACTTAGACTTGCTTTATTGTCGTTCAACAGACGCACCATCGGTGCACATATTAAACAAGATTTCGTTATTTTGGCTCATGAGAAGACGCATAAATTATGTAATATACGATAAAATAAAATATGAAACACTGGTATGACTTAACTGAAAGTTAAAATTTCAGATAGTTAAAATTAAAATTACAGTGCATCACAGTACAATGTGAGAATAAAGGCTTAACCCAAACGTATCAAAAGATAAGTTTATAAAATCTAATAAGTCATTTATGGAGCAGGGAGGCTCTTGGGTTTTCCTCCAGTCACTCAGGGAGTCACTAACACAGTGTTTTTCCTCCTCTGACTGTGAACACGATCTTTGTTCATTACTGTGTGTTACTCTGTGTGTGTGTGTGTGTGTGTGTGTGTGTGTGTGTGTGTGTGTTGACAGCTCTGAGGTAATTAACGAGCTCTCATCCAATCACAGCCTCTTCAGTGGGACATTTAATGAGGCACTCTCAGCTCGTTAAATAATTAATATCATCTCATCAATATTCCATCTGCTCAGCAGGAGGAGGAGGAGGAGGAGGAGGAGGAGGAGGAGCAGAGAGACGAACCTCCTTCAGTCTGTCGTTAACATGATGAAGGAAGTTCATTCACATGTTTGAACATCTGTCAGAGCTGCTGTCACTGCGCTGCGTTCAGGGTCTGTCTGGGAAAACAGATACTCCAGCGGTGTTTTACTGTGAGCTGCTGCAGTCAGTCTCTGTCCCTTCAGCCTCTGTCCCTTCAGTCTCTGTCCCTTCAGCCTCTGTCCCTTCATCCTTTGTCCCTTCAGCCTCTGTCCCTTCAGTCTCTGTCCCTTCATCCTCTGTCCCTTCAGCCTCTGTCCCTTCATCCTCTGTCCCTTCATCCTTTGTCCCTTCATCCTTTGTCCCTTCAGCCTCTGTCCCTTCAGTCTCTGTCCCTTCATCCTTTGTCCCTTCAGCCTCTGTCCCTTCATCCTCTGTCCCTTCATCCTTTGTCCCTTCAGCCTCTGTCCCTTCAGTCTCTGTCCCTTCATCCTTTGTCCCTTCATCCTCTGTCCCTTCATCCTCTGTCCCTTCATCCTTTGTCCCTTCAGCCTCTGTCCCTTCAGTCTCTGTCCCTTCATCCTTTGTCCCTTCAGCCTCTGTCCCTTCATCCTCTGTCCCTTCATCCTTTGTCCCTTCAGCCTCTGTCCCTTCAGTCTCTGTCCCTTCATCCTTTGTCCCTTCAGCCTCTGTCCCTTCATCCTCTGTCCCTTCAGTCTCTGTCCCTTCATCCTCTGTCCCTTCAGCCTCTGTCCCTTCATCCTCTGTCCCTTCATCCTTTGTCCCTTCAGCCTCTGTCCCTTCATCCTCTGTCCCTTCAGCCTCTGTCCCTTCAGCCTCTGTCCCTTCATCCTCTGTCCCTTCATCCTTTGTCCCTTCATCCTTTGTCCCTTCAGCCTCTGTCCCTTCAGTCTCTGTCCCTTCATCCTTTGTCCCTTCAGCCTCTGTCCCTTCATCCTCTGTCCCTTCATCCTTTGTCCCTTCAGCCTCTGTCCCTTCAGTCTCTGTCCCTTCATCCTTTGTCCCTTCATCCTCTGTCCCTTCATCCTCTGTCCCTTCATCCTTTGTCCCTTCAGCCTCTGTCCCTTCAGTCTCTGTCCCTTCATCCTTTGTCCCTTCAGCCTCTGTCCCTTCATCCTCTGTCCCTTCATCCTTTGTCCCTTCAGCCTCTGTCCCTTCAGTCTCTGTCCCTTCATCCTTTGTCCCTTCAGCCTCTGTCCCTTCATCCTCTGTCCCTTCAGTCTCTGTCCCTTCATCCTCTGTCCCTTCAGCCTCTGTCCCTTCATCCTCTGTCCCTTCATCCTTTGTCCCTTCAGCCTCTGTCCCTTCATCCTCTGTCCCTTCAGCCTCTGTCCCTTCAGCCTCTGTCCCTTCATCCTCTGTCCCTTCATCCTTTGTCCCTTCAGCCTCTGTCCCTTCAGCCTCTGTCCCTTCATCCTCTGTCCCTTCAGTCTCTGTCCCTTCAGCCTCTGTCCCTTCATCCTTTGTCCCTTCAGCCTCTGTCCCTTCAGTCTCTGTCCCTTCATCCTCTGTCCCTTCATCCTCTGTCCCTTCATCCTCTGTCCCTTCATCCTTTGTCCCTTCAGCCTCTGTCCCTTCAGCCTCTGTCCCTTCATCCTCTGTCCCTTCAGTCTCTGTCCCTTCATCCTCTGTCCCTTCATCCTTTGTCCCTTCAGCCTCTGTCCCTTCAGTCTCTGTCCCTTCATCCTTTGTCCCTTCAGCCTCTGTCCCTTCATCCTCTGTCCCTTCAGTCTCTGTCCCTTCATCCTCTGTCCCTTCAGCCTCTGTCCCTTCATCCTCTGTCCCTTCAGCCTCTGTCCCTTCATCCTCTGTCCCTTCAGCCTCTGTCCCTTCAGCCTCTGTCCCTTCATCCTCTGTCCCTTCATCCTCTGTCCCTTCAGTCTCTGTCCCTTCATCCTCTGTCCCTTCAGCCTCTGTCCCTTCATCCTCTGTCCCTTCAGCCTCTGTCCCTTCATCCTCTGTCCCTTCAGCCTCTGTCCCTTCAGCCTCTGTCCCTTCATCCTCTGTCCCTTCATCCTTTGTCCCTTCAGCCTCTGTCCCTTCAGCCTCTGTCCCTTCAGTCACTGTCCCTTCATCCTCTGTCCCTTCAGTCTCTGTCCCTTCAGCCTCTGTCCCTTCATCCTTTGTCCCTTCAGCCTCTGTCCCTTCAGTCTCTGTCCCTTCATCCTCTGTCCCTTCATCCTCTGTCCCTTCATCCTTTGTCCCTTCATCCTCTGTCCCTTCATCCTCTGTCCCTTCAGCCTCTGTCCCTTCAGTCCCCCCAGCCTGTGTCCCTCAAGCTTCTTAGATTTCTGTCTGTCTCTGTCTGATGTCATCCAAACATAAACAATGATGACCTCATGAGATCAGCTGCAGTCTGTCCCCCGAAAAGACACTTTTTAAATTTTTGGTTTAACTGGAGACCCTCTGATTGTTAGTCTGATTTTTCTCTCTGAAAGTTTCTTCTGTTGACAGAATAAATGTGTGGTCCATGATGACTTTTTTATATTATATATATATATATATATATATATATATATATATATATAATCTAGGTTTTAAGAGTGAGGTCACTGAGAGAGACACCAAACTAACGAGTGTGTGAGGAATCTGACAAAACATCTGTAAACTTCTGAGTTCAGATTCAAACACACAACAGAGAGACTGTGTGGACCAGTCACAGAGCAGCTCAAAGCCTCCTCCTGTCCCTATGTCACTTCCTGGCTGGTTGCCATGGCAGCAGAGGCAAAGTGTCCCCGTTTCCTGCCCCGCTGAGTGTGTGCATGCTTGTACATCTATCCTTGTGAGAATCTTTGAGTTTTAGATCTTGAGACTGAGGACGTTTTGTAAAGTGAGGACGTTTTTGTAAAGTGAGGACGTAAAGTGAGGACATTTTGTAAATGCGTCCGTCTGTCCATCCAGAGGAGGTGCAGCAGTTCAGATGTAAAGCTGTCATCAGTTAATGACATCACTTCCTGTTTGCTTCCATCCAGCCGTAGATGTGACCCGCCTCCTCTGACCCTCTGGAGGAAGTTGTCACCACAATTGAATCAACACTTCCCCTCAGCGCCGCCCCCAGTGCACCATGGGGTTTGCAGTCCTTTCCACTCTCCTCCTGTCCCTGGTGACATCATCAGCGTGTGCTGCAGTGGGCGGGGCCAGTCCAGGTAAGCAGCAGTCATACAGACGTCAGATACAGACACATGAAGAAGAAGAAGAAGAAGACGGGTTAAACGGAGGGGTGGTGTGTGTGTGTGTGTGTGTGTGTGTGTGTGTGTGTGTGTGTGTGTCCTGTAGGTGGTGCCGAGCTGTGTCCTCTGCAGTGTGTGTGTGAGACGAGACCCTGGTACACGCCACAGTCTGTGTATCACCAGGCCAGGACGGTCGACTGTAACGAGCTCCACCTGCACAGAGTCCCTGCCAACATGTCAGCTGACACACAGGTAACAGTCGTTGTGATGTAATACTGTGTCCATGTACAGCTTCAGAGGGAACACGCTGTCAACACGTTGTGATCATGTGATCATTTTGTGAATAAGTGAAATAGTTGTGTAACCATTGTGATCTTCTTGTTGTGTTGACATTGTGTTGATGTTGTGTTGATATTGTGTTGATGTGTTTCAGGTGCTGCTGCTGCAGAGTAACAACATCTCCTCCATCACCACTGAACTGCAGAGTCTCACCAACCTGACAGAACTGGACCTGTCACAGAACCACTTTACACAGGTAACACACCTTTATCACACCTTTACAGTCATGTTACACCTTTACTACACCTTTACTACACCTTTACAGTCATGTTACACCTTTATTGCACCTTTATTACACCTTTACTACACCTTTACAGTCATGTTACACCTTTATTGCACCTTTATTACACATTTACTACACCTTTACTGTCATGTTACACCTTTACGACACCTTTATTACACATTTACAGTAATGTTACACCTTCATTACACCTTTATTACACCTTTATTACAACTTTACTACACCTTTGCTACACTTTTATAACACATTTAAAGTCATGTTACACCTTTATTACACCTTACTACAGTCACATAATACAGTAAATGCAGCACGTTTTAATTCATAGTTTATTTTAGTTTAATGTTTCTCTGTAGGAGCAGATCATCTGTTCTTTGATCTTTATCATCAAACTTCACACTGACCTCAGATCACACATTAATAACTGGTCCAGTGTTTGAGTCTGAACTACAGCTGAGACACTCAGTGACGTCTCAGACAACAGTTTGTCTCTGTTTCCATGACGATGTCCTGGGGTTCCATGCAGCTCCATACACTGTCTGTCTGTCTGTCTGTCTGTCTGGTGACCTGTGTGTCCAGGTGAGCTCTATGGGTCTGTCTCTGTGTGTGTGTCCAGGTGAGCTCTATGGGTCTGTCTCTGTGTGTGTGTCCAGGTGAGCTCTATGGGTCTGTCTCTGTGTGTGTGTCCAGGTGAGCTCTATGGGTCTGTCTCTGTCTGTGTGTCCAGGTGAGCTCTATGGGTCTGTCTCTGTGTGTGTGTCCAGGTGAGCTCTATGGGTCTGTCTCTGTGTGTGTGTCCAGGTGAGCTCTATGGGTCTGTCTCTGTGTGTGTGTCCAGGTGAGCTCTATGGGTCTGTCTCTGTCTGTGTGTCCAGGTGAGCTCTATGGGTCTGTCTCTGTGTGTGTGTCCAGGTGAGCTCTATGGGTCTGTCTCTGTGTGTGTGTCCAGGTGAGCTCTATGGGTCTGTCTCTGTGTGTGTGTCCAGGTGAGCTCTATGGGTCTGTCTCTGTGTGTGTGTCCAGGTGAGCTCTATGGGTCTGTCTCTGTGTGTGTGTGTCCAGGTGAGCTCTATGGGTCTGTCTCTGTGTGTGTCCAGGTGAGCTCTATGGGTCTGTCTCTGTCTGTGTGTCCAGGTGAGCTCTATGGGTCTGTCTCTGTGTGTGTGTCCAGGTGAGCTCTATGGGTCTGTCCTCTCTGGGCCGGCTGGTGACTCTGTACCTGGAGGAGAACCACATTGAGGAGTTGGAGGACTTCAGTCTGAGGAACCTGTCCAGTCTGGAGGAGCTCTACATCAACCACAACCACATCTCCTCCATCGGACCCAAAGCCTTCGCTGGACTCACCAACCTGCTGCGGTCATTACTCCTTCCTTTCTTCTTCTTCACCTTATTTTTCTGCTTCTACTTCCTCCACCACAAGCACCACCTGAAGGAATAACTTGTCTAAATGGGTTTTGCGCCCTCTGCTTTGTCCTGCAGACTCCACCTGAACTCCAACCGGCTGGTGGCCATCGACAGTCGCTGGTTCGAGTCCCTGCCGTCCCTGGAGATCTTGATGATCGGCGAGAACCCGATCCTGGGTCTGGAGGAGAAGAACTTCCTGCCTCTGTCCCGCCTCCACAGCCTGGTGCTGGCTGGGATGGGTCTGGTCTCCGTCCCCGCCGCTGCCTTCCTGGGCCTCGACTACCTGGAGAGCCTCTCCTTCTACGACAACAGGCTCAGGTGAGTCTGAGCTCCGTCGCCGTAACGCTGTCTGACTGTGACGTCGGCTCATGTGACCGCTGTTCTCCTGACAGGTCGGTTCCTCGGGACGCTCTGAGCATGCTCCCTAACCTCAAGTTCCTGGACCTGAACAGGAACCCGATCAGCCGAGTCCAGCAGGGAGACTTCCAGAACCTTCAGCACCTGGAGGAGCTCAGGTCAGTGTGAGGACATGGATCAAGATTAACCTCGACCCTGATTAAAGTCTTTTGATATGGATTATCAGAGGATAACGACTCTGATCAGATCCTTTTATTGATTCAAATATTGATTAAATATGTCTCTTATCAGCTGATGAAAGTCTGATCTGATATTTCTTAATTATATTTATTGATTAAATGAGTCTCTGACTCGCTGAAATAACAACTATAGACTCATCTGACAGACACAAACCACTGGATCCTGATTCAAAAATCTCCACCTGATCATGTTAAATGATTGATCTGATATTAAATGAAACTTTATCTGACTTTTATTGAACCAGCAGTAAAAGATTTGTTGAAAATAAAAATCTCTTTTCCTGCTTGCGTCCCGGCTCAAACAACACAGAACAACTCAACACGTAAACAAAGAACAACTCACAGGAACATTAAAATATAAAAACATCTTCAGTCATTAAAACGTCTTCAGGCAGGTGAGCGTCAGGTCGTTCAGAAACACTCTGAATGTGCCCAGCAGGACTCATAAGACTGACTCAGCAGAGCAGCAGTTACACATTTGTTTTTACAGTTCAGTTCAGGACTGCAGGAAAAGTTTTCTTGAATAATTCCTGGGAGTGAAAAGAAGAAGAGACGTCTGACTCTGTTTGTGTTTCAGTCTGAACAACATGGAGGAGCTGCTGATGGTGGAGCGAGCTGCTTTCCAGAACCTTCCAGAAATCGCCAAACTGGAGCTCTGCAGCAACCCACAGCTGTCCTACATCGACCCGCAGGCCTTCAGGTGTCTGTCCGTCTGTCTGTCCGTCTGTCTGTCTGTCTGTCTGTGTCTTTTCTTTCGTCCGCTGTGTGTCCACAGTGACTTCGCTCCGTCTAATAAATACATGAACGTCACAGTCACACAAACAGACGTCACTAATGAACCTTTGAGTCTTTGTGGTTGAATCAGCTGACAGTTGCTGCTCACTGCTGTGAGTGTGCGTCATGCTAATGTTAGCTGTTGTTAGCTGCTGACAAGAGTCTGTGGCCACGCAGCGTCTCGGGCTCGTGTTATTGTGCTGCTGGCTTTGAGTCATTTTGAGGCTCACTGTCACCGTGTTTCTCCTCCTAAACCGTAATGTGACATTAATTAAGTTAATTACATAACTTAACGGTGCAGACGTGACATCATTTGTGGAGCAAATAGGATGAGGACACGTTGCTGTTTACATACATGAACAAATGAAAGAGAAAACAATTTTTTAACGCCTTTCCTGCTTCTCCCTCTCATCTCTCCTTATTTCATTCATCACTCCTTTGACTCTCCCCTCCTCTCCTCTCCTCTCTCCTCCTCTCCTCTCCTCTCCTCTCCTCTCCTCCTCTCCTCTCCTCTCTCCTGTCCTCCTCTCCTCCTCTCCTCCTCTCCTCTCTCTCCTCCTCTCCTCTCCTCTCCTCTCCTCTCCTCTCCTCTCCTCTCTCCTGTCCTCCTCCTCCTCTCCTCCTCTCCTCTCCTCTCCTCCTCTCCTCTCCTCTCCTCTCCTCTCCTCCTCTCCTCCTCTCCTCTCCTCCCCCCTCAGTGAGCTCTCCTCCCTGCGGACGCTCCTCCTCCACAGTAACCAGCTGAGCCTCCTCTCTGGAGACGTCCTGTCCTCCCTGCCGTCCCTGGAGGAGGTGTCTCTTCACTCGAACCCTCTGCGCTGTGACTGTCTCTCCTCCTGGGGGCCTCACCTCGGCAACCAGTCGCACCTCAAGATGCTGGAGTCCTCCATCACGCTCTGCTCGTCCCCGCCTCACCTAGTTGGTCGAGAGCTGCAGGAGGTGGTGGGGGTCGGATGGGGTGGGGGCGGAGCTAACAGCTGCCTGCCTCACATCTCTCCTCACGCCTTCCCTTCCTCCATGAACGTCAGCGCCGGGCAGCCAATCACTCTGGAGTGCTGGGCAGACGCTGACCCCGCCCCCCAGTTCTACTGGGTGACGCCCACTGGAGACAAGGTGTGTGTGTGTGTGTGTGTGTGCGCGTGTGTGAGCATTAACCTTTTGTTAAATTTCTTATACTTAACGTTTCCTCCTCACCTGGTCAGGTGAGCTCTGAGGCCATGGCTGCACCAATCATATCAGAGGAGGGGCGTGGCCTGAGCAGGAAGAAGAAGAAGCATCGAATGTCAGAGCCTGGAGCGTTAGTGATCGAACACGCCGAGCCGTCAGACACAGGTCAGTCTGTCAGTCTGATGAATCACATCACTCTTGAGGAGTGTTGTTGGAGGAGCTTTATTTATCTTAAATATCTAAAACTTTCAAACTGCTTCTCAGTGACTCTGCTGCAGATCACAGTAAAGACGCTGAAAATTAAATGCAGATACAGATAAAAACAGATGGTGTTGGTAGAAATGACTCGTGGTCGAATATTTACACAGGATACAGACAGGAAGCTGGACATATGAAGATCAACTATAACATAACACCTCTCGTCCTCTCTCAGGCGTGTACACCTGTGTGGCGTGGAACACGGAGGGCGCAGACACGAAGAGCGTCTCAGTGTTCGTGGACTCTCAGGGGTCAGTGGGCTTGTGGTTGGGCGGGGGACGAGGTGGGGCGGTGAGCCCAGCAGAGAGCAGCCCTGGCTGGGCAACTCGTCCAGCGCTGCAGCCTCTCTGGTGGTGCTGGCCAAGGTACCTGCTCTGTTTGTGAGATTTAATATCTTATTTACATTTTTTAATGAAGCACAAACAATGAATTTGTGTGTTTGATGCGTTTTATTAGTAAAGTTGTTGTTAATACTGATTCAGACTCATTTCTGATCCATTAAACATGTTTCCTGTTTCCTGTACAGGTGGTGCACGCCCAGTCGGTGGTGCTGGAGTGGAAGTTGTATCCCAGCGGAGGAGCTTCGTCTGCAGGAGAGAACCAACAGGACCCCCCTCCCTCTGACCCGGTGGAGCAGCGCCACCGTGCACATCGACAACCCTCAGATCAGCTACACGGCCAAGGTGAGCACATCCACCCTCTGATGCGAGCATGTGCGTGTCAGTTTGTGGGGTGACTTTGTGGAACGCACTGGGTGAAGAAGTCAAACAAAGTCAAGATATCAGAGAGTTTAAAAAGAGGTACAAAGACAGTCTTCTCAAGGCAGAGGGTGAAAGAGACGCCTGTAAGTCAGTGAAGCGTCACAACGTCTACAAAATGACTTGTTTCACTGTCAGGATTTGATCCATTTGGTCCCATAACTGGAGGAGTCAGGAGAGACAGTTGGATCATTCTGAGCAGCTTTCATAGGAATAAACTGGGCCCCGCCTCCAACGCTGGTTCATACGTGTGCGTGTCTGCGTCGCTCTGCGGTTACACCTCCAAAACACTCGTCAGAGTTTCTGTGATGTGCTGAAAAAGTAATTGATTCAAAACAACTCAACTTTATTCATAGCTCACCTTTGAGACGAACACACAGCCCACAGTGCTTCACATGGTGACGCCCGAATGAAACAGACACAATTTAAAGGATAACGCAAACAACTATATGAAGTTCTGCAAGACGAGAAAATTACAACAGTAAGACATAAAATATTTTTAAAAAATCAAACCAAACAAAAAAGTGATTGAAAGTTCATAGAATTAAAATAAAATAAACAATTAAATAGAATAAAAATAAACAGGAGGGATAAATAAAGGTCAAAACCAATGATTAAAGCTTAAAAATCAACACACATGAAACACACACTAAACATACATGAAACACACATTAAACACACATTAAACACACATTAAACACACATGAAACACACATTAAACATGGCTTAATAGAGACAATGTCAAACATAAATCAGCTTCATTATAACTCACAGCATTCACAGACACGTGTCTTTATCTGGACACATTTCCCCACAAATACAACATGCTAAAATTATTAGCACAAGTCTATGGCATTTTACATTGTATAAATTAGCCTAGCAGCTAGCAGAGATTTGCTCTTACATGTGGGGAGGTGCACTTCAGGCTACGGTGTTAAGGTACGTGTTAACAGGAAGCCTGCAGCAGAGGTACGATGTCGATATGACACAGATATAAATGCTCCACCTGTCTGTGGTGCGTTCATGTGTCTGTAATAACGGCAGGAAAGAGACGACTGAACTATGTAGAAATCTTTAGACAGTGTTAAAACTAAAAACTTCAGAAAATGACTTTTGTCCAGAGCGTTTGTGAGGATAAAAGGAATTAACGAGGACTTTCTGCGCTGCAACGACTGTAGTTTTATTCACGGGACTTGTAGTTTTTTTCTGTGCCTGAGGATCAAACTGTGGAACAGATGCTAGACAGGAAGTGACATCATCTCCGTCTCTGTCTCTGTCTCTGTCCAGGTCCCAGTGGACGTTCAGGAGTATAACCTGACTCACCTCCTTCCTGCCACTGAGTACCACGTCTGCCTCACTGTCTACTCCTCCTCCCCCTTACCCTCCTCTTCCTCCCCCAGCTCCTCCCCCACTCCCATCACTCCCTCCTCTCCCTCCTCCCCCATACACACTTCCTGTCTGAACGTCACCACTAAGGAGGCGGGTTTCTCGGTGGAGTTGGTGGCGTCCCGGCGCAGCAGCGTGGCGTTGGCGGCGGTGATGGGCTCCATGTTTGCTCTGTCCATCATGGCGCTGCTGGTGGTGTACATGGGCCGCCGCGTGCAGCAGCACAAGTCCTGCGGACACTCGCTGAAGAAGTACATGCAGCACGCCACCTCCATCCCCCTGAACGAGCTGTACCCGCCACTCATCACGCTGTGGGAGAGCGAGGCCGAGAAGGACAAGGAGGACAAGGAGCAGGAGGAGAGGGAGGCGGGGGAGAGGGGGGAGGAGGCAGGGGGGAGTCAGATCGACACCACAAAGACTTACATGTGGTAGCTGGAGGAGGAGGAGGAGGGAGGGGGGCGGAGTTTAACCGACAGAGAGACGGACACTCGAGAGTTAACGGAGGAAAGAAGAGGAGCTGGATGAAGGTTAGCAGAAGACAAGGAGAGGTCACATGACTCGGCGAGAAGCCTGACAGACAAACAGAGGGGAACAAACGTCCACGCTGTCGATAACAGTGAGAGGTCACATGATCGTCAGGCGGATAAAAACTGTTAAAGGAACATTCTGGTGTTTTGTCATGTTTTAGCCCTTTAAATGGATCCCTGCTGTCAGCGTCCGTCAGGTCACAGATAATCAGTCCGTTTATTTAAACAGCCTGATTCAGACTCTCTGATGATGCGTTTAAAGTCACTTTATTCATGGTGACCAAAGTTTATATGAGAATAAGGACATAACAGATTTAATAAGCCTAAGGGACTGTTCTTTATTTATCAGAGGAGGGGTGGCTGGTGTGTGACGCTCCCTCCTCCATAAATGAGTCATTAGATTTTTTAAAACTCTTAAAACCCTTTGATGTTTGAAAGTTCAAAGTTGAAGATGAAATCCTGGAGTTGGTAAAAGTCTCAGTTTATCACTCTTGTTGTGCGAACAGTTTCTTTTTTTTGACACATTTTAACTGAAAAAGAGAATGAAGTGATTTTGTTGAAATGTCACTATTTTAAGATCAGATTTGATTGAAGCGTTCTTCACACGTGATGTGTTCAAGGACTGTCAGAAATGTGACAGTCCAACAATAATTTCTGTTTTTACCGTTTCTGGCTATGATAAATGGTGTAATGGCATTTTTGGCAATTAAAAAAAAAAAGCTAAAATTTTTCAAAACATTTTCTTTTAAAATAAATAGAAAATACAGCCATTTGTATGCCCCTCCCCTAAGTCAAAATAAAAACACATAAGTCCCTCCCTCGTGATTAAAAAAATATCCCCACTTTTTTGCGCCACCTCCTCTCCCCTCATAAATAAGGAACAGTCCCTTTTTGGAGCCCAGTTTATGATATAGAGATTAATGTAGTTTGTCTTTAACGTTAACTTTGTTGAAGAGAGTCTGTTTATTAAAGAACTGTAACCTGAAAGATAAAAAAATATAAGAGAAAAAACATTTGTAAAATTTTACATTCCAATAATTTACAAGTGTTTGTTATATAAAAATAAATGTTTACAGTACACAAGACCCACTGCTGCTCAGTTTAAAGGCTCACTGTGGAGCTGCTTCCATGAACGGTTTGATTTATAGCAGTGGTTCCCAAACTTCTTACACTGCGTCCAACTTCAGAAAATATTTATATAGGAAATATTTATTGGTTTTGAGATTTAAAACCATTTATTAAAAAATGTGAACTCCTCTATATTTTATTTAGTGTCTATGATTTCTGTAAAATGTAGCAGAAGACTTTTTGTCACTGATTTTAACCTTTATTTATAATTTCAGAGCTCAGAGGGTTAAAATTTTCTGTATTGAACTCAGTCATTTACACTCAAACATTTTGTATCCAACACCATGAAAATAAACAGGACAGAGGTGTAACAGCCAAATAACAAAACCGCAATTCATGACTGACATCAGATTATAATATCCAGTGATAACATTGAATTATAATTTTGGTGTTAAGATTTATAGTCAATAGGGTTTGTCTTTAAAGGGCTGAAATATTAAAAACACCAGTAAGTTTCTTCTTCTGTTTCTAATGAGCTCACAGTTTCAGTTGTTAGTCTGTCTGAGGTTCAGTTGACGTCCTGAGGATCTGACTGAGACTTTAACAGAAGAGGTCAGCTCAGTGTGTTTCTCCAGCTGTGGCTTCCAACAGGACGACTCGTCCTCCAGCAGCTGAACAGACTCCAGATGAACTGTTGAGCATCTCTCCTCTCTTCCGTCCTCCTCCGTCCGTCTCTGTCTGCACACTGACAGGAGCTGGATTGTTAAAGAAAATCTAATTATTGTAATTATGTTCATCTGATGAACCTGAACGCAGCACTAACTCACTGAGCACAGGCAGCCACGTGGACGATCTCACTCTAACAGTCGTCAGAGGAACTTAAAGGTCCCGAGTTCAAACCAGAGTTCAAATGTTTCAAGAAAATCAGATTGGATTTTTATTTTACACCACACAGACACGTGCATGAGCTTCCTCCATATTTATATTTATTAATTATTCCGTCAGCTGCAGTAACACAGACCTCCGACACATCAGACTGTACGCAGATGACACCTTGTTTTACACAAAGAAATTTAAAAACATATACACATATTTATTGAACAACAGTTTACTTCCTGTTGTTAGCAGCCTGCAGGAGACACACATAAACATGTTTACAAAGACTTTATGATTAACACATTTTATGTTTTATAGTTTTCACTTTATGGGAAAGAGAAACACCGTCACTGTAAACAGCACATTTATATCAGTTCAATAGCTTTTCCTGTCACACGCTGCTCCTCACCTGCTCCTCCTCACCTGCTCCTCACCTGCTCCTCCTCACCTGCTCCTCCTCACCTGCTCCTCACCTGCTCCTCATCTGTCAGCCTGAAACAGTCTGAGTTCAGTTTTGAAATCGGGACCTTTAATCCTCCACTAATTTCACTTTACTTGACACGCTGTCTTCATCAGCGCAGCATGAATGCATCACTCTTTTGTTTTATTCTACGTGTTCTGCACGCAGTGGTCGTCATGGTGACGGTCCTCCTCCAGGTCAAAGCTCCGTCACAGACGCCTCTGTTCCGTCTATGAGGAGCACTTTATGGACACCTTCTGCACGGACACTGACCACGTTGATCTGATATCTGTTTTATATCCTGAGACACCGAGCTCCTCTGGGGTGTGTCGCGGTTAAGCTGTTGATGTTGTTGCACTGGGAGGTGGAGGAGGTGGAGGAGGTGCTGCATGCCTTTGCACTCATATTTAGGACTGTTTATATAAAATCACGTCTGTGTGATGACCTGCAAACTGTTCGGATCAGTCAGAGAGAATTCAGTTCTTCCACAGTCACTCTGAACACCAAAGACACAGGACGTGATGTCATCAGAAGATTTTAAGATCCCAGAGAAATAAGATCAGCGTCAATTAAAAACTGATGAGTCGGGGCAGGAAATATTAGGAATCATTTGTTGTTTTCTGTCTCATGTCACAGTGAAGTGAATCTCTTTGGGTTTCACACAAAAACTAAACATCTGAGATGTCGACTGGATTTTTGCATTTTCACTTTTTCGTAGATTAAAATTCATTAATCTGAAAATGATTGAGATCACTGGAATCACTGGGATCACTGAGATCATTGGGATCACTGAGATCATTGGGATCACTGAGATCATTGGGATCACTGGGATCATTGGGATCAATGGGATCACTGAGATCATTGGGATCACTGGGATCATTGGGATCACTGGGATCATTGGGATCACTGGGATCACTGAGATCACTGAGATCATTGGGATCACTGGGATCATTGGGATCACTGGGATCATTGGGATCAATGGGATCACTGAGATCATTGGGATCACTGGGATCATTGGGATCACTGGGATCACTGAGATCACTGAGATCATTGGGATCAATGGGATCACTGGGATCATTGGGATTCAGAAACAGTTTAAAGTCTTTATAAACATCAGATTCTGAGTTATTTTAGACTCGTCACGTGTTGATCCGTCAGTTTGCAGGTTTGTCATTCAGACTTTCAGCCAAATATTCTCTCAACTGTCTGTCAACCAAAAGACTTCAGGAACAAACACCCAAAGGATGCTGTGGGCATTTTAAGATTATATTCTGTAAATATATTTACATGACTCTGAAGATGTTCTCTGGTCGCAGTGTCTGTGCTGAGGGGAGCTCCTCTGTCTCTCTGTCTCTGTCCTCTGTCTCTCTGTCTCTGTCCTCTGTCCTCTGTCTCTCTGTCTCTCTCCTCTGTCTCTCTGTCTCTGTCCTCTGTCCTCTGTCTCTCTGTCTCTGTCCTCTGTCTCTCTGTTACTGTCCTCTGTCTCTGTCTCTGTCCTCTGTCTCTCTGTCTCTGTCCTCTGTCTTTGTCCTCTGTCTCTCTGATGGTCCAAACTAAATGTTTAAAGACGTCACTGACTAAACACAGAAAATAATGTGGAGATAAACTGATAAACAGTGACCATCAGTGTGAGACAGAGCGGCAGAGGCGACGCCCTCTGCTGGCGACCAGAGTGAACAATGACATCACTCTCCTCATGTCACTCAAACTAAACTTGACAGTAATATGCAGGGTATTTTGTATAAAGTGTATCACTCTATATTTGAAGATAACTATTATTATTATTATTATTATTATTACTCAACACTGAGCACCAACTGTAACTAAAGATGTGTGTGTGTGTATGTGTGTGTGTGTGTGTGTGTGTGTGTGTGTGTGTGTGTGATGGGAAGATATAATATAAATACACACTTTGTCACTCCACAGCCTTGTGTCTGATTAATGACTCATACATATATATATATATATATATATCATATAACTGTATAACCTGCCACGGCGTCATTTCACATTTATAACTACAGTTCGTTCAGGAGGGAAAGAATATTTATTTACATGAAATGTGAAAAGTCTTTGACTATCAGACCCAATCGTGATGTCATCTATTCCAAGAGGGTGGTAAAAACACAGTGATTGGGAACCTGCCCAAATGACTCCGCCCACCAGTCACCAATTCAGTATCTGACCAAATGTCTCCCCTTCTGTTCCTGAGATATGACGTTAAAACATGATGATGTCACAGTCAAGCTGACCTTTGACCTTTTGACCTTCATTATTTTATCCTGTTAGACATTTGTGTCAAGTTTGGTCACAATTAGTGAATGAATTCTTCAGTTATGGTCAAAAACTTGTGTTGTGAGGTCACGCTGACCTTTGACCACTAAATCCAATCAGTTGATGAATCAAAGAGAATGTTTGTGTCGAATATGAAGAAATTCTCTTCACATGTTCTTGACATGTTACATTCACAAGGATGGGACAGACAGACAAACGGTTGTATGGATGAGCAACCTGAAGACATAATGCCTCTTGTTTTTGGTGCAAAGGTATAAAAAAAAAAAGTTTTTCTGACGCTGCTCTTTGCAGAGGAACTACAGTGGCTGATGTACCAACATGAATGTCCCTGTGTGGAGCCAGTGTTTGGTCCCATCAGATCACTCAGACTAAATAACAGATTCTAAATATTATGGATTATGTTTAAAATACTTCAGAATCATTTTCCTGAACTCTTGTTTGG
Organism: Epinephelus cyanopodus; assembly: GCA_026686955.1. NCBI lineage: Eukaryota > Metazoa > Chordata > Actinopteri > Perciformes > Serranidae > Epinephelus > Epinephelus cyanopodus. The sequence continues at coordinate 43,564,507 of CM048922.1, forward strand.
GTCTTTGCAGGCCTGAAACACCTGACAGTGTCCTGACCGCGCGTCTCCGCTGTCGTTTTTTAATCTGATTATGGAAAATTCCTCAGATGACTTTTAAACTGTGTCCTGGTAGCAAGCGAACAACGCTCTCTGTTCACATTCAGTCAGTTAAATATGCACATCTGTAGCGTCATCTAAACAAACACTGCAGGCTACCAATCAGCTGTGCACTCCACTGGGACTGGGAACAATATAATCAACAGTTGGCAGGTTGTTATAAGTGATGCTTATTAACCTGAAGCTTTCCCCTCCATGTTGATCTCCCTCCACACAGCTGACACCCTGTGAAGGTTTCTGTGATGAAATAAAGACGTATCGTGGAGATAAATCCTCATTTCAGCTTCATGAATCAGACGCTGCTCGTCCATTGGTCAAAGCAAACAACAGGAATAAAGACAAACAGGGCGTCTGATAAAAGTTTAGCTCCAAACAGCAGCTCTGTGTCGCTCGCAGCCGACTCAGACATTGTGTCAGAGCAAATACAACAAAACTAATTCCTTCAGGTTTCTGTTTCTAAGACAGGAACTGTATTCAGAGTATCACCAGTTTAAAGTGTAACAGAATAAAGTTACTCATATTTCATATTTTAAATGTCTCACGCCGTCACTTGACCTCCTTCACTCCCCGACAGTTAGACACAATAACGTGCAGTCAGGGTGAGCCAATCAGAGGCAGAGTAAGGCGGGCCATTCCTTCACCAGCCCAGGGTTTGCAAATTTGCTTCCTGTGGAGTCTGGAGATGGAGTTCATACCTGTCATGTGACTGAAGGTGAGAGTGGACAGAGGTGTGGACAAAAGCTGTGGAGCGAACATGGCCGCCTTCAGACACGCCTAACAACAATATTTAAGTTTTCGCTGATGCTAATGATGCTAACAGTTAGCCTGCTGTCAGATCAGTGTGAGGAGATCTGTCAGGAAACAAAATGGCGTCACAGGAACAAGTTCACCTCAGAGGAGGAGAGAAGGATGGACCTCAGCTCAGGTGAGTCACATACACTCTGTCTGTCTGTCTGTCTGTCTGTGAAGCTGATCGGCAGCCTGCTGGAGTCTGTCCACAGAGAGAGACACCAGAACTCGTTTGTCTTTTACCCACATTCCTGTTTTTATTTATTTTTTTGTTGATGCTCAAACAAACAATGAGACAACATGACGACAACAGCAGCGTCTCTGAGTGTCAGTGAGACAGACTCTTTAGCCACAGAGCTTCAGTCACAGCTGATGGAGGATGTTTCTCTGCGGTGACGTCTCTTTTAAAGAGCTGCTGGCTGCTGATCAACAACAACAACAACACAAACACAAACACAGGAAATGAAAATGAAACAACAGTAAAGGAACAAACTGTGGACCTGACAGGCTGAAACATAAGAACCCAGCTGACACAACATGACGTCAGAAAGATGTCGGCCTCTTCTGTCGGACAGCTGTTAAATTTGGTTGGAATGAAAATGGGGTTCAGAATATTTTAAAAGTCTAACGACATTAGAATTTCATGTTGTGTGGAACATTATGATGTTTTTGTTGACATGTTGTTGTTTTGTCTTATTACTTTATACCTCATTATTAAATGACATATTCCGAGGTGAAGGTGATGCTGGCGTGAGACGTTTGGACGACGTTGGAGTTTGGTAACTTAACACAACTTCAGACCAACAAAACATCGACGCTGGCGTTTGACCAGGGATTCTCAACATTTGTAAAATGACAGGAGGCCAGCGGACGGTCACAAACGCCCTGCACAGGTCAGAGGTGTTCACAGGGGTGTGTCTTGGGTTTGAGGACATTCGGGGCTCCACCAGGACCTGTGTCGGGGGTCAGGTGGATCCTCCCCGGCTCCTCATTTACGTTAAAAAAAGGAAAAAAACCTCCCATCATGAATCAACTTCTTTTCATTGTGCCACCCTGCATCGGGCCAGCGGTCTCATTTATAAAACAATGCATCGGATCTGTACCAGTAATGTACGTACAGATCACAACGTTTGCGTGGGAAGTGGCGCACATTTCTTTCAGGCCTTGTTTGTGCGTACGCAGTGTTTATAAATGGGACCCTAGATTTGGTCGACAGGCAGCTAGTTGAGCATCACTACATTAGATGTTGACCTGACTTTGACTTCACAACCTAAATTCAACCAAATGTGGCTTCAGAGCTGAAACAAGTTCAGGCTGCATTGACAGAGATGACGCTCAGAGTCGATGAGGTCAGACAGTCCCCGCCGAGGATCAGCTGACGTGTTGCTGCTTCAACTGTTAACGTGTTTTAACTTGAGTTCGTCCTCCAGACTGAAGAAATCAGCTCTGACAGAAACCCACAGTTCACAGGAAGAGTTGTTAGTAAAGATACATATGAAATCAAACCGTCACCATGTTTAGTTGATTGATAGTATTGATTATAGATTCAGTTCCTTCAGGAGCTCAGTATCTGTGATGCTGATGTCAGACCGAGGCCCCGTCTGTACGTTTCCAGATATTTCCCTCCATGTTCGGGCCTCTCGTCCACACACAAATTTCAGGTCACTAAAACAGAGATTTATCAAAACTCTGTTTATCTATGAGGACGAAGAAACGCAGCGTTTGGAAAACGATGATGTCATCTTCTCAAATCACACATGCCTATTGATGCTTTGTGCTGCAAACAACAACAACAATAGAGGACTACTGGTTTGCTGATGTTTTGTTCGCACTGCTTGGCCTGATGATGACTTTACACTTAAAGGGGAACTAATGTTTTTTCAACCTGGGCCAGTTGTAGAAATATAGAAGTTACAGCAGCAGCAACACTGTCTGTGTGAACACTGCACGTGTGAGTGTTTGGAGACGTTTCAGTGTTCTAGTGTAGACGGAGATATTGTGTAAAACCAGGCTGTGTGGACGGAGTTTGTTTTTTTAAATGGAGGGGAAAAATATTCTTTTCCAAAAATATCTGGATGCGTACAGGCAGGACCTGAATGTTCCCTCCCACCTCCGGAGAAACAGCTTCAGATGTCATAAACTGGACTGAATCAATCGTGGTTGTTTTATCACGACTTCACACCAGTGATAATGGAGCTCACATGAAGAGACTGTAGATTTGGGGCGAATCATTCTGAAGGTCGACGGCCGGTCAGTCACTCCAAGATGGAAACAACCTGAGAAGAACCAGAACAAAGGTCTCATCAGTCCTGCTGTGTGATGAACACGTGTCTTCTTCAGACCTGCAGGAACCAGTTCTAACAGTCAGTCTGTTTCCAGTCCCAGTGAAGTGTTTCTACAGTCCCAGCTGGACGAGGACATTTAACTGTCCTACTGTCCTTGTCCCAGTACACAAGCACGGGAGGGGAATCCATTTATTGAGCCCAGTATGTGCGACTCCTCTACGATAGGTGGAGATATGCCCCTTTCAGCTTGTTAGTATTGGACCTTTTTCCTGTTGACCTATTACGTCACAGACCAAACAATGGACAAACAAGTTAGCTACGGTTAGCTAGCTGCTAACTGCTACCATGGTGGACAATTTTACAGCTCTGTACATTTGGTCCGTCCAAAAAGTCACGGCTCTGGATGTAGATTTCTCCATGTTGTTACCGGCTTCTTCTTCTCTTACACATTTAATGCTATTGGACTTCCGGGTCAAAGCCCGGGCGGAAACTGTGGAGCATGCTCAGAGCGCCTCGGCCAGTTTGGCTCTGACTGACTGTATACATGCAGGAGTCACATGATCTGGGTGTGTTAGTCCCACTGTGACACATTTAGCACATTTCAGTCAGACTAACATGTTCACAGGGATTTTAAAAGACTGACACAATAAATTAGTTTCCTCTGACGACTGAGTGACCTCTGTTGGCTCTTTGCTGTGAACACATGAAGACCCTCCCCTCCTTGTGGCCACGCCGCCTCCTGGTTCGTTTTCATCCAGTCACCTTAAGCTTCATCACACTGATTACCTCCTGTATTACAAACCTCTTTTCCACCAACACAGTTTCCAGTTCATGCACCTGATTTTGAAACGCTCTGTAGCCTGATGGAAGCAGCCAGCAGCAGACTTGTGTCTTACCTAAGTCCAGGACGTGGAGACTTGGGCTGGTTTCTTGTCTTCAAACAGACGCCGGCCAGCTCTCCGTCTGCGGCGTTTGCTCGAACAACTCTGATTCACAGTTACAGACACAGTGTTTAACGTTCTTCAGTATCAAAGTCAGTGATAGTTGTCTGTGTATCCATGGGGACACTGCAGACCGAGACACTTGGAGACACTTTGACTACATGGAGACTGATAGAGGATATTATAAGCTAGAATATAATAACAGTCATACCGGCATGCAGCTTGTGTTGCTCTTCAGACACAGCTTCATGCTGAAGTTCAAGTTTATGCTGTCGCTGTTCCCCTTAAACTTGAACATCTGGAATGCTACGATGGTCCCTCCCTTTGAGTTCGGCACCACACGCACTGTGTTGTCGTCCGGGTTCCCACAGCTGCTCAGAGGCAGGAAACAAAAAGTTTGATCTGCTGATCCACAGTCTCCACATGATCCAACATCTCTACAACCACTCAGGCACCACTTCAATCAGTGTCACAGTCAGACAAACTAAACATGACCTGTGTATGATCACAGAAATGAGAAATAATTCTATAAGAACTCATTTATTTTCCAGACTCCAGAAATTTGAATTTAATTTCATCAAAATGACACCAGCAGACTTCAGTTCATAGATTCTGGTTCATATTCTAAATGTAATAACTGCGAGCTGTGATGTTAGAGGGTGGGGGGGGGTGACAGCGTTGATCTTTATTGAGCCCCGAACCTCCAGATAAGTTATTAGTTTTTTAAAACTTACCCTTTGATATTTGAAAGTTAGAAGTTGAAGATGAAATCCTGGAGTTGAAAAAAGCCTCTTTTTTTCTTTTTACAGTTTTTAGCTGTGATTTGGGTGATTTTTAAAGAACATGCTTCCTGTCAGTGGGTTTGTAAGGCACATTTTTAGAAATAAAAAATAATTCAAAACTCAGCCATTTAAATTTGTATGCCCCTCCCCTAACTCAAAATAAAAAATCGTTTAAAGACAAAAAAAAAAATCACTAAAATGTTTTTAAAGAAAAAGAAAATCACCGAAAAGTTTTTAAGCGAGAACACCCTCCAAACAGGTTTTTTTAAATCACCAAAAAATGGTTAATGCTTCTCAACCTGCCCCCATGTTTTCATTAAAATTCAAAATAAATACAAAACACAACTGTTCATATGCCCCTCCCTGGGCAACAAAAGGAAAAAAGCATTGTTTCCCCCAGTGTTAAAAAATGATTTCACATGCAGATCGTTGTTTGTACATTGTGCGGGTAAGTCGTCTGGGAGGTTCCATAACGTGTCACCATCCTGAGAATACATCTGCCAGCGAGGGACACACAGCCCCGCCTCAGGCCAGCGCTGTGACTGAGGAGCCGAAGGAGAGGAGCAGGAGGTGCTTCACTATGACCCCGGCACTACTGCAGCATAACACAGCCCCACTCTTTGAGCATAATGCAGGGTCATGCACATGCAGCATCACGGGAGACGGAATCCTCGTCGCCAAGAAAGCGCAAAGGGAATCAAAAAGGCAACGTGAGCGGCGAATTCAAAAAACGAGGGTCAACATGGGGCAGCCTTTCCCAGGTGGAGAGAGCTGCTGAAGGAGGAAGGTGATGCAGCCACAGGCCAGTGATGTGAGGAGAGGATGAGGTGTGTGAGGCTGAGCCACTTGTCAGTTGTCAAAAGACCAGACGTGATTGGTTTGTTTGGATTTACACCAACAGTCCTACACTGTGAACACAGCCAGCATGGTGAGGAGGGGGTTTGTCACCTGTCAAACATTTCCTCCGCCCACACTGAGCATGTTTGACTTACTCTATGGCACCACTGAAAAATGGACAATACTTCTAAATTCTGAACACTGAAGCCTTGAAAACATGTAACACCAGCCTGCTGTGACCCCCGGCGCTGGGTTAGCAGCTTAGCAGCTTAGCAGGTTAGCTCTGGCAGAATTCAAGTTGCTTGCTAAGTCCGTCTCAGGCTCTCCGGAGGTGCCGGCCTTTCTCCTAACGGAAAAAGTAGTCTCATAGGCCGGGAGTGAGGCAGAGAGGAGTCGTGGGATACCAGCAAACTAACTGGCAACTAACACAGTGGTAATTACACACACACAGGGCGGCGCTCAATGTTAGACTCCACCCACATCGAGCTCAGCCCTGAAATGCACACTGCAGCGAGGCGCCTCTCAATAGATCCAGAAATGAACAATATGTATCAATAAGGTGCACAGACCAAATGTGCACATTCCAGAAATATAAGATGGATAAAAACCGTACATGTTAAATAAATGACATACGACATATTTTAGTTATTAGAATTGTTAAAAATGTCAATGGAGTTTTGAATCAGTTTTTCCTCTGCACGCACACACACACACACACACACACACACACACACACACACACACACACACACACACACACACAGCTGATGGAGGTGTGAATGCACGTTTCTGTGTTTGCAGTGTTGAAACAAAAGCTCAGCTCCCGTTTTCAATGAGGTTGTATCTCTGACCGTTGCCGTCCGCCGCGTCAGTTGCCCAGCAGTCCTTGATCACCAGGCTGATGATGGAGGGATCCAGCTGGTCACTGTCCAGGCTCATGTAGATGGTCATATCTGTCGTTAACCCATTGAAAAGTCGACGGGTTGAGTGCAGGCCAGGTCGGAGAACATGCCCATTTCCACTCCGTAAGTCCAAGATCCAGCTACAAATCTGCTTTAAACCATTGCTGCAGGGCATGCACACACACACACACACACATACACACACACACACACACACACACACACACACAAACACACACATACACACACACACACACACACACACACACACACACACACGCACGTCAGATCGGCACATCACTACTAGTGACTGGTTTTGACATTTTGTTGGTGCTTGCCAGAATTTTCCTGCACAAACTCAGCTCTAATCAACCTTCACTAAGTCCCCCCCCCAAAACGTAGACTGGCCAATCATAGCATAGCATCGGTCAGCTCAGACAAGGGTCCGACAGCTACACCTCTGTGTTCCATTGACTCTCATTCAGTCATTTCAGTTTTCCTTCATTTTCAGGCTGGGTTTGTGAAGACATGCTGCTTTTGAGTTTAATTTTTCTGACAGTGAATAAAGACCGACCTGCTCTGCGGGAACAAGTGAAGGAAACTGGGAAACTTTGCTGATATTCAAGCAGCTATGTGCCAAATATCATTCATCTGCACACACTGTGATGACACACAGCTGGTTGAATGTCATCAGTCGTCTCCTGTCTCGATCATCAGTGATGTGATGGTTCTGTTACACTGTGATCTGTACGTTAGCCTTTACCGTCTGTCTTTATCTTTCTAACCTGTTTTTGCTGCTGAGTCAGTTTGACATCCTGACGTCCAGCAACAGCTGATTGCCGCCGATAAGCTATAGCTGCCATTCAGAGTAGCACTGAAGGACTCCATAAGTTACTCTCCTCCTGCTCTCTCTGTCTGTCTCACTGCCTGGTTACAACAACAGCCTTGTACATGGGGCGCCTGCTCTACCCTCTGATCCACCGACGCCCCGAGATTTTATCTGTTTTCAATGGTCAAATTTGTGGTAAGGTTGTGGTGATTGTCACGCAGAATTCACAGACATTGGCTGAATTTGTTTGAATTGCTGTGATCGCAGCATCCAGGAGGGACAGGATCTACAAGTTATTAAAAGCTGTGACTTACGATGGTACAAAATGACCCAAACTTCTCACCTTCCTTTTATTGTGAAGCCCATGCTCTGGTCCTCCGGCTGGTTGTAGAAGCAGGAGAAACTGACTTTTACCGAGTTTTGGCGAAAGATCGGACCAGTGGAGCTGTCGGTCTTGATGGTGTTTTCAAAGAAGATTTTGTTTTCTTTGGCCTGCAGAGTCAGAGGGAGTCAGATGGTGTCACTGCAGGAAATTAGAGGTGCAGGAAACTTTAACCTCAAGGCCTTTTCAGACAAAGTGCTTATCAGGCTGTAACAGACTACATTTGACGGCATTTCTGCAGCCACAAATCAAACGATTGAGGACACTTTTAGACGATATTAAAAAAAACATTTGTGGTGTAACACTTAGCTGACGATGGAAGTAGTTGTGTTAAAAGTTAGTTCAAACCCTGTGGGCCTGATTGTCAGATTTTCTGTTTTGGAAAGTTGCAAAGCTTGTTGGACTCAGTCCCCCGAAACTGATGTCAGAAAGGAGACTTCAGACTCTGACAACAATTTGTTGGAGGCCTTTAGTAAAGGAGAGGTGCTCACCGTGATCAAACTTCCACAGCGTTTGCTGGACTTGAAGGTGAAGGTCACCATACCACTGTCTTCATCATACTCCCCTCCACAGCCTTGCTCGTTGAGATGTAAGTCAGAGTAGTGGATGCCTTTTTCTGCCAGGAGACAAGCAGCTAGAGAAAGTGAAGCCGTGTTGTCGCTGCACACCGCCTCGTCACCTGAACAGGGAAAAACGAAGGTTTTCTGTTAGTGTTATTGTTGTATTGTGTTAATATTGATTGAGGTGTTCCTCAGGGAAGTATTCTGGGCCCCTTTCTACTTTCTTTTCACTCGCTCCTTCTGGGAAACATCATGACTCAGCACAATATCAAATATCATATGTTTTGCAGATGATACACAACTGTATACCTGTTTGCTGCTTCACAAACTTCAGAGAGGAGACAAAAACAATCAAGAAAAAATAGTTTTGCTGTTTGTACATCACAAATTAAGAACAAATGAAAAGCATTTTTAAAGGACCAGTGTGTAGGATTTAGGGGGACAGAAAGTCACTAAAATCAAATCAGTATGTTTTCTTTAGTGTATAATTCCAACCAGGAGACGTTTCAGTTGGTTGAAATCTGTCAGTGTTAATTTCATTGACAAAACTATGACAAAAAAAAAAAATCAGAAACAAAAGAAAAATCATAGACAACCTTTTTTCTACAATGAAAACAAGACGATGACGAGCTAAAAATAGATCCTGATAATAAAAACTAAGATGAAATCTAAGTCTCATTTTCATTGACGACATGGTGAAAATGTCAGTGGTAAACTGTCGGACAGCAAAAGCCGAGAATGACCGTGCTTGTAATTATCTACAGATGCAGCATGAGCGACAGGCTGGTTAACGTTAGTATCCAGCAGAAACAGTCAGAGCGGAGCAGCGTCAGCTGTTGGTGCGAGCTGTGAGCTGTAACTCAGCAGTAAATAATCAGCCGTGTGTGTGTGACTGTGGATGGTGGAGCTGCTGAATGGATCTGTGGAGTTTGTTAGTTGCAGCGGTGGCTGTTAGCAGCTAGCTCCGCTCGCAGCCTTCACAGCTTCACCCCGCAGGACTCCACTCAGTCCGGACTGGAGAAGGTTTGTGGGTTGATGGTGTTTTGACAGGCAGGTAGGAGGCTCAGTTATCTGTGTGTAGCTGTGCTGTAAGTAAACAGGCTGAACTCAGATCAGTTTTCTCTGACAGAGATGAAAGTTTAGTTTGAATCAGCAACTCTGAGAGGACACCAGTTTAAACCTCCAGACTAACATGTTGCACATGAAGAAACAAGTTATGTTTCTGCTTCTTAACAGTCACATGGATAAGTCAGAGTTTACAATGAACCTGGGGACAAATCCTAGTTGGCTCACATTAGTTATTTGTTGAGAGCATAAATAGAGAGATGTTGAGCTTTTCAGATGATGATCAGTAAGTGTGTGCTCGTAAATCAGCCCTTAAACCTGTCACACACTGCTGGAGACATGACACACACATTATTTTATACAACCTGTCACCTTGACTCTGATTTATCATCCATTAATCAACCTCGTTGGATTAGTTTAAAGAGAAAAACATATAGAAAACATCAGACTAAAAGTTGACGAAAACATTTTCAATTTTCGTCAACTTAACCGTTTTAAATGAACTAACCTGAACCATCAAGACTAAGACTAAATCTAAACTAATAATCTAAATCTAAAACAGCTGTCAGAATTAACATTGTTGTCTGTAATCCTGACAGCCAGACTCCACTTAATCCCCCTAAATCTGACACACCGGAACTTTAAATATTGATTTTGTGTTAAATGTGAATTAATATTTGTGTCTATGTTCATTAACGGTGAATTACAGACTTCTGAGACATGATTATCTTTGTTTCTGTGATGTTATTGTTGTCAAGCAACAGTTTCTCTGTCCTCATCGAGGATCACAGTAAGCGTTTATATCACTTCCTCCGACTGTAGTGTTTGCTTCAACATAAAGCTCCTGCACTCCCCTGAGAATTTGCCATCTGCTGTATTCCTCCTCAACTGGAACCACAACAACCCTCCTCTTAACCCTCCACCTCCCAGAGATGACGTTCACGACATCGCCCTTCAAACACACAGAGTGTTTCAGGTGGGCGACGGCAGTGAAATGTGCTGATCCGTTCATCTCGTCACGTCCTCTTCGAAAAAACGTCAGAATTTCTTAAATGTTGTGAGACAGTTTCAGGGACCTGTGAAGACTGGTGATGGTGGACGGAGTGAGATCTGATTCTTACCCAGAGAATTTGACTGTCTGTATGTGGAGGCAAAGTGACCCCGACACAGGCAGGCGGGGTTACCATTGACGTCTTCGCCACAGAATTCATGACCGCCACAGGTGGTTTGACAGGAGCTCTGAGAGAGTGCTGCAGACACAGATAGTTTGATCAGACACCACTGCTGGACTGTTGGTAACTACAGAGGAGGGAGACGGACGCTCTTACAGCAACCAGTCTGTGACCTCCAGTCGTCCAGTGTGGCATCATTCTGCAGTCTGCAGACTCCAACGTATGCCTCCAGGAACTGACAACCAAGACCGTCCACCGCTGGGTATTCACATAGCGTATCCTTGCAGGCAGTGAAGTAGGGATCAGGGCCGATGGAACAGGAGGTGAACGGCGCCGCCTTTAGAAGCTCACAGCTGTAGCGGGAAATAAACAATGTGTGACACATATCTGATGTTTCATTGGATAAGAGGAAAGTGTGTGTTCAGGTGTGGCTCAGCTCACTGTTGAGTCATCTTGGAGCACTTGATCCCGTCTGTGTTAGTTTCAGTGGACTGCTTCCCACAGCTAGGGGCCGACAAACAAACAGCAGAAGACCTCAGTAATGTGACGAAGCAGCGGTCTGTAAACGTCCAGGTGCTGAGGATATCTCTTACCTGTCGGAGCTTAAGTCATCGTCCTTCAGTCCATCCTGAGAGCTGCTGGAGTCCACACATAAACCCGTCTGGGTCTGGCTGGGCGATCCTGCAGACACAAAACAGTTAATACTTCCACATGCACTCCAGTCCCTGTAACGACTGACCCTGATCTGGATCAGAACATAAAGCTGCTCATTTATCTCTCTGACTGATTTCAAAGCTCAGTTCAGACCTAAGATTCACCACTAGACAAGTTAAACTCGCACTTACTTGCGAAACTCCGGTCTGCAAAGTTTTGAAAACCTGCCAGTTTGCACCAATGCTTATGGTCTTATGTCTATTTTGTACGTGTTGGTGGTGCTTTTGTGGTTGGCGTTGGACGGTGGTGGCTGCGAGTCACCAGTCTGTAAACTCCATAGATGTATTAAGAGACCTGGATGGAGCATTGGTGGCGGGGCACTGTTCATTCCCATGAAAGTTTCTCTGTGGTGCATGAAGGCAGTATGAAATCACCCGGATGATCAGTGCTGCTACCACATCATTGGGCCCATAGAGCAAGTACGCTAGATACTTATGGCAGCCAAGCGGCCAACTTCCGCCAGCCGAGTGGCTGACTTCTGTTTGCGTGATCTGCTGACTTCAATGGTGACAAAATGATTTGGTCATGCGGCTCTTTTAGACTCTGGAATGTTATCGGACTGAATGAATCAAATCATAGCGAGACGGGTCATTTTGTGGGGGTTGTGGTGCACACAAAAATGTATCCACTAATTTATAGGCGTCTCTTTCACAATGTGAGTCCATGTATTTTTGGGCCGCAGGGCATCACAGGACGGACCCCAGAAATTGTAGTACCAGCACCCTTCCTGGATACAGCATTGGTGGTGGGGCCCCGTTCATTCCTATAAAAGTTGCTAAGTCGCGCATGAAGGCAGCGTGAGATTACCCTGATGACTGGCGCTGCTTCTGCATCATTGGGCCCATAGAGCAGGTGCATTAAAGACTTCAGGCAGGCAAGCTGAGCTTTTCTAGACTTTCCAAATGTTATGAGACTGAATGGATCAAATCATGATAGCAGGACGAGTCATTTCACTTGGTTATGCTCAAAAAATCCATCCACTGATTTACAGACGTTTCTTTCGCCATGTAAGTCATGAAAAGTCTTTTTGGACTTCAGGGTGTCACGTGAACCTGCAAGCTGCAGTACCACAGTTTGGCCACTATGAGAATTGCTATGAAAGCCCAGCGTCCTTCCTGGGGGCCTGGTTCACACCAATGCCACTTGACAAGACCTATGACGGAGGCGCAGATGTTTCCTTCTGCTGACTTCTGCTAGCTAACTAAAAGCTGGCCAGGTTGAGGTTTTCAAATGTAAACATTGGTAAACATCGAGGAAAAGATGGAGAAGAATGACCACCACCTGAACTAGCATCCTTTGAGCTATTGTACAAGTGTTGGAAAATAAACTGGACGACCTCCATCAGTTTCCAACAGGATATCAGGAACTGCAACATCATTTGATTCACTGAAACTTGGCTTAATCCTGGACAGCACCATTCAACCAGGTGACTCTGTTTCTATATGCCGATCAGACTCTGGGAGAGGAGAGAGAGGAGTGCTTTATGGTGAATAAGGACCGGTGTGACGGTGAGAATGTGAGCTGCTGTCCTGCTCCTGCTGTGGATCACTGTTAGGCTCCAGCCTACATGTAAATTCGTTTCGAAAAAGACTGTCAACATCTAACGAGCAGAAACTGTTCATTCCCTGTGAAAATGGAAGTTTATTTTGAAAAGATGCAATATATGTAACCAAGCATAAATTGACATGCCATCCCTGAACATCCAAAACAGATGCAGGAGGGAACCTAGCGCGTTATATTTAGATGAAGGCATTAACGCATTAATCGCGATGTTGCCGTGATGGAAAATAACAACATCACCGAGCTTCTGAACGTCTCCTTTCACTTGAAAAACTCTCAGAAAGCTCAGCTGACAGTCAGCAGTAACCTGCACCTTGTGTCAGACAGATTTAAAATATGACTGAAGTACTTTGAGTTTGAGCTCCGCCTATGAGCTGAGCGCACGGGAGCAGCTGATCGGACTGATGTCAGTGGGCGACCACATCGCCAAAGACGACAAAGCATCACAGACCTGTGGATGAAACTAAATCTAAGATGTTAAATACAGCGTAACTGACTGAAGACCTGCATCTTAAGTCCTGTGTGTGATGTATCCTGGCTTCATATGAGTAGAGAAAAACTCAGCTAGCTGCTAGGCTAATTTATACAATGTATAATGCCATAGGCTTGTGCTAATAATGTTGGTATGTTGTTTGTGGGGAAAACATGTTTAGTATAAGACAATTTATTTGTCGGTGAATCTTGTTTTGTTTTATGTCATTGTGAATCTTGGTGCCAGACTCACATTGTCAGGTTTTTGTGTTTGACCCTCCTACATCCCATCATCCAGCACATACACACAACAAGTACTTTTGTAACCACATAGGATGTGTATCTCTGCACCTATCATGTGGATGTGTGCGGTGGTGCCATCAAAGATGACAGTGATGGTGTGGGGGAGAGCGTCACTTTGGCAGTGACAGAGTTTTCGTCCTTTGAGAGCTCCACGCTGTTCTCAGTCTGAGGCGTGCTGCTCAGGCTCAGCGTTGTGTCACCCGCCTGCAGAAACCAACAAACACAACTGAGAACAAACCAGTGATCAGTTAGACCTGAGTCTGGATTCATCAAACTTCTTACTGAAAGTTAACCTTGGACTGAAAACACTCCTGTCTGGTCATTTTGCATCACTTTGTTGTTTTGTGTCTTTGTAGTAACATGTTGTCTTTATCTTTGATGTCTGTGATCACTGAAGTATTAGTATGTGAAGTGTTTGAGTTCTGTCTGAATAACCCTCCACACCAAGTTGTAAAGTCTGACGGTTTTCTGAAATATAAAGTTGAGTATCATCTGCATATGTCAGGTAGTTAACGTTCTGCTGCCTGCTGAATTGATCCAATGAGAACTTTTTTAACAGTCAGTGTAGCTGCAGGTCGCTTACTTGCACTTTACCGCCCTGTTTCAGCTGAACGTTATCACTCTGCCCGTCAACTTGCAGGATCACATGGTCCAAGAAACTAACGTCTTGACGCCGGCGTTCCTTGAAGGCACCAATCACGTGGAGGCCCGCACCTGACACCAGAGTGTATGCGCAGTGATCTCCGACAGAACCAACATTGCTGCTGAAATCGATGACAGCTGGGCCGGTCACAGTGCAGGTTTGTTGTTGTGCACCTGCAGACATGGTGACAGTTCAGAAATAAAGTCAGTCAGCTGGAAGAGCTGCAAATAAAATGTTAGATCACAGTGACAAATGAAGTTAAAAGTCAGAATATTTTGAGATTCAGTTTATAATATTCAAAGAGAAAGCAATATTTGAAATATTAGTATCAAGAGAATACTTCAAGATTAAGTCAATATTTTTTGAAAACCTTGAAATAAGTGTTTGAAATTCGACAAAATAAATAAATAAATAAAGTGGAATATTTTCAGGAAAAGTTCTTTCTTTCCTTTCAACATTTAAGTCAATTCAGTTTAAATTCATAATATTTTTATATTAAAATCAAACATTGATTTCTATCATTTCAAGGAAAAAAACTTTGTTTTTTAAGTCATAATATTTAAATATAAAAGAAATCAAGTCTTGAGATTTGAGCCATATCAAGGTGGGCTTCTTTTTTTTAAAAGATTGTAATATTTTAAAAGTTAAGTCTTAAAAGGGACAAATGTTATAATATTCTGAGAAAATGTTTTTACTATTTAGAGAAATTATTGGACATAAAATCATAATGCTTTGAGAGTAAGGTTGTAATATTTCAAGAAGAAAAATTGATAATTACAGAAATCGAATAATTTGAGATTATAGTTAAAATATGTAAGATTAAAGTTGTAATATTTAGGCAAAAAATATATTCTATATTTCATTGATATTATTCCAAGGATAGTCATAATATTTGATTTTTTTTAAAGATTATATTCATAATATTTTAATAATAACCATATATTATAATATTATAAATAAATATTTCGAGATAAAGGTTGAAATACTGAAGTTTCATTCTCAAAGTATAACAGTTTTTTTGTCAGAGCTATGAGAACAGATGACACCGTGAGTTTAGGTGGTGCAGGTGGAGCTGGGTGAAGTCAGGTGTGTGTTTACCTGTGAGCTGACTGAGTGCAGCCAGGCAGAGCAGGAGGCGGAGCATGTTGGAGGAGGACAGTCAGCTAACGGAGAGCTGGAGGAGACACGGCAGGTCATGTTCGAGTCGTGCCAACATTATGTTAACGTCATGCTAAAAACAGGCTAACATCATGCTAACATCAGGTACGCTCTTGCTGATGTAAGGCAGATACCTACTTAAGGCAGTAGAAAGTGCTGTTGTCTATTTTACAAAAAATGGAGCATTTCGTACTGTTTGTCCCTGGCATGACACCGTAGCTTTAAGATTTGTTTTTGTTTTGGGACGCCATGTTCAGATTGTTAACTGTCTCTTGCACCGTACTGTTGAGGATGAGATGCCAGCAGCAGAGATCACATTGACTGTTTGCTTTGAAGAATAAAGCTGTGGTCCAGGTCGACCACAATCCAGAACCCCGCTTTCAGTGTCTCCTTTCTCCCCACAAGCTCAGCACTCCACCGCCACGTTTAACAACAAAAATACAACGTAGGGCCCGAGGACAGGTGCAGAGGGAGTCTGACGACGGGCGCGTGGAAGCAGCGGGTTAAACTAATATCATGCAAAACTCAGGATAAAGTCAGGTTAACATTGTGCTAAACTCATATTAGCGTCATGCTAAACTTATATTAACCTCATGTTAAATTCAAGTTAATATCATGCTCAAGTCATACTAACATCATGCTAAGGTCAGGCTAGCATCATGCTAAGGTCAGGCAAACATCATGCTAAGGTCAGGCTAACATCATTCATGCTAAGGTCAGGCAAACATCATGCTAAGGTCAGGCTAACATCATGCTAAGGTCAGGCTAACATCATTCATGCTAAGGTCAGGCTAACATCATGCTAAGGTCAGGCTAACATCATGCTAAGGTCAGGCTAACATCATGCTAAGGTCAGGCAAACATCATGCTAAGGTCAGGCTAACATCATTCATGCTAAGGTCAGGCAAACATCATTCATGCTAAGGTCAGGCAAACATCATGCTAAGGTCAGGCAAACATCATGCTAAGGTCAGGCTTGCATCATGCTAAGGTCAGGCAAACATCATGCTATGGTCAGGCAAACATCATGCTAAGGTCAGGCAAACATCATGCTAAGGTCAGGCTAACATCATGCTAAGGTCAGGCAAACATCATGCTAAGGTCAGGCTAACATCATTCATGCTAAGGTCAGGCTAACATCATTCATGCTAAGGTCAGGCAAACATCATGCTAAGGTCAGGCTTGCATCATGCTAAGGTCAGGCAAACATCATGCTAAGGTCAGGCAAACATCATGCTAAGGTCAGGCTAACATCATGCTAAGGTCAGGCAAACATCATGCTAAGGTCAGGCTAACATCATGCTAAGGTCAGGCTAACATCATGCTAAGGTCAGGCTTGCATCATGCTAAGGTCAGGCAAACATCATGCTAAGGTCAGGCAAACATCATGCTAAGGTCAGGCTAACATCATTCATGCTAAGGTCAGGCAAACATCATGCTAAGGTCAGGCTAACATCATGCTAAGGTCAGGCTAACATCATTCATGCTAAGGTCAGGCTAACATCATGCTAAGGTCAGGCAAACATCATGCTAAGGTCAGGCTAACATCATGCTAAGGTCAGGCAAACATCATGCTAAGGTCAGGCTAACATCATTCATGCTAAGGTCAGGCAAACATCATTCATGCTAAGGTCAGGCAAACATCATGCTAAGGTCAGGCTAACATCATGCTAAGGTCAGGCAAACATCATGCTAAGGTCAGGCAAACATCATTCATGCTAAGGTCAGGCAAACATCATGCTAAGGTCAGGCAAACATCATGCTAAGGTCAGGCTTGCATCATGCTAAGGTCAGGCAAACATCATGCTATGGTCAGGCAAACATCATGCTAAGGTCAGGCAAACATCATGCTAAGGTCAGGCTAACATCATGCTAAGGTCAGGCAAACATCATGCTAAGGTCAGGCTAACATCATTCATGCTAAGGTCAGGCTAACATCATTCATGCTAAGGTCAGGCAAACATCATGCTAAGGTCAGGCTTGCATCATGCTAAGGTCAGGCAAACATCATGCTAAGGTCAGGCAAACATCATGCTAAGGTCAGGCTAACATCATGCTAAGGTCAGGCAAACATCATGCTAAGGTCAGGCTAACATCATGCTAAGGTCAGGCAAACATCATGCTAAGGTCAGGCAAACACCATGCTAAGGTCAGGCAAACATCATGCTAAGGTCAGGCAAACATCATGCTAAGGTCAGGCAAACATCATGCTAAGGTCAGGCTAACATCATTCATGCTAAGGTCAGGCTAACATCATGCTAAGGTCAGGCAAACATCATGCTAAGGTCAGGCTAACATCATGCTAAGGTCAGGCTAACATCATGCTAAGGTCAGGCTTGCATCATGCTAAGGTCAGGCAAACATCATGCTAAGGTCAGGCAAACATCATGCTAAGGTCAGGCTAACATCATTCATGCTAAGGTCAGGCAAACATCATGCTAAGGTCAGGCTAACATCATGCTAAGGTCAGGCTAACATCATTCATGCTAAGGTCAGGCTAACATCATGCTAAGGTCAGGCAAACATCATGCTAAGGTCAGGCTAACATCATGCTAAGGTCAGGCAAACATCATGCTAAGGTCAGGCTAACATCATTCATGCTAAGGTCAGGCAAACATCATTCATGCTAAGGTCAGGCAAACATCATGCTAAGGTCAGGCTAACATCATGCTAAGGTCAGGCAAACATCATGCTAAGGTCAGGCAAACATCATTCATGCTAAGGTCAGGCAAACATCATGCTAAGGTCAGGCAAACATCATGCTAAGGTCAGGCTTGCATCATGCTAAGGTCAGGCAAACATCATGCTATGGTCAGGCAAACATCATGCTAAGGTCAGGCAAACATCATGCTAAGGTCAGGCTAACATCATGCTAAGGTCAGGCCTAACATCATGCTAAGGTCAGGCTAACATCATTCATGCTAAGGTAGCTAACACTTCATGCTAAGGTCAGCAAACATCATGCTAAGGTCAGGCTTGCATCATGCTAAGGTCAGGCAAACATCATGCTAAGGTCAGGCAAACATCATGCTAAGGTCAGGCTAACATCATGCTAAGTCAGGCAAACATCATGCTAAGGTCAGGCTAACATCATGCTAAGGTCAGGCAAACATCATGCTAAGGTCAGGCAAACACCATGCTAAGGTCAGGCAAACATCATGCTAAGGTCAGGCTAACATCATTCATGCTAAGGTCAGGCAAACATCATGCTAAGGTCAGGCTAACATCATGCTAAGGTCAGGCTAACATCATCATGCTAAGGTCAGGCTAACATCATGCTAAGGTCAGGCAAACATCATGCTAAGGTCAGGCTACATCATGCTAAGGTCAGGCAAAACATCATGCTAAGTCAGGCTAACATCATTCATGCTAAGGTCAGGCAAACATCATTCATGCTAAGGTCAGGCAAACATCATGCTAAGGTCAGGCAAACATCATGCTAAGGTCAGGCTTGCATCATGCTAAGGTCAGGCTAACATCATGCTAAGGTCAGGCAAACATCATGCTATGGTCAGGCAAACATCATGCTAAGGTCAGGCAAACATCATGCTAAGGTCAGGCAAACATCATGCTAAGGTCAGGCAAACATCATGCTAAGGTCAGGCAAACATCATGCTAAGGTCAGGCAAACATCATGCTAAGGTCAGGCTAACATCATGCTAAGGTCAGGCAAACATCATGCTAAGGTCAGCTAACATCATTCATGCTAAGGTCAGGCTAACATCATTCATGCTAAGGTCAGGCAAACATCATGCTAAGGTCAGGCTTGCATCATGCTAAGGTCAGGCAAACATCATGCTATGGTCAGGCAAACATCATGCTAAGGTCAGGCTAACATCATTCATGCTAAGGTCAGGCTAACATCATGCTAAGGTCAGGCAAACATCATGCTAAGGTCAGGCCAACATCATGCTAAGGTCAGGCAAACATCATGCTATGGTCAGGCAAACATCATGCTAAGGTCAGGCAAACATCATGCTAAGGTCAGGCTAACATCATGCTAAGGTCAGGTAACATCATGCTAAGGTCAGGCTAACATCATTCATGCTAAGGTCAGGCTAACATCATGCTAAGGTCAGGCAAACACCATGCTAAGGTCAGGCAAACATCATGCTAAGGTCAGGCTTGCATCATGCTAAGGTCAGGCTAACATCATGCTAAGGTCAGGCCAACATCATGCTAAGGTCAGGCAAACATCATGCTAAGGTCAGGCTTGCATCATGCTAAGGTCAGGCTAACATCATGCTAAGGTCAGGCTTGCATCATGCTAAGGTCAGGCTTGCATCATGCTAAGGTCAGGCTTGCATCATGCTAAGGTCAGGCTAACATCATTCATGCTAAGGTCAGGCTAACATCATGCTAAGGTCAGGCTAACATCATTCATGCTAAGGTCAGGCTAACATCATTCATGCTAAGGTCAGGCTTGCATCATCTAACGGTACATTTGTAAAGAGACACAGTCACAGTAAATTAAGCACATGTTTACATGAAGTTTACAATTCGTTTGTGCACAATTTGCCTGAATTGGAGGCGGGGCTTCTTCAATGACGAACACTTAGGTCCTCGCTAACCTGTTACAACGTGTGTTTGAGGAATGGTAGGAAGGAGTCTTGCCTAGTCTCTGTAGGACTTGACTTGGAGGGACCTGTGTTAGAATCAGTTTCTGATCTGACCAACAGAGACACAGACGTGTGTCTGCGTGTGAATGAAAAACTCTTCATCATGTGGATTTTATTTTAAATGATGAGTGTCAGTGAGGCCTGAACGTGTCTTCATGAAGGTATCTGCATCAACAGCAGATCAAACTAAACTCACATCTTTTTAAACTCTGTTAATGCTGCAGACAAACAGGTCTAACAGGTCTCTGACTGTCGGGGGCGAAACACCTGCAGACGCTTCATGTCACCTGTTTGTTCAGCTGACAGCTGTGAGATCAGGCGGGAGCCCTCAAACTAAAGAGCCCGAAAAACAAGACAAGAACGTCTGACAAGCATCTCTGAGACGTTCAACCATCAGCGTCTCTGCAGCTCCAGCGAAACACCGCATGAATCCTTTGAACAGCCTGTGACCTGCAGCTCCACGTGGACCTGGAGAACCTGCGAGAGGGTTCTAGGTTCTGCTTTGTTTCACTCCTGAGATGATTCTGTTTTAAAAGATTAATTAATGTTGTCTATGCGTATTTATGTTGAGCAGTTATAATAGTCAGTGATAATAAAAATAAAGTTACGATGAGGATCAACACGAGTCAGCGCTCTGAGGAAACAAACGTTAAACACGTGAAGATTCATTCCTGCAGCTGTGTTTATTCTACGTTTAAATTTTTTCATCAAATTTTATATAACTTAAAATGTTTTTAACAAAGTCTGATGACAAGCAGTTTAAACATTTACAGAAAAAATCAGAATAATTATTTACAAAGTATTTATAAACAAACTTATTTTACAAGTATATAACTGAGTTAGAATATTTTTTCTAAAAAAGTTTTTACATTTTAAATTTAAAGTTGAAGTATTTTCAAATGATAATTTTAAATATTTCAGTCATTGTGATTCAAGACAAAAAAATTGCAATAGTTTGAACGTTGAATTATTTTAGGAGAAAAACATGTTGTAATATTCCAGATTGTTGTAAACAAAGTTTACTGTTGTGTGTGAAGATAATATGTGAAGAAAGTGACTCTGACTAATTCCTGAAATTGGAGACAGATTTTAAATCGAAAAAGGCTGGAATGCAAAGTTTGGTTTTGTTTGCAGTTTTTTTATTTGTAAGTAAGATGGGCCAAAAACTAAATTAAATCAGTTGAAAGACTAAACCTTGTGTCAAAAAAAAGTGGACACTCGTTGAGGCCTGTCTCACCCCTTCAAGACACAAAATGGTTTAGTCTGCTCTCGCACTAAATGCAGCTGGAGCTGAGCGAACAACTGCTTCTGCAGCTGGAGCCAACGTGCACTGTCAGGGCATCAGGTCTTTCCCCAAGAAAAGGTCATCAGGGTTTAAAAGAAAAGATGTTTGGTTGGAAAGAGAAGGAAAATAGAATATAAAGACAAAATATTTAAAAAACAAAAACCCTCACACTGAGTGAGTGGAGCAGAGAACAGGCCTTGTGAGTGACTCAACTCAGAAATTCGTCGTGTTCAAAGAAGAACTCAAGTTAAACTGCAGATGCTGTATCTGCCCTCCAGAAGTCAAACACATCTCCATCAGTGTTTCTTTCTTCTTTATACAGAAACTAAGAATAAACTATATTAAAAATCATCAATGAATAATTTCTTATTTTATTTGATATTGTTGTCAGACACAGATTTGCAGTGATGACTAGGTGTGTGTCTGAATTTGATCATGTGACGATACTATAAAACATACAGCAGCTGTTTCAATGCACAGTCCAGCACTGGGCCGTCATAACTCTGTAAATAATCAGCAGATGAATCCATAACAAAAATAATCATTAGGTCATAGATCAAAATGAGCTCAAGCTCAAACAGAAACATCCACAATCATCTGGTGAGGTCAGATACCACAACAGTCACTTTTAATACTTTAAATGAATTTTACTGATTAACTTTACAAACATGTTTAATGCAGTGAATATTTTACAGTGTGGTATCAGTAAAGGATCAAAGTAGTTCCTGCTGTTTACAGAGACAGAGACAGACGGAGTGTGGTCTTACCTTCTGGACGTTTTTGGACTGAACTTCAGTGTGGACGAGACACCTCTGTGTCTCTGTGTCTCTGTGTTGTTCTCTAATGATGTCTAATGTATGACGCCTCCACCCCGACACACGAACACACGATGTTCCCACAGATTCCTGTCATGTTTTGTTTCTGTCTCCAAAAACTGGTTCAGTCTCTGTGATTTACTGACAGTTAAATAAAAGAAGTCAGTAATGACACCAGGGTTCGTGTGAACGCATCATTTCATCACAGCAGATCAACGTCTGCTGGAAGAAGGACTCAGAAATTTTACTGCAGTTAAAAGTCGTACAGCGCAAAGTACTGTGGTCACAGCTGAAAGAGTCAGGAGCATTATGAGCGAAATAAAATTATATTTTTGGAGTGAAGCATTGATGTTAAAAGTTGAAGATGAAATCCTTGAATTGAAATTGGCGAGACGTAAAATATTTAAACAGAATCAGCAGTGCGTTGGTCAGCCTGCTGTGTTACACAGGCGCACTGCCTTTTACTGGGATAGTGTGAAATAAAAACAAAAATGTAAACAGGTGCAAATCGTTTCGAGCAAACGTGTCGTTCAACTTGGAAACCAAATTAATTTCAAAACGGAGCACAACATGTTCTCCCTGTGTCAGTGTGGGTTTCCTCCAGGTGCTCTGACATGTTCTCCCTGTGTCAGCGTGGGTTTCCTCCAGGTGCTCCCACATGTTCTCCCTGTGTCAGCGTGGGTTTCCTCCAGGTGCTCTGACATGTTCTCCCTGTGTCAGCGTGGGTTTCCTCCAGGTGCTCTGACATGTTCTCCCTGTGTCAGCGTGGGTTTCCTCCAGGTGCTCTGACATGTTCTCCCCCGTGTCAGCGTGGGTTTCCTCCAGGTGCTCTGACATGTTCTCCCTGTGTCAGCGTGGGTTTCCTCCAGGTGCTCCCACATGTTCTCCCCGTGTCAGCGTGGGTTTCCTCCAGGTGCTCCCACATGTTCTCCCCGTGTCAGCGTGGGTTTCCTCCAGGTGCTCTGACATGTTCTCCCTGTGTCAGCGTGGTTTCCTCCAGGTGCTCCCATGTTCTCCCTGTGTCAGCGTGGGTTTCCTCCAGGTGCTCTGACATGTTCTCCCTGTGTCAGCGTGGGTTTCCTCCAGGTGCTCTGACATGTTCTCCCTGTGTCAGCGTGGGTTTCCTCCAGGTGCTCTGACATGTTCTCCCTGTGTCAGCGTGGGTTTCCTCCAGGTGCTCTGACATGTTCACAAGTTTATTTTGAAAAACACTGTATGCATCTAACGAGCAGAAACTGTACATTTACTGTCAAAACAGAAGTGTATTTTGAAAAGACACAACACATGTAAGCAACATAAATTGACACGCCATCCCTGAGCGTCCAGAAGAACACAGGAGGGTACCTTCCATATCATATTTAAACAAAACGGTGGTATTTTAAGAGTTGGATGAGTTCGTGTTGATTTTCTGTACAAACCGACTTGCGATGGATCGTGAATTAACTGAAGTGAGGTTTTACAGTAGCGACCAAATGAGCAGTGGCGTTGTACGACACACGGTCATAGGCCCAGGCTGCACGATGAACATCAACGTCTGCTCAGTGTGGACAGTCAGAGTTCTTAAACTAGTGAGTGTGACATGTCATGGCCCCGCAACAGTATGATGTCATCATAACAACAACAATCACAATTTTCTGTTAAACTATAACCACGACAGACGGCTCCATGTCTGTTCCAATCTCAGTTTGTTTCTATGATTCTAACAGGAACAGCTGATCCCTGAGCAGTGCAGGGTCGCTCTGTCAGAGCTTCACTCTGCTATTTGCATGTATACTCTCACTCCAGCCAATCAGAGTTTGCCACCACAATGTTTCTGAGCCAATCATCTCATGAGCTGTTAAACTTTAAAGGTCATGGAAACATATTTTCTTAATTGACGTCTTACTGGTGACGAGCTTCTGCAGGAACAAACTGTTTTTACTGATTACATCACACCACAGATTTGTGTCTGAGTTCTCTGAGCTGGTCTCGCTGGTTTGATGCTCAGCTGGAAAAAATATCTGAACACTGAATGTTGTCGAGTCAAAACCTGAGATCCAGTTCAGCTTAATGAGTTTTATTAGCCAACATTTTATTTATCTTCACTTTTAAGACTCAGAAAAATGGGGACAGCGTACTTGTTACTGTGGAGATCCTGTATCTGAACACAGAAGCTTCCGGACAGTTTAAACTTCTGCTGAGTGATAGTTTATTAATGAATTCTGCTGTTTCTCTGAATGTGTCTGTTTTGTCCCTGTGATCCTGTTTTTATCTGCCTTTTTCTTTATTTGTTTGTTTGTTTGTTTGTTTTGCTTACAAGTGTTGATTTTACACTTTGAATTGTGGAGCCTATCTTGATTGTGTCTGCTTTGATCTCTTTCTCTGATCACATGAAGGTCAGGAACTGTTCTTTATTTATCGAGGGTGTGGCTGAAGTGTGACTTTGTGTCAAATATTTATTCTTGAGCCTCTCTCAGTGACTGGTGGATTTTTCTTCAAGGAAACATGCCGTACCAACAGGTTTTCTTTTAAAAATAGCAAACGTTTTAAAAATAAAAAGTTAAAAAAAAATTAAAGAACATATGCCCACCATAAATGTTCTCTTAAAAATCACCAAAACATTTCAAAGAAAAAAAGCCAAAACTTTTCAAAGAAAGCAAAATTTGCCAAAATTATATATATAAAAAATACCATTCTGAGAAAACATGCCCTCCAAACATGTTTTCTTTAAATATTAACAAAAAAATTATATAAAGAAAAGCCAAGGATTTTGAAAGAACACATGCCTTTTATACATTTTTTTTAATAATCACCAAAATATTAAAAAAAAACAAAAAAACCCAAACAAACAAAAAAAAAAAAACACCCAAAAATTTTCAAGAATTTTTTTTTTTTTTTGGCAAAACCAAAACACAACAAAATATGTTTTCCTTAAAAATCACTAAAAAAATCTTTCACTACATTTTAAATGAATAAAAAATAGCAGTTATTTTTAAAAAAGAAAAACATTTTCTTTAGAATTTGTCAACATTTTTCATGAGAAAAAAATAAATTACTAAAAATGTTTAAAGAAAATATGTTTTCCCAAACCTGTGGGCTTTCTTTAAAGATTGGTAGTAAAACAAAATACAAAATACAACCAATAAAAATGTGTCTGCTCCTCCACTAAGCCAAAAAAACCCAAACAAACACAAGTCATAGAGACATGATGCCTCTTCTCTTTGCACCGACACTCTCCCGCCTCATGAAGTTAGTTATCAGGGGCTTTCAAACCTGTTCTGCTCTCTGCTGCTGTCTCACACACTGAGTGACTGGCTCCACCCACCTCCACCTGCAGGTTACATCAGAGCCAGCTGTCCAATCAGCTCATCAGAAACACAGCTCACCTTTCACCCCCAGCAGCAGGCAGGGTCATGATCCTGTTACTGTCAGTCCCCCGGCAGAGTCTGAGCTCTGAGCTGTGTCTCTAATATTCTGACCAGTGACCAGTGATGATGGAAAATTAAAACTACTTTTCACCAACACAGTTTAACAGCAGCTCAAACTACAGCGGTCTCCTACCTGTCACCTGCACACGCCGTCATCACATGAAAATGATGAACAGAGAGTTTATTTCCTCTGGAAAAAGATCAACGTGTCAGCTGTTGTTTTATTAATATGTTTATTACGCTGATGTTGTCAGATACATCTTTGGAGCTTTTGTTGGAGGGAGCCTGAACACAACATCTCAGTGACTGTAACTGTAACTGGCTGTGATGACAAATAAAGACATGAAAATTCAGTCAAGACAAACATTTTAACTTTCATGAATTCAGAAGCTCTGAGTTTTTTCTTTCTGCTGCATTTGATCAGCTCAGTGTGAAACTCGACCTTTCAAGAAAAGTTCTGAGGAAGTTTTTATGTTTTAAACAGAAAGTTTATAAAGTGACTGAAAAAGTCGCTCCAACTTTATTCAGAGATATTGATCATTTCAACTTTATTAATTTAGACTTTTTAGCTCATGAGAATGCCCTAAATCAGTATTTTTACTTTTCACATAATTATGACTTTTAATCTCATAACTATGAGTTTCCACCTCATAATTTCTAGGTTTTATTTCACAATTGTCTTTTTAGTTCATCATTTTGCTTGTATCTAATATTATTAGACTATAAAGACGACATTTGATCTCGTAATTTTCACTTTTTAATCTCAACTTTATCTCATAATTTGATCTCATAATTTCCCTTTTTTATCTCATATTTTTCAATGACTTTTCAATCTTAGAATTTCGCCTTTTTATTGATATTTTATCTTTTATTTCTGACCTAAATCTTCATTTTGACTTATCTCATGATTATGACATATTACTTTTCATCTTATATCTCATGTGATGAATTCGACTTTTTAATCTCATAATTTAGAATTTTGTGTCACATATTATTTTATAACGTCGAGTTTATTAATTTTGTCTTATTTCTTATTATATGTCATCGACTAATTATGACTGTTTCATCTCATGTGTTAACTTTAACTTTTTATGTGAGCATTTCAAGATTGTGACAGTTATGACTTTTTATTTCATAATGTCATAACAATGATTTACCACAGGAGTATTTTTCTTTATCATCGCGTCTTATTTGTTATCTTTTGTGTATTAACTTTCTGTGTGATCGTCGGAGAAATAAATGAAAATAAAGATCCACCAAACGGCCTGACGTAAAAATGCCGTCGCAACCGGGAAGTGACGTCACTGGCCACCGTCAGATTGTGTGATGTTTTGTGGACTGGACGGAGAGAGATCGGAAAGAGGGAGACGCGTTTTGTTTTTGTTCAACCAAACCGTCGAAAAGAGGCCGAGCCGTTGGTTCTGTTCGCCGTTTCGGTTCGTTAAGAGCCTAAAGTCGGTGTTTGGAGCCGAGCGGCCGGGCCGGAGGGCGAACACACCGAAGCATTTGATCCAGAAAGGGAGGACTCGTCACCCTCTGACCCCCTCCCTGCCTCCCTCACAACACAGACACCACCATGACGATTCTCCCGAAGAAGAAGCCCAGCTCCGGGGTCGGCGTCTCGGACCACGCCGATGACAGCGACCGTCGGAGCGGCTCCGACCCGCACCAGCACCCGCACCCGCACCCGCACGCAGGGAGAACCGGAGCCCGACCGAGGGCTTCCCCTCCGCCGTGGTCCTACCAGCCCGCTCCGCCCTCCGCTAGGGACGACAGGCGGAGCATCGAGGCGAGCTCCCGGCCGCAGCAGGCCTCTCCGCCACCCGTCGGCTCCGTGTCCCCGGTAGGGCCGGGCGACGGTCGGGACAGCAGCGGCGGGATGGTGGCCGGGTCCCGCGGGGAGCTCGTCGTCTCGGCGGGCGTTGTCGGCTGCGGCGGAGGCATCGGCAGCTGCTGCTCCGGGCCCGGACTGAGCAAGCGGCGGCGGCAGGCAGGCACCTGCTCCGGAGGGGGGGTGGCGGCTCTTGCCGGCGGAGGCCAGCCCGGAGTGACCGGACCGGGAGGAGTTGGGTCCAGTCAGGACACGGAAGAAGGAGCTGGAAACAACAGCGAGGACGAGTATGAGAACGCCGCCCGACTGCAGTCCATGGACCCGGCTACCGTGGAGCAGGTAGGACGCCAACGTTAGCTAACACGGCTAAGCTAATGCTAATGCTAATGCTACACAGCTGGGACCAAGTGTGAGCGGCGGTGTTGTGATGCGTTAGCTTTTAGCTTTTAGCTCCTGTTAACGTTTATAACTGTAACAGGTGATAACTGTTAGCATTCAGAGCTCGCGCACATCACGCAGGGTGTCATGGCGGCGTCTAAATACTGAAACAAGCGAGTTCTACTCAAAACGTGTCGTAAATAAATAAGCAACGTTACTTATTCAGGTTTAACGGGACGAGAAGCGAAAATGTCTGTGTACATTTGAAATGCTGTTTTCTAAAGGTGTGTCGAAACGATCCAGGTCATTATACCAGTAACCATGGCAACAGATGCTTCAGTTACCGGACAGGTGAGACAGTGACATCACGCACGTTTTAATACATGAAGGATGATTGTTTGTTCCTGTGGACAGTGGACATGATAGAAAGGACGGTACTGTCCAGGTGTCCTCACAGACAGAGACAGTGACCGGGTGTCCTCACAGACAGAGACAGTGACCGGGTGTCCTCACGGAGACAGTGACCAGGTGTCCTCATAGAGACAGTGACCGGGTGTCCTCACAGACAGAGACAGTGACCGGGTGTCCTCACAGACAGAGACAGTGACCAGGTGTCCTCACGGAGACAGTGACCAGGTGTCCTCATAGAGACAGTGACCGGGTGTCCTCACAGACAGAGACAGTGACCGGGTGTCCTCACAGACAGAGACAGTGACCGGGTGTCCTCACGGAGACAGTGACCGGGTGTCCTCACAGAGACAGTGACCGGGTGTCCTCACAGAGACAGTGACCGGGTGTCCTCATAGAGACAGTGACCAGGTGTCCTCACGTAGACAGTGACCAGGTGTCCTCACAGAGACAGTGACCAGGTGTCCTCGTAGAGACAGTGACCAGGTGTCCTCACGGAGACAGTGACCAGGTGTCCTCGTAGAGACAGTGACCAGGTGTCCTCACAGAGACAGTGTAAAAGGGGTTAGAGACATTTAAAGACTAATTAATTAAAAAATAAAAATTGAAAATAATTGTTGTCACACTGTGTTCTGGCTCTGACGGTTTGTGGAGACAGTTTTGTGACTGGACGTGTAAATGTGACAGAAACCTGGCTCGTCCTGAACCTGTTGGCCTGATAGAAACTAAGACACATTTAAACAGCTGATCAGGTTTCAGGTGTCCGTCCATCAGACGTCTCAGTCGAGTCAGGAAAATGAAAGGTTTGGTGCATGATGTCATCGCAGACGTCCAGAGCCTGGAGATCCTGGACGTTATGATCACCTGTTTGACTGAAATGAAAGTAAAAGTCTGAGAGGTGAAACAGAAGCTCTTCTTACACAGAGACAGGCCAGCTGTGAGGACGTACAGGCAGCGGGACGACATTTTCCAAAGTGGGCTCCTCATCCACACCCGGGCGGGGGGGCTGCTAACTGCTAACAGCTGCTGTTCTTCTTCGAGTTAGCTGCTAACTGCTAACAGCTGCTGTTCTTTTTCGAGTTAGCTGCTAACTGCTAACAGCTGCTGTTCTTCTTCGAGTTAGCTGCTAACTGCTAACTGCTGCTTTTTAAATCTCCTGCAGTGGAGAGTTAATCGTTTCGGTGCTGTTACTGTCTCCACTTCCAGCTTAAAGGTGAGACAACTCTGTCTCCATGTTGTGCGATCGTACCTTATACACACACCACAGTGCGGCAGAGTAACGGCGTGATATTCCCGCCTTGAACAGGAAGTGTAAACGGGGCCACAGAGGATGAGCTGTGATGTTGTAGTTAAACAATCAGAAACCTGCAGCCTGCTCTGATGCTGTGAACTGGCTCCTCGTGTTCTCACATGGATCCTGGAGATGATCATGATTATAGTCTCAGAGTCAGGAGGTGGCGCCATGTGCAAATACGATCACATTTAAAGGAGCATGTTGTGATCAGTTGGGCAGATAATGCAATTGAAATTTTTGGATTTCATTTTCTAGCCTACACGCTGCATTAAAAAATGTTTAAACATCTTGTCAACCATGTGTGGATTAGAGTTTGGTGGTCAAGGGTCAAAGGTCAAGGTTGCTGTTCATTCTCATGAACGTGGTATTTCAAGAACACCTCCAGACAGTTTCTTTCAGCTCCACACAAGCATCCACCTGGACTGAAGGACACACTGATCAGAATGTTGTGGTCGAAGGTCAAAGGTCAGTGTGACCTCACACTGTGCTGCTGCACACTGTGTAGATCCTGTGTGTGTGTGTGTGTGAAGCCTCCGTGTTTTCACTGACATGATGGAGACTGTCAGAGACACTGGACTGGTGGGCGGAGTCATACAGCCACAGGGTGGACTGGTGGGCGGAGTCATACAGCCACAGGGTGGACTGGTGGGCGGAGTCATACAGCCACAGGGTGGACTGGTGGGCGGAGTCATACAGCCACAGGGTGGACTGGTGGGCGGAGTCATACAGCCACAGGGTGGTGACTGTAGTTGGTTGAACAAACGCTTTATTACTATAATTGAAACCGTTGTTTTAAAGGACGGACATGGACAAAGTCTCCTGTCCATCCAGTAGCACTTTTTTCAGTTCCATTGATAAGCAAACGTCTCTCTGTGATGGTCACACCGCGCTGTGCCTTGGAACCAGCTGCTGCTGCTGCAGCCCTACAGGACACACGTGGAACAGCTGGAGTCCCTGTGGCCACAGTTTGAGGACCATGGACACGTCCTCAGAGACAGTGTTTGTCAAACTAACTGCTGCTGTGCGTCCTCAGGCCCTTTAACGTTAAGCAAGTCGTGAAAACACGTTTCTGACGTGTCCTCCAGATATTTAAATAAAGTCCCAGGATTACAGATTACAGATTACAGATTACAATCATCTGAACCTTCTCCTGGTCAGAATTCCTTCAGTGTTGATTGTTGAGGAGCTGAATGATCTCTTCCTCGCAGAAACACACACACCAGCTGATCCACACCAGGAAACACTCTGAAGGAACAGGTTCATGTTTTAAATCAGTGTTTTCACATGAATGTCTCTGTCTAGAGTCAGTGTTTGGTTTGTCCACTCTGGGCTACTGTAGAAACATGGCGGGGCAACATGGTGACCTGTGTAGACGAGGACCTGCTGCCTGTGTAGTTAATGTTGACAGCCAATTTAGATGTAGTCGTAATCTGTAGCTGTTGTCATGTGTGTGATGTGATTGGCTGACTGTGTGTGTGTGTGTGTGTGTGTGTGTTCAGCAGGAGCACTGGTTTGAAAAAGCTCTGCGGGAAAAGAAAGGCTTCGTTATCAAGAAGATGAAGGAAGACGGAGCGTGTCTGTTCAGAGCCGTGGGTGAGTCTCTCTCTCTCTCTCTCTCTCTCTCTCTCTCTCACACACACACACATACACACACACACACACACACCTCATTATACAGTGTGTGTGTGTGTGTGTGTGTGTGTGTGTCAGTGTTACAGCAGGTGTGAACAGTGTTGTGTTTAACTGTATTTATTAGTAAGAAGTTTGATGAAGGATCAATCACTGCATCACTTCATGTGTTCATTCAGACAGTGCACATTCATCAACAGAGTTGTTTCTCATCTGGACGGATGTTCCTCTAAAAACACGACATAAGATTACAAAGTTATTTTTCAGTATTATATTTATAAGCGTGTAGAGCAATAACCAAAACAACAGAGAATCTTAATGTGAGTAAAACTACAGCACACTGTTACACTGCACTGTGAGGCTCTGTGTCAAACACAAGACAAACTATGAAAAGGGGGAAGTTAATGTTTATAGAAATATGGACAAAGTAAGACAGTGTTGTGCTGCAGCGTGTGAAGAGAGGAGCCTATAAACTAGCAAAAAATAAATTAATAAAGCTGACAGTAAGTGGCCTTCATACAAGGCTCGGATCTCATTTATTAAACCTTCCTGAAAGTTCAGTTCCAGTGAGTTTGTTGCATTCTGCGAACTGTCTTTGCCTTTTCAGACTAATAAATACACAAGAGGCGCTCACACACTGTAGAGAAACATTATATTCTTCCACCTGTTGTCCTTATTTAACAGAGAAATACAACTGTACACCTTCTGAGTTCAAGTTTCTCTGAACAGCCTCGTGGCTCATCATCAAACAACACTTCATTTAAAGTCAACAGAAACAAAATAATACACAGCAACATCGTCTCAGTTCGTCCTGTCAGTCGGTGTGTTCCAACAATCACTGACTGTGGTTTGGTTGAAAATAAAACCTCATCTGATCTGATTATTCAGTCTGAATTGAATGAAACCTGTTTATATGTTCATCTTTTTCATTTATATACAAGTTCAGGTCAGCAGGTCCAGCTTCAGTGTGCAGACAGAACCGGTTCATTAATAAACATGGGATCATACATGATCTATTCAACATGTATCTGACTCATTAAAATAACAGCAGCCTCGTTTTTCAAAACTGAAGCTGCTGATTCAGAACCAGAATCATTTAATGTTGATGTGTTCTGAATCTGAGCTGAGAGCAGCTGATGGTTTTAACTCAGCAGACGTCTGACTCTGTTGGAGTTACACAAACACTGAATGTGCAGCGCTGCTACAGACTGATGTATTTAAATCTGTCTCACAGATATTTAAAAGTATTTCTGATGATGTCACAGAAACTGCTGACAATGAAACTTGTGTTCTAAATGCTATTATCAGATGTGTCGGTGTCAATCTGACACCTGTCCACCCGCCCACCTGTTCTCGCCCCCGGCTCTCTGAAGCTCAGTGCGCTGGCGTTTCCTGGTAAAGATGGCGGGGCAGCACAGAGGTCCCTGGAGACCGCCAGTAGACAATAACCTTGTATTTTAAGGTTCATTAAACACACCTGAACTCACAAATATGTTGGATATGACTACAGACGTTTCTGTTATCTTGCATCACAACGTCTGCTGTGACAGCTGATGATTATTCACTCATGTCAGTGATGGCGTTTTACCGTCCAGGAGACGTGTCGTGTTTTTTCCTCGGATAGTGCTCCAGTGTGATAATGTGACTGTGCTGCTGATCGATACTGTAGTGACTCATGTCGATGACCTGATGATGTTTTAATGTCCACATAACACAACGTGTTGAAACACAATTGTCACCAGCTGCTGCTGCTCACCATCGTACATGTCATATATCTCGCACAGGATCAGTTTAGTTGTTTCCTGTTTTGTTCGTTGTTGCAATCAGTGAAAAGAAAACGTAAAATGTCAGAATCACAGGATGAAGATGAATAAATGAATGCTGTAACTCATTTATTCATTGTGATAAAATACATTGCGCTTTACATTTATTGGGCTTTATAAATAAAATTGATTAATTGCGATTTGTTACATTTTGTCCCCAAAGGAAAAATGTGTCAACATGTGTTTTTTAGTTTCATTCAGTTCATCTCACTTGTTTTTTTTTTTTTCAGCAACAAATAGTGTCTAGTGACTGAAAAAGCAGCTGGTTATTTTATTCTAGTGGCTACCTAAAGTTTAATGTGTATTTATGATATTAATAATTTGTATTAAAAAATCAATGCTTGGCACTGTGTGACGATGCGTTACTGCGATACTCTGCTGAATTGATTTTCCCAGCCCTAGTTATCATAAAAGTGAACTCATCTGTTCTGTGAAAGGAAACCTTTATAGCTGCAGTCATTGTCATTTCCATGGACACTGTGGATAAACAAGGCTGTTCAGACACCTTTACATTAAATTATTTAACATTTTTAACTATTTTCGGTTCTAATGAGACTAAGAAATATGTGTGGAGCAATAACATGAGTGTCTGTGGCACCTGTTGGTACTTTGTTTAGGTCTGAACAGCCTCACTGTGGGCTGCTGGTCTGTGCTCACGTCTCACCTGTGGTCTGAATCATCTGATCAGTCTAGAAATTTGGAGAAAGTATGGGATTTTAAAATAGAGAATGAGAAATAACTCTGTTATAAAAACTAAACACATCTGTGTTTGTGTCGTTTGCACCTTTATTATTAATGTTTCTGTTTATTCTCTGTTATTGTGACGATGCAAACTCTCTACATACATAAATTTTCAACACACCAGAATAGAGACATGATCAGAACCATGTCTCAGCAGACACCAGTTAAACACACATTTTATCAGGGACCCACTGAGACGACTTCCTGTACATCTAAATCATCAGTGCATTTCCTTTATTTATTTATTTAGCATGTATATAAAGGCTGTTTACTGTCTGAGGTCTGTGTTCGCAGCGCCAGCCCAAAGTAGGCGCAACATTCAACACCGTTATCTTACATGATTTCCTGATATTGTCTGTTTCTCACCTCAACATGAGACCAAACGTCCCCCTAACCTCTGCCTCACACTTACCTGTTATCTCCATGGTAACTAACTATGGCCTCACCTGTCCATCGGTGGCGGTCAGTGTGTTGTCGCCCAGTGGTTTCTGCCTCTTAGTCTACAGTGAGTTTTTATTTTATTTTTGGAGTTTATTGCAGCTGCTGAGGTGGTCGCTGTTTAAAGGGTTGTGTGTTATGTTTTGTGTGTGTGTGTGTGTGTGTGTGTGTGTGTGTGTGTTGGTTTGCAGATTATAACCTTTTAAATGGGACGTCTGTGACACTGTCCTCCTTAATAAACACAGTGACACAGTGTTGTACAGGTGTAACAGTGACGTGTCACCTGTCTGCAGTGTTTCTGTCCAACTCTGTGAACACAGTCTGCTGCTGTGACTCTGCTCTGACAGCAGAGGGCGCTCTCACTCTGACAGACTGTGTGTGTGTGTGTGTGTGTGTGTGTGTGTGTGTGGTGTGTGTGTGTGTGTGTGTGTGTGTGTGTGGTGGGAGTCAATGTGGGTCACAGTGAAAGATGAAGGTTTCTGTGTCTGCCTCTAAGACAAGTTCTTTCAGCAGAGTCCAGGTTGTGTTTCAGATAACAGCTTTTATGTTGCTGCAGTTATGTCACTGCACTGTGTGTGTATGTGTGTGTGTGTGTGTGTGTGTGTGTGTGTGTGTACCTGTAAACTCACACCTGTCTTCCTGCTGTTATATAATAAACTCATTTTGTTCCTGAGTTTCAGTGTCGACCTGAATCACAGCGACTGTCCTTCAGTCTGTTTCAGACAGAATCGCTCCGACACGACGGCCCGAATATCATCAAAAAATATATTTAAAATCTGAAACATGAAATTGAAGAAGTAAAGTTTCAGCCAGGAAAGTTAAGAGAGTATTTAGTGAGCAGGAGATCATCTGATGTTATTTAAAGAAATAAGATAAATGCAGGTGGTGAACTGTTGCTGTGTCGTCATAAGCTGCAGTTTTGACTGAAAATAAAAGCATTTGTTTTGGTTTTGTGAGGAGCTTTCAGTCAGTGTTCATGGTCATCATCTGGAGGAGAACAGAGTGATGTCAGCAGCTCTGATGTCTCTGCAGAGTCTGAAACAACTCAACGTTATTCACACAGCAGCTCTCAGACAAACACTCAGCCCAAAGTGCTTCACATGGCGACACTGACACAATTTAAATGAGAACACAAACAACTATGAAGTTTTGTAAGACTAGAAAATTACAAGACAATAAAAATATTAAAAGATCAAACCAAACAAAACAGAACCAACTAACAAAAAGATGATAAAAAGTCCTCAGAAACCTCATTTCATTGTAGAGCTGCGTGTATTGATTCACTCCCTGTTCATCATGAGGCTGCTGCTGCTGCAGGAGCCTGAAGTCACACAGTGACAGGGCTAACTGTTAGCATCACATGGCTAACGTTACCCAGCGGTTAATAACAGGTTTAAGGACAGAGTTGAGCTAGTCTCTGAGTTAGCTCAGAGGCTAGCGGAGGCTAACTGGCTGTGCTTCTCTCCGCTCATGCTGCGGCTAACGCTCCGCTAGCCGCTCCCAGCTAGCTCCGGTTTGTTATTCAGGTTAAAGTGTGAAGAAGCAGCGGGTCTGTGGGGCAGCTGAGTGAAGTGGAGCCTGAGGAGGAAGCACCGGTTAGCCCCGGTTTCACTACAGGCAGATTCACTCGCTACAGGGGCGAGGAAATAAAACCTGAACAGCCAATCAGAGTGATCTCTCTCACCGACAAGCTCCGCCGCCGATTCAACATGCTCAATCGGCTGAAAAGCTGCCGACGCCACAGTGCGGGACACACCGCAAAAACTAGGCGGACAGACGCTCACCGACTTTGGACTTGGTGTGTCAGGACCTTTAGCAGTAACAGTTGCCAGGTTGCCATGGGCAACCAATTCTTGACCTTTGGTTACCAACAGAAGGACAGCAAACAGCAAAATGTGCAACCAAATTAAATACATAATTAATATCTGTTGAAGTAGTGATGTTTTAATATTGTTGTAACAGTCAAAAGATGAAGCGGAGAGTGCTGCAGACATGCTGCTGCGCTTACTGGCGTGTTGGTACGGCAGGAAGTGAGGGCGGACACTTTAACTGATGACTCTGAAGATTTAAACTCTGTAAAACACAAACTACAGAGACTTTTGTTCAGTTAATCAGAATCTTAATTGTCATTGTGCAAGTGCAACAAACTTGTATGCATTCCTGTTCAACAAAAGCACGAAGCATAAATGAAACCTTATGTACAAGGTGAAAGAAGCTTCGAAACATTCTTCTCTGTCACTTTTTTATTATGACGCTGATGCTGATGAGGCTTCTACCGTTTTTTTCCCGTTAAAGGGTTTTTGGGGAGTTTTTTCCTGATCAGCTGTGAGGGTCCAAAGGACAGAGGGATGTCGTATGCTGCAAAGCCCTGTGAGGCAAATTGTGATTTGTGATATTAGGCTTTACTCAGATTAAGATGTGATTAAATATGGCAACCGTTTTCAGTTTTGGCAGGTGTAGGGTTGCCACAGTATTCTGTGATGTTACATTTGTCGGTTTATCGTGTACATTTGCTTATGTACGATATTGAAGAAAAAAAATGCAACTGGACAAAATCTCTAAAATCTATATTTTAGTTATTTTCAAAAGGGAGAATTTTCTTTCAAGGTGGATCCTTTTGACTGATGATAATAATTCTGTTACACCATGACAGCAATATTTTCTGAGATGGTTATCGTACCATCTCTGTCACAGCTCTGAAAAATCCTGTCAGAGGAAGTTTGAGTCAAAATTATGTCTCTGTACAGGTGTGTGTACGTCAGGTGTGTTCAGGTACGTATTAGATGACTGTATCATGTCGCCAACTTTGAGCTTAACGTTCTCTGAAGTGAGCAAGTGTCGAAGCCTGAGTGTTCGTCTGACTTCAGAGGTTGTTCAGTTGTCTGTCTGTGAGACTGTTGGACGAACAGACAGACAGACAGACAGACAGACAGGTGGACATTAGTGTCCTCAGGTTTCACCTTCAATGAAGAACAAACATGTCTGACTGTTGGACATTTCCTCTCAGTTGACTTCTGATTCCTCTCACTTCTGTTTTTACGAACCTGTTTCTTTACTCTGGCTCCATTTCACAGAAGTCACACACACACACACACACACACACACACACACACACACACACACACACACACACACACACACACACACGCACGCCTGCAGACCTGAAACAGAAAGTGGACAGCGAGGTGTGAAAACAGTTTTGAGAAATCAAGCGCTAAACCAAGTCCAGTTCTGTGTGTGTGCATATTCATGCACGGATCAGTGCTCTCCCCCCCCCCCTTCAGTGAACACAGTAACATTTCTGATCAGCGGTTCCCGACCTGAGGGGCCATCGTGAGATGATCTCAGTGGGAGACAATAAGTAAAAAAAACATTCTGTCTATTTTCAGATTCGTCTCAGATCCATGTGAACTGTTACTGCTGATAATTGGGTACATGAAGCTTTGTTCCATGTAAAGACACGTGGGTGCGTCATAGGTCACATTCCTGCTGTGAGATGAAACCTGTCCGACCTGTCCGTCACCTCCTGACACAGTAGACATAGCAGTGTCGTAGCAGTGTTCTGTCACGAGTCAATAAACAAACCAACAATAAAATGAGTGACTCCCTTTAGATTCAGTGACCTCTCTAGCTCGTCCTCTATTTGATGCTGTAATGACGCCGCACTCCTCACTCGCATGTTACTGTCATTGTACCCAGAACTTCTCACCGCTCCCTTTGGCCCCGCAGTATCACATCTGAAGTGTTACCTCTTCTGTCAGTTCCCACTCACGCTGGTCATTTCCTAACACGACGCTGTCTCAAACCGCCCCGACACGTGGTTCCCAACGGGTGTGTCGCAGTCCAAAAGTGGGTCACGGGTCCATCCTGAATGGACCTCAAGTGACTTGCAAGTTTGTAAAGAAACATACTTTATTGTGAAGTATAGTGAATTTCTGGCACAGAGCTTTTATTTTGAAGAGCTGTTTCCTGCTGTAGAGTCAGTGACCAACAGACAGACACATGACAGACAGAAAACTGCCTGAACACGAGCTTGATGCTGAATGTGTTAAACTGTGTGGACCTTGAACAAATGTGGACCTCGTGGTCGCACCAGGTGGGAACCACCGGTTTAAAATGTTGTAAAGTAAATGTTGGCTGCTCACATGATAGGCTAACAGTTTTTCTACAATCAAATTATTTGTATAATTAAATCTGATGTGTTGCAGATAAGGCTGGGACGATTCATTTGCGTTATTGATTACATAAATATGTTGGGTTGCAGTTAGGTGACGCCTGGGCGGCTCTGCCTGCTGCGTGAGCAGTGTGTGATGGCTACCTCGCTGAACTGCTGCAGCTCACACACGCAGTGACGCAGAGACACAAAGGCTCTAAGCGTCTATTGCGACCTTCGTATTAAGTCAAAAAATTTTGTAAAAATGTAACATGTTAACACGTCAAATGTGAGTTCAGATGACAGAAATGACCTGTTAACAAAAACACTTGACATCTTAAGACGTTTGATATTAGGTTCAGCCAATCGGACAGAGAGAGACAGGATGTCCCGCCTTTGTCTCCTCAGTGGTCCGTTCTGCTGGTTTGGGTCGTCAGTGACACCAGACAGTGTGAAATCCCTCCATCGCTTCAGGACGCCGTCATGACTGTGTGACACTGTGACAGGTTCACTGCTCAGACCTGTCACAGTTCATCTTCTGACTGTGTGTGTGTGTGTGTGTGTGTGTCAGTGTGAGAGACAATTTTGACTCAGTCTTTTCATCTGGTTTCTGACAGACGTTTTGTCGTCTAAATGTGTGCGTTTGTTTCCTTTGTCGTTGGCCTCCAAACAGATGATGACTCTGTCCAGCAGCTGTCTCTGACGTCGTCGCCTTGTTTCGTAGCTTCCTTGGAGCAGGTCCACGGAGCAGAGTTCAGACAAGAGTTTTCACGTACAGTACGGCTCCTGTTGAGCAATGTCTGATTTGCCAGAGACGTGTTCCCAGTGTGCTCCCAGCATGCTCCCAGCATGCACTGCAGCTGGTCACAAAGAAGGAGAGTAAAGAGTGAGCAACCACGTTGAGGTCCTTCAGTCTGTGATTAGTTTAAACTGTCTTTAGCCCTGATCAATCATCCTGATTGTTTCTGAATTATCCATCAGTCTGATATTAATCACTTCATCTGTGTAATAGTCAGCCTGCTGCAGCTGAATGCAGATGTCTGACGGTCCTCGAACACAGCACATGATGAAACATCACGTAAGCAGATGTAAATTTGACTGCGTGTTGATGTGTTGGAGTCTGCAGCCAGTTGAACTGGTTTAACTGGGAAATCACATTCCACAGTCAGCTGACGACCCGTCTGATCTGCCTCGTCCTCACTGTTACGGCATGTGTTGTCACGGTAACCCTGCCAGTCATCCCTGAAGGGTGTTTCCCCGTCGGTCCAAACATCCAGTCGAGTCGGCTGCGTGTTGTTGGTTTCACTCCTGAAGGAAACAAACAGGACGACACCTGACCTGTGATTAGATCAGCTGATCCTGAGTCAGTCTGATCGTCCTGACACAAACACGCTGAGATCTTTGTGCTGCTCCGTCGACTCACTCATCAAGTTCACACCGAATTTAAAAAACACAATTTCCAGAAAATCATGAAAATAAAACATGACTGAAGTCTGTGGTCATTTTGAGTTGACCAGTGGACTTCACTACAAGCTGATTGGCTGTTGAAATAGGTGAAGGCTTTAAAACCAGCCGCCGGCCATTTGACCAGCTGAGTGTCAGGTGACACCACCAGCCAATCAGTTCACACCGCTGACACTTTTCTCTGCAACAGTTTTGTCTCGTCGCCGATCTTTGGTCTGAACTGGGCAGTAATGATAATAATCCTAATTATAATAGAAGAAAACATTTAATACAATACAAATAATGTTAATAATAAATACACATATAAGAGATTAAATAAGAGAGGGGAAACGCACAGTTTGGGCAGGTACATGAGTGTTTTACGCTCATCAGGCGTTAAGGGACATTGTGTAACATTTTCAGTTGTTTATTGGCAAAAATTGATGTCTGCATTCATAAATATGTCATCACTGGTGTATTATTACCTCAACCAATAATCTGACTTATTCTCGTAAAAGGAGAATTTCGGATTTGTTTGTACATTGTGCGGGTAAGTCGTCTGGGGGGTTCCATTACGTTTCGCCATCTTGAGAATACACCCGCCAGCAAGGGACATACAGCACCGCCTTCGGCGTTTTCGTTGAGAGCCAGGCCAGCACTGCGTGACTGAGGAGCTGAAGGAGAGGAGCAAGAGGCGCTTCGCTCCTACCCTGATAAATATGAAACAAAGTCCCACTGTTTGAGCATAATGCAGGATCAGGCATATGCAGCATCATGGGAGACGGAATCCTTGTCGCCAAGAAAGCACAAAAGGGAATAGAAAAGGCAGCGTGACCGGCGAATTGACACCTGCTGTTCTTTTTACACAAACACTGATTGCGTGTTTATTCTACCTCTGCTGCCGGCTTAAAGGAGATAACTCCACCCCCCCCCCCACCCCCCCTTCCACGATCGTACCATTTATACAGAACGGAGAGGCGGAATAACGGCGTGATTTCCTGCCATGAACAGGCAGTGTGAAAGGGCTCCAGATGGTGAACATTGTGAACACAGACCTCCAGGGGGTGCATCGGGATTGGAGCCAATTTTCATAGTGGCCACACAGTGGTAATGCCGTTTCCAGGGTCCCGACATCACGTGATGCCATCAGGCCCGCAAAGACTTTCTTCCCATTGACGTACACGGCAAAAGAGACGTCTGTAAATCAGTGGGTACATTTTTTTGAGCTCCACAAACCCTTCGAAGTGACTCATGTCACTATCAGGCTTTGATCCAGTTGGTCTGATAACTTTCAGAAAGTCAAGAAGAGCCGAACAATTAACTCACTTTATCCCTATTTACGTTAGCAGAGCGCTAACCTGGGAATCAGACATTCGGCCGTGCCATAAGTCTGAAGTGTGGCGGCTCTGTGGGCCCAGCGCTGATCATCAGGGTCGTGTCATACTGCAGAGTGACCTCTGACCTAGTTTACTGTAACATCTGAGATGTGTTGAGTGTTTGTGTCCAGACAGTGTGTGTACAGAGGAAACCACTGTTTCTCCATCTGTGTGTGTGTGTGTGTGTGTGTGTGTGTGTGTGTGTGTGTGTGTGGACGAACACACAGCAGCAGTCTGTGTCTGTCTGTCTGTGTGTCTGGGTTGCTGACTGACTGTTCTCAGTAGTAATCTGAACTCGAATGAGTTTTATTTCTTCAGCTCAGTATTACAGATGTGTCTCAGTGGAGCTCACACTGCAGCCTTCGACACCCTCGGTCCTCAGACCCTCATCAGTGTGACACAGATTCAGAGCAAACAGTGAGCAGGCAGGAAAGTGTCACACAGCTCAGATTAACCTGCGGTCAGGATGTCTGAAGCTCTGTCTGACCTCTGATTCCAGCGTCCCATCAATCATTTAACTTGTCACAGTTTGTAACACAGAATGTGTAATATTGATTATCTGCTGATAACGAGTCTGATCTGATAATAATATCAACTAAATGTTGTCCGTATATTTTGCCACTTTAAGCACCACAGCTGAGCTCCCCTAGTTGCTTTATATTGTAGAGAAATTAGACGTCTCCAACACTCACTCACACTAAAACACACACTATCACACTATTAGCCCGTCTCCACCAAACCCTTTCAGTCCAGCACCTTTGGAACCAGCAGTGAGCCTTCAGACATGGTAGACCCTCGCTGTGTTCAGACAGTCTCTTAAATGTGGGGGGTTGTTGTCACTCACTGCTCCGTCCAGCACTCGCTGTATTTCCTCCTTTATCAGTCTGCACCTGGTTTATCGTCCACAGAACGAGGCTGCACGCCCACATTTTCAGAACAAAATAGAACAGGCTGCAGTGAGAGTCTCTCTCCATGGGATATTTAAAAATAGCAGCTTTGTGCATTTAGTCCTTCTCAGGCAAGCTCAGGGGTTTAGTGTTGCTGTAGCCCACAGGAAGTGAGGATTAGAATATATGACCTCCACATAATCTGCTCCAAATTAATCTATATTTTTAAAGTCATTACTAAAAGTGTGTGTCATATAAAAACTAAAGTGATGGTCAAAGTTGTCACAGTGAAATTTAAGGTGTGCTGATGGATTCACGTCATCAACTCATGCATTGAGTAACATTACAAGTTAACGTTCCACCTTAAAAGTTGCCGGCAGTCGGCCCAGTGAATGAAGTTATTATTTTCTCTTTCATTTTATAGTTGTAGTTTACTGATGTATGAACAGAGGTTACATAAAACCAGAGTGACCGTCCTCTACTGACCAATCAGACTGCAGGGTTTCTAGCTCCACCTTTTAGTAGCAGATCTGTGTGCTAGGTGCCCCAACAGAGGGGGGACCAAACATGGGGACGCTAAGGACGCTGCTGTTGGGACCATCCACAACTTTCACTGTGGAGACAGAAAAAAGTGTTCTGAACTGAACTGAACTGTAACAAACTGCTCGGTGGAAACGAGGCTTAACTGTACGACAAACAGCTCTACAGGTGAAACTACAGGAGCTCCGTCCTGATTGGACAGAAAAAATATTTTTACATAAGTTACATTTAGTTGAGAAACAACGATTTAGAAGTGATTTAAAGTGAGGAAACAAAACTCTGTTGTCTGATCAGTTCCTGTTTGTTTGTGTCTGAGATCAATAATGTCGAGTTCAGGTCTGTCAGCTGAAACAACAATAAAAGGTCAATTTCTTTATGTGTCAGAGATCAAAGTGTCCGGTCACTGAGGAATGACCAGTCACACACACACCACACACACACACCACACACACACACACACACACACACCACACACTGCTTCTTCTTCTTCCACTGTGAATGCGGTTTTATGATTTTTTTTTCAAAACTTTCATGTCATCTGACCCAGTGAGACAAATTTAATGCCATTTCAGTTACATGCACAGTTACGTGCACAGTTACATGCACAGTTACGTGCACTGATGCATGCAGAGCTGGACTCATGTGCACAGCTCAGATTTTCTGTGCACGTATCGTGCATGTGGTTTTAGAGGAGTGTTTTTATTTACTGTGTGATTATTTGAATTAATCTGAAGATAACGACCTTTCTCTCCGTCTGTCTCACTTCCACGTGACGTCTGAGAACTCGTTTAATTATTGATTATTTGTTTGCTTATTGATCAGATGAGATCAGTTAAATTCTAATATGATTAATAATCAATGGAAGCAAACTGATGATGTCATGCAGTGACAAACATCTGCATTGATCGTGTCGTTAACATGTCAGCCATCACTGTGTGATGGACTACAGTACCCTGAATGCTCTGCAGGCGTCAGGCCTGCTGCTGGTGGTCAGGGTGGTGTCAGCAGCTGTGAGCTTCAGATAAAAACTTTATCAACGTAACAGGATGGACGCGGTTCTCTCCTCTCAGGCCCCGCCCCCTTTCCTAGAATAATGTCCAAGCTGACCAATCAGAGCGCTCGCTGTGGTTTCCTGTGTATCTGTGTGTTTGCGTATGTGTGTGGTTTATTATTA
Organism: Epinephelus cyanopodus; assembly: GCA_026686955.1. Lineage (NCBI taxonomy): Eukaryota > Metazoa > Chordata > Actinopteri > Perciformes > Serranidae > Epinephelus > Epinephelus cyanopodus. Next base: position 43,608,237 of record CM048922.1, read on the forward strand.
ATTCTGCAGAAGTCTATCTGTGTCATGTTTCTCAGCAGCTCACCTACATTTACCATACACCCTCCTCCTTTTCTCATTTCCTTTCCTTGTTTTCTCTCCTTGTCTCCTCCTGTGAAACTGGACATCATTTATCCTTTATAGTGTCCTTGTTTGCACATTTTTCATGTTTTTCCACGTTTCCTCTCCTCTCCTCGTTTCCTCTCCTCTCCTTGTTTCCTCTCCTCATTTATTTCTCTTCTCTTTGTATCCTTTCCTCTCCTCATGTCCTCTTTTTTTAATCTCATTTTCTTTTCTCTCCTTGCCTCTTCATCTCATTCCTTGGTCTTTCCTTCTTTCCTCTCCTCTCCTTGTTTCCTCTACTTGTTTTTATGCCTCCACACCAGCAGTAGCCGAGGCCGGAGGCTTTATGTTTTCAGGTTGTGCGTCTGTCGGTCCGTTCCAACCTTGTAAACTCAATATTGTCAGAACGCCTCCAGGGAAGTTCTTTAAATTTGGCACACACATCTGTGACTCTAGTCTCTCCTTGTGTCCTCTAATGAGTGCACCGTTTCCTCTCCTTGTTTCCTCTGCACCGTTTCCTCTCGTCTCCACTCCTCTCCTTGTTTCCTCTCCTTGTTTCCTTTTCTGTCCTTGTTCCTTCTCCATGTTTGCTCTTCTCATTTCTTCTTTTCTCTTTGTTTCCTCTCTCGTATCCTTTCCTCTCCTTGTTTCTCATGTCCTCTCCTTGTCTCATGTCCTCTCCTTGTTTCTCATGTCCTCTCCTTGTCTCATGTCCTCTCCTTGTCTCATGTCCTCTCCTTGTTTCTCATGTCCTCTCCTTGTTTCTCATGTCCTCTCCTTGTCTCATGTCCTCTCCTTGTCTCATGTCCTCTCCTTGTTTCTCATGTCCTCTCCTTGTCTCATGTCCTCTCCTTGTCTCATGTCCTCTCCTTGTTTCTCATGTCCTCTCCTTGTTTCTCATGTCCTCTCCTTGTTTCTCATGTCCTCTCCTTGTCTCATGTCCTCTCCTTGTTTCCTCTCCATAGTGAGACTGACCTCAGCATGTTGCCAGCAGTGCACGGCCTAAAGTTTCTGTGCTTGAACTTTGGTTCCACATTACGTGCATCAGTGTGTTCTCCGTGTTGCGGCGTACAGTGACCTCCGGTCAGGACGGTTCATCACTGTTACACGAACCTTCACAGTGCAGTCTGATACAGTTTGAGCTCAAGTGTCAGATTCAGTATTTGGAGAGAAAAGCTGCAACAACAACAACAACAACAACAACACCACAGTCACGTTTAATCTTCAGCAGCAGCTAAAAACTCTTCAATAAAACATGTAAATCTTTTCTTGCTCAGATAATTTGATAAAAACTTTTTTCCTCATGAACGCACCGCCGATCACATGACCTCTGCCTGTCAAACACAATGAACTGCATGAACCAGGATACACACACACACACACACACACACACACACACACATACACACTTCCTGTTGCAGGCAGCGGTATGCAAATGAGCATCACTTTGGTCTGATTTCCAGCAAGTCACATGGTTCGTCACCACGGCGATTCTCAGAACCTCCCCGACAACTTCCTTTTTCTCATCAGCGGTGTGTGTGTGTGTGTGTGTGTGTGTGTGTGTGTGTGTGTGTGTGTGTGTGTGTGAAGTCAGTTAGCGATGATATTGTTGAAGCTAATCGACCACACACACACAAAGAAAGCAGAACACACACTCATAACCAAACTAACGAACATGGTTGAACAGCAGTGACAGGTGAGAAACACAGAGAGGGAATCTCCCAACATATCACCCTGTGTGTGTGTGTGTGTGTGTGTGTGTGGGTGTGGGTGTGGGTGTGGGTGGGTGGGTGTGTGTGGGTGGAGGTGTGAATTAATCCTTGGAGATCAGATTCACTTGAATTCAGAGTTTATTTCCGACTAGTAAAAGAAATCAGTCTGTATTTATCCTGTCTTCTGCCTGACTCAAAGTGATGACGAGTTCCAGTTCGATTTAAACACAGCACATCATCATTATTATTATTATCATTATTATTATTATTAGTAGTAGTAGTAGTAGTAGTATTATCAGTTTCCCATGCACTCATTTATTTTTGGCGTATCACCACAGTATGAAACACTTTACAAATTAAAATTTGCCTCACAGGGCTTTACAGCATACGACATCCCTCTGTCCTTTGGACCCTCACAGCTGATCAGGAAAAACTCCCCAAAAAACCCTTTAACGGGGAAAAAAATGGTAGAAACCTCAGCCCAGTTAGTGACATGCAGTAACAGGACATGAGTGGTAGCAAAGGAGAGAGGGAGAGAGAGAAGGTGCCCGGTGCATTTAGGGGGTCCTCCGGCAGACTAGGCCTAAGTCAGACTATAAGCTTTATCAAAGAGGAAAGTCTTAAGTCTAGTCTTAAATGTGGAGACAGTGTCTGCCTCCCGGACCCGAACTCTTCTTCTTCTGTTACACAGAGAATGAAAGTGTTGTAGTTTTCCATGTAACCTGACTTAAATTGTATCTGTCTGTCTGTCTGTCTGTCTGTCAGCTGATCAGGTGTATGGAGACCAGGACATGCATGAAGTGGTCAGGAAACACTGTATGGACTACCTGGTGAGTGGCTCTGAACTCTGCTGCAGCCTCCTGCATTTAAACATCTTGTCCTGTCAGGGTCTATAAAGTTTTTTGTTTCCCTTCCAGATGAAGAACGCCGACTATTTCTCCAATTACGTGACGGAGGACTTCACCACATACATCAACAGGAAGAGGAAAAACAATTGCCACGGCAACCACATCGAGATGCAGGCGATGGCTGAGATGTACAACAGACCGGTGGAAGTGTACCAGTACAGCACAGGTGAGTCTGTCCATCCAATAATGAGCCTCACATCTGTCAGCCAATCACATCCCACCAGCCTGAACCCTCCTCCTCTTCCTCCTGCAGAGCCAATCAACACGTTCCACGGCATCCACCAGAACAACGACGAGCCGATCAGAGTGAGCTACCACCGCAACATCCACTACAACTCTGTGGTGAACCCAAACAAGGCCACGATCGGGGTCGGACTGGGACTACCCGCCTTCAAACCAGGGGTACCTCAACCACACACGCTCTATGACCACGAGGGGTATCGAATGTTTGTAGAGGGCGACTTTGTGTTAGCGTTTCTGCTCTTGGTCGCATAATGTGACACTGACACTTTTCCCCTCCGGTGGGTGAGAATCAAAAGAGGCGTGACATGTAACACAACAGCGTCAGCCTCTAGTGTGACATATAACATACGTGTCAGCAGCTCTTAATAAACAATGACATCACATGTCAATAACAATCATTTAGCGTTCCTGTTATATCTCGTCCTCTGCTCGGAGGGTAAGGAGCTCCTGGACCTCACTGTTTGAGTTAGCTGCTAACTGCTAACTGCTAACAGCTGCTTTTTAAATCTCCCATCGGTGGGTCACACACATGTTGTCAATACATCACACCTGTCCCGTCCATGACCCCGTCCTGCCGGCTGTCCCGTTTATACAGACATGGTTTCGGTGCTGTTCCTCCCTCTGATGCAGACTTACAGGCGAGACAACTCTGTCCTCCCATTTCACGTCACATCTTTTATACAGAACGGCGCGATATTCCTGACTTGAACAGGAAGTGTAAATACTAAGAGAGGTGATTGGAGCAAAACTGAAAAGTCTTGAACCATGAAAACTCCTCTTCCTCCTCCTCTTCCTCTTCTTTTTCTTCTTGACTCAGTAAAATGTGAACACACAGAAATGAAACACGTTGATAATCCAGAACAAACGTCCATAAATCCACTTCTGAATCCCAGAGGCTGCAGAGCCTCCTGAGGATCATCATGTGATGTGATCGCCTGATCGTCCAATCAGGAGCTGCTCACACATCAGTCAGCTGTCACACTGTGACCACATGGACACTACAGACTGAAAACATCAGGGTTCAAGTTATTTCTCTTGTTCATATCCTGCTAAGCATCCTGGGAAATTTAGAGCAGTGCCTTTTCCATAACCCCGCCCTCTCTCCCCTCCCCCAGTACGCGGAGCAGTCTCTGATGAAGTCGGCCATCAAGACGTCGGAGGAGTCGTGGATCGAGCAGCAGATGTTGGAGGACAAGAAGAGAGCGACGGACTGGGAGGCGACCAACGAGGCCATCGAGGAGCAGGTGGCCCGAGAGTCGTACCTGCAGTGGCTGCAGGACCAGGAGAAACAGGCCAGACAGGTGAGGGGGGGGTCATACAACTGGTTTGACTGGTTTCCTCCTGTGACCAGTCAGCTGAACGTCGTGTTGAGTGTGTGATCACTTAATTTCAGTCAGACTTTAAAACTTCTAACAGTTTAAGGATCTGTGTGAAAACATTTAAATCAACAGGACCAGTGTTCAGCTCGCTGTGATCGGCTGATCTTATATTTGTTTGGTTATGAATGTTTTATCAGAGGAGTTTTATCAAACACCTGGTGCAGTGAAGCAGTGACGTCAGGCTGCAGAGTGAATGAGCTGCAGCAGATTTGGTTTGTTCAGCTTGCGTCTGTCACTGCAGTGTTTGAGTCCCAGTGGAGGAGGGACACACGCCATGAAGGAAGCACCAACAGCTCGCTGCTCTACAGTCTGTGTATTAACCAGAAACATCTTTTCTCCGTCAGCCCCGTAAGGCGAGCGCCACCTGCAGCTCGGCAACGGCGGCGGCCTCCAGCGGACTGGACGACTGGAGCGCCCGGTCGCCACGGCAACGGGACTCCGACCCCTCCCACTCCCACTCGGACCTCCCGACCGCCCCGTCGACCAACAACAAGCCCCCCTCCCCCGCCGGAGCCGCCCTCATCCTGAGCAAACCCCCCTCCCCTGCGCACCAGGTAACACACACACACACACACACACACATACACACATACATATACACATTAGTGAGGAGCCTCATGAACACGCACACACACTCACCCCCAACTGTAAAAATACTCATTTACTGCATGTGGAGCTGAAGTCTGCAGCACTGAGGAACACCTGACTTTAACCTGTGTGTGTGTGTGTGTGTGTGTGTGTGTGTAGGTCCCAGTAATCAGAGTCGTCATCATTTGGAGTACAGAGCCATCATGCAGGAGATGTCACCTACAGCATTTGGTAAGACACTAATTATGACTACAGGTGCAGCTCAGGTACTTTAGAAAGGAAGCATTTCCTGCTGCGTCTGCTGCTCTGTAACATCTGTGTTGTGTATGTCGTCCGTGTGTCCACCAAAATGTTTTCCCACCTGAGATGCCGTGATTGCACCTCGTTTCTTTAACCCTCTTTACACAGAGGTGGCGCCACAGAGCTGCTACTACGTCCCGCCTTTGCATTTTTACACAGAAGTAAACGACAGCAGCATCATGTGACTCCAGTGTGTGATGTCAGACAGCATGACATAGCCGCTGTTCTTCTCCTTTGAGTTAGCTGCTAACTGCTAACAGCTACTTTCTAAATCTCCCATGGTTGGTCGCACACATTGCATGTCATCAAAAAGTCACACCTGTCCCGCCCATGATCCCGTCCTGTCGCTGTCCTGTTGATACAGGCATCTTTTGTTCTTTGTTCTTTAACTTTAGATAGATCGATCGATAGATCGATAGATAGATCGATAGATAGATAGATTATGATTACCCACTTTTTTATAAACAGAACAGGAGCACTGAAAATGTCTCTGCATTAAAAAATAATAACCATGAATATTTTTCCGATTAAGACAATACAGTGAAACGTGTACACAGTCTGGCTGTAAGTGAACCAGGTCCAAGAGAATTTTTTTTTTTTTTGTTAAAACAAAACAAAACAAATAAAAATAGGAATAAAAAAGTGTCTGATAGAAACTGAGTCATCAATAAAAAGAGAATTAAAACAGTAGGCTGTGATGTAGCTGTGAGCTCCGCCCACTCAGTCACTAATTTTGTAGGACGTTAGAAACACACAGACCTGGAGTCAAAGTTAATGTCGACAGAAATATAAAAACTCCCAGAAAATACTTGAGTACTGTAACACAGTATTTTTACTTTGTTATATTGACACTGCTGCTGTTTGCAGTCAGCAGGAAGCTGCAGGGGGTGTGTGTGTGTGTGTGTGTGTGTGTGTGTTTGGGTGGGGGGGGGGGGGGGGGGGTATCTAAGGTGAAGCCGGTGTTGCTCTGTGAAAACACACATACACAGTTTCAGTGTGTGTGTGTGTGTGTGTGTGTGTTATCAGATGTTTTCAGCACAGCTGTGAACACTGTAGTATTTTTTTATCAGAGAACAGAATGTTTTTGACTCATTAAGAAGTTTCTGTTCGTTTCTGCTCCGTCGTCGTGTTTTCTTCATCACTCATCATCAGGAAGTGTTTCTGATGAACACGCCGAGCGTCCTCACTGCGTCTCTGTCAGCTCAGAGTCGAAACAATAACCTGATCATAGTTATTATATTCAACCTTATTTATATATTGATCGTGTGTGTGTGTGTGTGTGTGTCTCAGGTCTGACGGACTGGGAGGACGATGAGATTCTGGCGTCGGTGCTGGCCGTCTCTCAGCAGGAGTACCTGGACAGCATGAAACACCAGAGCGCCGCCGCCATGCACCGAGAGAGAGAGCCGTCACCTGACAGCAGCTGATAGCCGGCCCACACACACACGCACACACGCACACACAACGCTGACCTTTGACCTCCCCTCCTCGCCCCCCCCCACCATCATCCTGCCCCCTCCTCCTCCTCCTCCTCCTCCTCACCTCTGACCCACAGAAGGAGATCGACCAGGGAAAAATAAAACATCAAAGAGATGCACACTCGTTCTTTTCTGCAGACGTTTCAACTCATCCGCTCATCACTCGTCCTCTCCTTTCCTTCCTTCCCTCCTTTCCTTCCTGCCCCCCCCCCCCCCCCCCCCCCCCCCCCCCCCCCCCCCCTCTCTCAGATGGAGCTCAGTCTTAACGCTGATTTGGGATCAGTTGTGATTTAAACTTTATTTTGAAATTCACAAACGTCATTTGGGATTTTGTTCTGGTGTCAGCAGACATTAGCTCTGCGGCTAACAGACCCATTGTTTTCAATGAGGAATGCTAATCAGAAGCTACGTTAGCATGCTCGTTAGCGAGCGAGCTATCACCTGAAGTCTTATTTTGTTCTTCAAGCTGCGCAGCTCCTCCTTCATCACCATCGTCACCATCATCATCATCTGGGAAATCCACAGCCAGCACTGACTTCACCTCCTCTGTCTCTCTCCTTGTTGTCTTCCTCCTCCTCCTCCTCCTCCTCCTCTCCACCATCACCACCTCCATCATCATCATCATCATCATCATTGGACTTATTTAGCTGCATGTTTAATCGACCACGACCAATATCATCATAGAGAAAAAAGCGACAAATTAAAAAAAGGAGATAAAAAATTGTCATACTTATCCTCTTAATGATTGATTATTGTTGTTATTATTAATAATATAAGTTTGTTTTATTTTATTTTATCGTTTGGGATGAAAAGACCTTTTTTTCTTGGAATAAAAAGAGGAAAATGTTTCTGAAAAAAACAAAATGTTTGGGATATTTTTTTCTGTTCTGCACTCAAACACTGAACTGTCTCCTCTTCCTCTTCCTCTTCCTCTTCCTCCTCTACCTTTGTTTCCTCATCTGTTCTTCCTTCTTCTGTGTATCTTCATATTTCTTGCTGACTTCCTTTCTCCTGTTTTTTATTCACCTACTTCCTCCGATTCTGGCTGCTCCTCTGTGTCTCACACATTTGCAAAATCCTCCACCATTTTTTCGTCTTTCTGTCCTTTTTCTTTCCTTTATTTAACACGTCATGTGTAAAAACATCTCTGAACAAGTGTCAAACAGCAGATTGTGAAAAGTGAAATACAAAGTCAGTGTCTCAGACCCTCGAGGTCACAGAGACGCCCAGACTGAACATATCAAACCACCAAATGTCCTGACAGCGTTTCTGTTCGCACTGTCAGCAACACTCCTGATAAAGGTTTTGATTTCACAACAAAAAGCAGAAAAAAGATCTTATTGTTCTTCAACATTATGGAAATATTAAGTGTTAATTATTATGATGTTTATCAGGAAGACACGTGACGTGTTGTGTGTGTTACAGAAACAGGTGGATCCTCAGAGTCAGTGCTGCTGTCGTGTGTTAATGCTCCTCACGTACAGAAGGCTGACTCGTGTTACTGAGACACAACAAACAAACATCTGTTTATGTTTTGTATATTCATCAGTTTAGTCTTTACTTTTATAAATCAACATTTAAACTCAGAGCTGACCTGACGTCACAGTGCTGTCACACAGGAGAGTGACCTCAGTTAGGGGAGAGCGGGGCAGGTTGGCACACACGGGTCGTTTGAAGGTCACAGAGACAAACATTTAACATCAGAACGTAAAGCTGCTGCGCTGCAACATCTGTGTGATGAGGGTGAAGTGTTTTTATTCACAGATGCTGAAATCACAGAGCGATGCAGTAACAAACGTGCGTCAGGTTTCCAATTATTCATTTAAAAATATTATTTTAAAAACAGTGTGACAACAGTCAGTGGAAACCAAAACCATCGACACACTGAGGGCCGGATTCAAAATCACACTGAAAATCAAACATGAAAATCACAAGCTGATCCAACGTGTGTGACTTTTATCACATCAACTCAGCATGTGACTCAGTGTGTGTGCGGATACGTAACGTCCCACAAGAGGAACCAGGGCCCTCTGCACCAGGAGGAACCCAGGGCCCTCTGCACCAGGAGGAACCCAGGGCCCTCTCACCAGGAGGAACCCAGGACCCTCTGCACCAGGAGGAACCCAGGACCCTCTGCACCAGGAGGAACCAGGACCCTCTGCACCAGGAGGAACCCAGGGCCCTCTGCACCAGGAGGAACCCAGGACCCTCTGCACCAGGAGGAACCCAGGGCCCTCTGCACCAGGAGGAACCAGGACCCTCTGCACCAGGAGGAACCCAGGGCCCTCTGCACCAGGAGGAACCCAGGACCCTCTGCACCAGGAGGAACCCAGGACCCTCTGCACCAGGAGGAACCAGGGCCCTCTGCACCAGGAGGAACCCAGGGCCCTCTGCACCAGGAGGAACCAGGGCCCTCTGCACCAGGAGGAACCCAGGACCCTCTGCACCAGGAGGAACCCAGGACCCTCTGCACCAGGAGGAACCAGGGCCCTCTGCACCAGGAGGAACCCAGCCCTCTGCACCAGGAGGAACCCAGGGCCCTCTGCACCAGGAGGAACCCAGGCCCTCTGCACCAGGAGGAACCCAGGACCCTCTGCACCAGGAGGAACCCAGGACCCTCTGCACCAGGAGGAACCAGGGCCCTCTGCACCAGGAGGAACCCAGGGCCCTCTGCACCAGGAGGAACCAGGACCCTCTGCACCAGGAGGAACCCAGGACCCTCTGCACCAGGAGGAACCAGGGCCCTCTGCACCAGGAGGAACCCAGGACCCTCTGCACCAGGAGGAACCAGGGCCCTCTGCACCAGGAGGAACCCAGGACCCTCTGCACCAGGAGGAACCCAGGGCCCTCTGCACCAGGAGGAACCCAGGGCCCACTGCACCAGGAGGAACCCAGGGCCCTCTGCAGCAGGAACTTCAACAGTTAGTGTCCTCAGTTCCCAAACACTGACTGAGGTGATGATGTCACACAGTGACAGGAAACAGGCTCCTGTCACGATGTCATCACATCCTGCTGCAGAGTGAGTGGAGATTAAAGAGAACGATAAAGTTTATCAGTTTGAATAACAACATCAGTCTGGACTGGAATATATTTAATGTGGAGTTAATAAAGATTTACAGAAGTCGTGTAACTTGACTTCACATCAGAAACTTTACAGATTATTAACACAACATAAACTAATAACTGATGATGTAATATTATTGATTAAACTATTTATTCTCAGCACAGTCAGAGAAGAAGAAGCAGAAGAAGAAGAAGAAGAGGAGTAGTTCTTCCTCTGTGGTGTCTTATTTTGGACTTTCTTGTAAACTGTTGCAGTGACTCATTTATTTTGACAGGAACAGGAAACAGCTCATTTAGAGCGTGACAGTTTGAACCTCGAGCTCACTGTGAGAAGAAAGCGCGACACACACACACACACACACACACAACCGTTGGTTTATTTCGATACAGCTGTGTGTGTGTGCGTGTGTGTGTGTGTGTGTGTGCGTGTGTGTGTGTTGGGGGGAAACAGTCCTGTTTCCCATCATCATCATCATCATCATCATCCTCTTCATCACCATCATCTCGCGCTTCCGCCGCTCTGAATTCTACGAATTTCTCTCGCGGGATTTACATATTCATGACGTGACGTAAGAACCGTAGCGTGAATGTGATTGGCGGGCCAGTTCAAAACATTGAGCACACGTCTGAGCGCTGATTGGACGGAGCCTGGCGCGAGGGGGTATAAATACGGAACAAAACAGTCGCGTGAGGCAGGAGGCGCCCGGATGAGTCTGAGCAGCTCGTTCACACAAGTTTAGATTATTTTAACATTTCGATCAGTTTCGGCTGCAGAAATTAACTTTTATCGCAGTTTTCTTCGCTGCAGTTGGATTAAAAGCTTAAAGCGGGAAACAGACGGAGGCGTCGGCCGGTTCAAAGCGGAATAAAAAGTTTTAAAACCGAGCACAAAGGAATTTAACCGACGACACGATGGATTTTATCAAGTGCAACTGAAAGTCTTGACAAAATGTTTGAGAAAAGAGTCGCAGAGTTTGAAGTGGAGGAGGTCAGAGGCAAGAACGGTAAGAAACACTGCATTCAAATAAAAACACGGTTTAATGTGAAACGAAGCAGGTTAACGAGAAAACGTGACTTTATCACAGTTAATGTTCACCACGTGTTTTACCTCAGCTGTTACTGTCTGTGTTCAGGCTTCAACCAGAACAACTTAACTTACATTCAAAAATAACGACTTCTAGAAGTCCAGATTATCGTTTAAACAACAACCGTCGGTTCCGTTGATTCGGTAACTTTGTCTTTGGTTGTCGGTTCGGCTCAGATGAAACGGTTCCTGTTGTTACTGGACTTTAGTTTAACACTTAAACGTCTCATTTGTTTAAAATAAAACGTTAAAAATGAAACTTTTAAAATTCTTTAAAATCGAACGTGTTTCTGTGTGAACTGTTTAACTCCTGCGATGAAACTGAGAAATAAAAGTCTTTGCAGCAGCTGAATTAAAGTTTATCTGTCAGTATAATCAGTTTCTTTTGTTTGCTTGAAACTCGTTTTTCTTTTGTCACACAGCAGCAGGGCGCCAACAGTCACCACAACAAACAAACAAACAAACAAACAGTGTAAATGTTTACACGGCAGACTGATCATCCACCTCAGCGACGTGTGCAAACATTATTTCATCTGATTCAAGCTTTCTCAACTTTATTTTCTGTTTTCAGACTTTATTCTTTAATTTTATTTTTGTTTATGTGAGATAAACATCAGTCTGTAAACAAACTGGTGTCACAGGTTGTGAGTCAGTGGTGAAATATGTCCGTCACAGTTGGTCAGAGTCAAAGGTCACATGATAAACAACAGTCTGAAATCCAAAAACATTCCGTTTACTGCGATGACTAACAGGAAGTCATCACGCTGAGGATGAGCTGGAGACGCTGTGGAAACACGAGCAGTGATGTTAAAGTTTCTCAACACGTCTTTAACAGGTTTACTTCTTAAATTGTGTCAGTGTGAGGGTGAAATGAGCCGCTGATGACCACAGAGACAGATAAGCATCAGTGTAACGCAGGGTCAGGACGTGTCTGATGGTTCCAACCTGCCGTCTTTGTGCAGGTTAACTTCCATATAATCATGTGTCTGAGATGTTGACAGCTGCCTGATGTTGTGTTCTCTCTCGTCCTCAGTGAAGGAACCGTTCTGCAGTCAGTATCGCTGTGGTCCTCTGCTCGGCAGCGGTGGTTTTGGTTCAGTGTTTTCAGGCCAGAGGCTCTCAGATGGACTGCAGGTCAGACTGCGCCTCACTCACACCTTTACTCCTGCACCTGTCTTTGTTTTATTTCACTTCCATATTTATTTTCAAATTCTATTTTAATCCTGTGAAGCAGTTTGTTTTTGAAAGTTATTTGCTGTTGTTGTTTATTCTTCAGATGAACTTTAATCTTGCATAACAAGAGGAGGAAATGATGTCACTGTTCTGCAGTTACTGCTGCTGTAAATGTAAACAGGTTGTTCCTCCTTTTTGTCCCTCCAGGTTGCCATCAAACAGATTTCCAGTGACAGAGTTCAGCAGTGGGCCAGACTGGTGAGTGACGCAGCTATTATTTTTATTATTGGTTCAGTCTGAAGTGTCTGGAAACAGTTTGTCAGAGTCCAAAACCCAAATAAATTCAGTTTACTGTGATATTAAACTGAGTCTGACACACCGAGGTTTGACTTTAGCTTGAAAAATGTCTCAGTGTGTGACTCAGTGATCAGCTGACAGTTTCAGCTGCACATGAAGTTAAACCTTTGTTTATCTTTTTAATTAAACTGCGTTGAGACTCCGAGACACAGACCTCGGGGCAGCTCTGCCCTCTGCTGGTCAGACAGGTGAATCACAGCCGTAGGTGGGGGCCGGCCCCTCAGTTCCCACGGAAACCTATGAGGTCATGGTTCAGTAAATGACGCTGCAGGATTTCCCCTCAGTGACAAACTCATTTCTAATTCATCACAGCTTAAAGTGGGGACGCCCCCCACCACAGCAAAAACACCTCAACACACCTGCAGACACTGATCAGGGCAAAAAAAACACCCAGAGACACTAAACTGGGGTTTTTGTGTGAAACTGTGACGAATAAAAAATAACTGCATGACTCATAATAACAGGCAATGATTTTTTTTTTACGTGTTTCAGGTGTTATTTTTATGATGAAGTTTAGTTTGTGTGAACTTTACCTGACTGAGTTATTAAAAGTGTCTGACGTATTTATCACAGCAGACATTAATATTGATATTATTTCATCATAAAAAGTTTTTATGAACTTTTATTTGTTAGTTTTTGTGTTTTTATTATTTATGTTCGGATCAGTAAGAAATCAAACTTCATTAAAAGAACAAAAATATTCAGTTGTTTTTCTCCTTTATGGAAACAAACAAATATTTGTGTGTTTTGGACTTTTGGCTCAAACAAAGACAGACGTGTGTGTTAGTGTGACGACTCATGTTCATCGTTCTCTCCTCCCTCAGCCCGGCGAGGTCGGCCCTGTTCCCATGGAGATCGCTCTGCTGCAGCGGCTGTCAGACGTCGGAGGTCACGGGGGCGCCATCCGCATGCTGGACTGGTTTGAGGTGGAGGGGCGGGGCTTCCTGCTGGTTCTGGAGCGACCGCCTCAGTGTCAGGACCTGTTCGACTTCATCACAGAGAGAGGAGCGCTGCCCGAACGCCTCGCCCTCAGGTACCGACTCTGTCCTGTCTGACAAGGACTCATGATTCTTATTTGTGATCTTGTCTGTTCTGAGGTGTTAAAGCTCTGTGTTTTCGGTCCCACCAGGTTCTTCCGTCAGATTGTGGAGGCGCTGCGGTTCCTTCACGCCCACGGCGTCGTGCACAGAGACATCAAGGACGAGAACATCGTGGTCGACACGAGGACGCTTGACGTCAAGATTATCGACTTCGGGTCAGGAGCTCCGCTCAAAGAGACGCCGTACAGCGAGTTCGAAGGTAAAGAGACCGAAGACTATGTTCTGATAATGTTCTCACGTAATAATTGAAAAATGATTGATCCTAGCAGCTGCAGACTGTACTGACTCCTCCTCCTCCTCCTCCTCCTCCTCAGGTACTCGAGTCTACAGTCCTCCTGAGTGGATCCTGTCTCAGTCCTATGACGCCGTCCCTCTCACCGTCTGGTCTCTGGGTGTCCTGCTCTTCGACATGGTGTGCGGTGACATCCCATTCGAGCGCGACCAGGAGATCGTCAGGGCCACACCCATTTTCACCAGAAGGGTCTCTAAAGGTGAGCAGAAGCTCCGCCCACCACCACTCTGTCCTCTGTGCAGGTGACACGCGTGTCTTCACCCTGTTCCGTCCTGCTGTCACACGTAATCACAATCTCACGTCACCTTTCACAGAATGCCAGTCTCTGATTCGCTGGTGCCTGTCCTACCGTCCAGAGGAGCGTCCAACTCTGGAGGAGATCCTGTCTCACCCCTGGATGGAGGGAGGAGACAGGGAGGAAGAGGAGGAGGAGGAGGAGGAGGGAGGAGACCTGCAGGAGGACTGCAGCTCTCTGCCCAGTCAGTCTCTGTGACTGCACAACCTGGACATACAGGGACGGACACAACCCTGAGTCCACGGGCCCCTGGGTGAATAAACACAGACCCTGAGTAAACATGTTGTCTTCTCTGGACGCCTCTCTGATGGTGGACGTCTCTGATGGTGGACGTCTCTGATGGTGGACGTCTCTGACAGGACTGTGGCTGATCTGAGACTGTTCCACTCTCGGCCAGCAGGGCGGCAACACAAACTAAAACCTCACACTGGATTTTAAAGGAGCAGTTCAGAGTTTCCTTCATGTTTTAATGTGTTGACCTCACTTCCTGTGAAATCATGATGAAGGTCAAAGTGTTCAGTTTGCTCATCGAAGAGTTAACGGGCTGAAACGTGGAGGAAACTCTGCTGTGATCCGTCACAAACTATATTTATTTAGATTTTTGTTTCCTCGTCACACTGCAGTCAGCTGATTACTTTTTTTTAAGTTATAATTTATCTGTTGGTGAGCGCAGCAGAACCACTTCCTGTTGAGGTATTTATTTAGTATTTATGTTTTGTATTGAAGACATAGACCTTTTTTTTTCTGCATCAGAACACTGAACAAACTGCAGACACTCTTAAGTTGTTACCTCCGTCACAGATGATCCAGGTCACAGAGTAGAAACCAGCTGGTGTGTATGAAGGGATGAACATCAGCTGATCACCTGTGGAGCTTCAGTTACAGGTGAACATCTCACCAGGTGTCTCTGGCCTTTTTCACACAGAGGGAGCCGCTCCGAGGCCCCTCCTGCACGCCGCCTTTACACAGAACAAATAAAAGAAAGTTCATGTTATCAGCTGATACTGATCTTTATTCCTCCGCAGAGTCAAACAGACCTTAACAGCAAACGTCCCCACAGTGACACACCTGCACATCATTTTGAAATAATTTAGACTTGAAGAAAAATGTTTGAGTGTGTTCAGTGATGCTGGAGCAGCAGCAGCTCAGGATGTTTCAGCTCTGAGGTCAAATTAAACTAAAACACAGGAAGTTAGTTTGACGTTAAAGTCAGAACTTTAATTTAACGTAAGGACAAAGATATTTATTTTTATTTTTGATTCCGTTTCAGATGAAAACCAGTGACGGCGTTGATGTTCAGATGTGATGAGTAAATACTTGTGTATTATCGGCTGGTTTTATGATCAAAGTGGCTCATTGGTCACTTGTTGCTGTTTATTTATATTAAATAGGAATTTATGGATCAAAAGAAGAAAAAAGAAGATTCAATGTTTGAATAAAACAGTTTTTGTCACTTCATCATGTTGTGTTGTGTTTTCTCTCTGACACTTCATTACCCACAATTCATAGTGTTTAAAACAAGAATGAGCAGGAGAACAACTTTAAACAGCAGCTTTATATTGAACATGTATAAATATATTTACACATTTATAGTAAACACGTACATTGTTTTTAACATCAGTGTGAAAATCATGAAAAAGCAATATTTTCAGATTAAAATCTCAAGACGTCAAACCTGCAAAGTATCAACACTTAATCTCTGGTGACGTTTCTCCTGAAGAAGACATGTTGAATGACGCCACATTAATTTAACTGGATTTAAATCATGCTCAAAGCGAGTTAAACTTTCTAAACTGATCTCAGCACGTTCAGCTGCCTCTGAAACTGTCCTTCATACCTGACACCAGCAGGTGGCGCTGCGCATTCACAGCCTCTGACAGGTGAGGTGTTCCCGCAGCAGCCAATAGGATTCCTTCATTTACACCTGCAGGAGAACAAGGAAGTGATTGTTGTCAGGAGGAGCAGGGAGGAGCAGAGAGGAGGAGGAGCAGGGAGGAGGAGGAGTAGGGGAGGAGCAGAGAGGAGTAGGGAAGAGGAGCAGGGAGGAGGAGGAGCAGGAGCAGAGAGGAGAAGGAGCAGAGAGGAGCAGGAGCAGAGAGGAGCAGGGAGGAGGAGGAGTAGGGAGGAGGAGCAGAGAGGAGTAGGGAAGAGGAGCAGGGAGGAGGAGGAGCAGGAGCAGAGAGGAGGAGGAGCATAGAGGAGCATAGAGGAGCAGGAGCATAGAGGAGCAGGAGCAGAGAGGAGCAGGGAGGAGGAGGAGTAGGGAGGAGGAGCAGAGAGGAGTAGGGAAGAGGAGCAGGGAGGAGGAGGAGCAGGAGCAGAGAGGAGGAGGAGCATAGAGGAGCATAGAGGAGCAGGAGCAGAGAGGAGCAGGGAGGAGGAGGAGTAGGGAGGAGGAGCAGAGAGGAGTAGGGAAGAGGAGCAGGGAGGAGGAGGAGCAGGAGCAGAGAGGAGAAGGAGCAGAGAGGAGCATAGAGGAGCAGGAGCAGAGAGGAGCAGGGAGGAGGAGGAGGAGTAGGGAGGAGGAGCAGGGAGGAGCAGGGAGGAGGAGGAGCAGGAGCAGAGAGGAGGAGGAGCAGAGAGGAGCATAGAGGAGCAGAGAGGAGCAGGAGCATAGAGGAGCAGGAGCAGGGAGGAGCAGAGAGGAGGAGCAGGGGGAGGAGGAGCAGGGAGGAGCAGGAGCAGGGGGGAGGAGGAGGAGCAGAGAGAGGAGGAGCAGGAGGAGCAGGGAGGAGCAGGGAGGAGGAGGAGCAGAGAGGAGGAGCAGGGGGGAGGAGGAGGAGCAGAGAGGAGGAGGAGCAGGGAGGAGCAGAGAGGAGGAGCAGGGAGGAGCAGGAGCGGACAGAAGTCTCACTCTGACTGTTTTCTCACACTTGAGCCTTCAGTTTGATTTCTGCTGGAGACATTTCCGGCGGGTCAGGTTTCCTGCTCGCAGTGAGGCGTCCTGTCACACAGTGTCATCTCTGCAGCTGTAGTTCTTCACTTCCTGGACACCTCAGCTCCTGCACTCTGTGTTTTGCTCGCGGTGCAGCAGGCTCGTGCTCTCCGGGCTCCTCTCACCTCAGCTCCGGCTTCATATCCGTCTGACAGCCGCGGCTGTCTCCCGCCTCCACCCGGACAACGAAGCGGATCTCCGGCTGGGTCTCAAACTGTGACCGGGGGAGCTAGCTGGGAGGCTAGCGGAGCGTTAGCCGAGCAGTAGCGGGGAGAAGGAAGGCTCGGTCCGGACGGCGGGCAGAGGGAACGCAGCATGGCCGGAGGAAAGCACATCCAGGCGGCGGAGGAGAGGACAGCGAGCCGGGGGCAGAGCGAAGGTGAGCGGATGAGTCCGGGCAGGGAGGGACCGGGAGCGGGTTAACTTCACACGGCCCGCACGGCTCAGAAAGTGGGGTCACCTGGTACCTGCATGCTGGTGGTTGACAGTTAATAATGATTATTAATTATCTGTCGATGGATTTAAACAAACTAACACAGACTGTGTGAGTGTGAAGCTCCGTGACAACACGCAGGGCGCTAACTAGCAGCTAACTAGCAGCTAACTAGCCAAACTTAGCTGACTGGATGGTGACGGTCATTATTCTGGAAAGTTAACCAGTGAAGTTAACCAGCATGTCAACTAACTAGTTATTAAACATCACTCCGCGTGTTTAACAAGTAAAGATAATGTCGGTATTTTAATTGAAACTGAAATGAAGAGTTAGCATGTTAGCAGAGGGGGAGGCTAACGCACCAGGCTAACGCACCAGGCTAACGCACCAGGCTAAGCTAACTCCACTGTTTACTTATCTAAACTAGTGTGTGTGTGTGTGTGTGCAGCTAACGCAGCCCTCAGTGTCAGGGCATGTTGTTGGTCTGCAGAGGCTCCACAGCTGATGCTAATGCTAACACACCGACACACAGCTTTATTACAGCTGAACCCACCAGGTGTGTGTGTGAGTGGTGCACTGTCACTGAGCTGGCAGCTGGTGACGTGGAGGTTTGGTTCAGGTGGGGCTGGTGTGGTCAGATCACCCCACACACACACACACACACACACACACACACACACACACACACAGACTCAGTGCTGTTGGCTGGTCACACCTGCTGCAGGTGACCCTGAGGCTCTGGTGGTGTGAATGTGTCTTCAGGTTTGTCCACATTCATTCTGTTGTGTTCAGGAGCTGCAGGATGTTTCTGTGTTATTAACCTCTCGGTGGGGCTGAAGAGGTGAAGTATTCAGATACTTTACTGCAGTAACTTTACTAACATCACTCCACTACAAGTTAAAGTCCAGCATTTAAAACCTCAGTGACAGTATCGTCAGTCAACTGTAGTTAAAGTTAAAGTCAACGTGTTTCAGTCTGTGTTTCTCTTTTATAGAAGGATCAGGGTCAGTTTTTAAAGGCAGCTATAAATAAAATGTATTATTATTATTACATCTGTTCCTCTGCTGGTCCTCTGACCACCTCTCGCCTCAGCCGCAGGTGTCAGGTCTTTGAGCTGCACTGCTGCCAGACTCTGTATCCTCAGATACACTCACCTGTTCAAACCCTCTGATGCATCCTAACACTGGCTGAACCCTTCACACACTCACCTACGTTTCTTTAACAGTATTACTGGTTTTATCCCAGCAACAAAACGTGTCGGCCCAGTCCACATCTCCTGCTCTGTAAGTTATTTTACGCTCTGTAAGGACACTGTGGCTGTTTGGAAAGATTTTGAGGAACAAAAGTCATAATTAGTGTTTAAACTTGTAATATTGTGATTTTATTCTCTTAAAGTGTGTCTTCAGTGTAAGTTAAAGTAAGTCAGCTTTGACTGCAGGGTTGCAACGATGTGAGGTTTTCATGGTTGATGTCCACCTCAGAGAATATCACAGTGTCACAGGGTCATGATAGCAGAATCACACTCGAGGTCGTGACGGTGTACTGGATGTCGTCACGGCCGGATTCAAACACACCTGCAGGTCTGCACAGAAGAGTCCTGGCTTTCCTTTTCCTCGTCCTCTCCTGACGACCACTCAGAATTTAATTCAAATGTAATTTTGGGGAAAACATCCATCTTGTTGGTGTAACGCTATAGTGTCAGTTCGGGTCAGTGTAGCGAGTGTGACAGCTGGGTAATTAATGGTTGTTTTATATTTATAACACCTGTGAGTGGAGTGATTTTACTGTTAGATGTCCCACTGATGTTATACTCTATATCAGCACTCACAGAACGCCTCTCGTCCAATCAGATTACTTGGTCGGAACTAACGGTTGTATAAATCATTTAACAAAATCAGTTTGAGGAGAAGCTGCTGCGTCTTTTCTGACGTGCTTCTGTTCATGACAGACCGTAGTGGACGCACACAACTGAACGCCGTCACTGTGCGTTCATTAAACGTGGTTACTTTCACCACAGAGTGACTCAGGGTGTGTCTGAAGTGTCTCTTTACCTTTCACTTGATCCAGTTTGTTTTGGTGTTTTCTCTGCAGCAAACAGGAAGTTGAAGTACATCAGTCTGGCGGTGCTGGTCGTCCAGAATGCATCGCTCATCCTCAGCATCCGCTACGTCCGCACGTTGCCGGGCGACCGCTTCTTTGCAACGTCAGCCGTCGTCATGGCGGAGGTCCTGAAGGTCCTGACGTGTCTGCTCATCATCCTGCTGCAGAAGAGATGTAAGCGGATCACACACACACACACACACACACAGAGTAATGAGTGTGTGTATGATGTGCTTTAGGTGTTAAAGTGTAAAAGATGGGTATTTTAATTAATCCCAACTGGACTGAGAACAAACAGTAACACCCTCTGTCTCTGTCTCTGTCTCTGTCTCCGTCTCTCTGTCTCTGTCTCTACAGTCAATGTGAAGGAGACGGTGTTGTTCCTGGTGGACTCCATCTTGTTCCAGTACAAAGACACTCTGAAACTAGCCGTCCCGTCACTCATCTACACTCTGCAGAACAACCTGCAGTACGTGGCCATCTCCAACCTGCCAGCTGCCACCTTCCAGGTCAGACTTCAGATTGTCCATAACGACATGTTAGCCTGTCTCTCAGTTCTGTCTGACCCTCAGCTCTGGTTCAGTTCGATCAGTGATGTCATTAACAGCTGCTCACTGTAGTTTTTATAAAACAAACAGGAGGAAATAGTGACTTGGTTTGGAACTTTCAGCGGTGGATTAATCCACATTTGGTGCTGTAGTGTGTTTGCTGTGTCTCCAATCGGATACTTCCGTCAGCACACTGCACACACTATGTACTTACTTCATAGTGTGCAGATTGAAAGATAAACTCAGTCTTTAGGTGCCAAGCAGGGCAGCTGTCATTCTTAGTTTCAGACCAACGCAGTTATTATTTCATGGCCAGCAGCCATGTTTAGTAGCAAGTGTACCTGTGCCCATCCGTGTGCACATGTGTGTGTGTAGGTGTTAAATGAGGAGTGGCTGTGGCACTTTCCTGCTATTCAATGGCCGCATTATTCAGACAGTAAGATAAGCTGACATGGGCGGGATCACAGTGTACGTACACTCTGCTTGTTACACACACAGGGACGTGTTGACGGGATGCAGGTGGGTGAAATAATCCGTCAGTAATGAGGAAAATATGAACGTAGCAGAGATCAGAGAGGAGCTGTGTTACTGCACTGATTAAATCAGACGCTAAAGTTTAGTTCTGTTTTCTCTGTCGACTTTATTATGACAGTTATTAGTGTTAATATTGACTGCAGTGACATCACTGCTGCACTCTGCTCGATTGGATGGATCCACCTTGTAAAAGGCAAGATACCTGATTGGTTCAATTCATGTTACATCTGAAGCTCCACAGCAGATTTTAACCCCTTACTGTCCCACAGACTGTTACACATGTAGACGTGATGAACTAACGGCTCCTCTGTCGTCTCTGATCAGTCTGTGTTTTCTACAAGTGTTTTATACACAGTGA
Organism: Epinephelus cyanopodus; assembly: GCA_026686955.1. NCBI lineage: Eukaryota > Metazoa > Chordata > Actinopteri > Perciformes > Serranidae > Epinephelus > Epinephelus cyanopodus. Next base: position 43,629,177 of record CM048922.1, read on the forward strand.
GCTCCTGAAGACACATTCTGTCTGTGCTGATCAGTTTTTCACTCAGAATCATTCAGTTCATTGTTCTAACCTCTTTTTTTGACAAAGACAAAACCTCAGAAAAACCTGTGCAACATGTTGAGTCTCTGTGATATTGTTTTCTATTGTTTCTGAGGACATGAGGAGGAGTTTAAGGTGAATTTTACAGTGGAGTTGGACACGCCCTCAGTGACCATGACGAGCTGTAGATGGTTAATATCGGGCCCTTAAATGTGGAGTGTGTGTGTGTTTCCTCTCAGGTGACGTACCAGCTGAAGATCCTCACCACAGCTCTGTTCAGTGTGTTGATGCTGAGGAAGTCTCTGTCCAGAGTTCAGTGGGTTTCTCTGCTGCTGCTGTTCGCTGGAGTCGCCATTGTGCAGGTACGTCCGCTCACGCTCAGCTCACCTGTCACCACTGTTTACCTCACAGCCTCTCTCACTTTACACATTACTGATAAATTGTGCCGTATTATTATAGATAAGTCAGCTGGATATAAAGTCATTAAATTGAGCTCCATCTAAACTGATCGACACATTAATGCATCAATAATTAATAATGTTAATATAAACCATGGTCTGGATAATTGCACAGTTCTAATTGGCTGCAAGGTGTTTATTAATTTCTGATACAGGACACTTCATCAGGCAGTGTCCTGTATAATTATCTGAAATGAGCCGTTCTCCATGACGAGTACTTTTACTCTCCGTGCTGTCGCTCTTTGAACTCTGCCATTGAACGATCGTCAAGATGAGTCTTTAGGTGATGTGAAGGATCTGAGCATTTCTTCCTTGTCTTCATTCTGCAGCTCGTTGGTTTAAAACAAAACTAGTTAATTCACCTTTGAAATTATTGATCAGATTTTATTGGTTGATGAAAACTTAAAAACGTCTCTTCAAAGTTTTATTTTTAGTTTTAATCGTCATTGTTTCTTTCCCTGTGAAAAGTTATCTGAACGATCTGATAGATGTTATTGATCCTCTCAGGTGCAGCAGGAGGGGAAGAAGGAGGCGGCGGTGTCGGGCAGCTCCAACCAGAACTACACGGTTGGTTTGGTTGCCGTGGTGATCAGCTGCCTGTCGTCAGGGTTCGCCGGCGTTTACTTTGAAGATCCTGAAGGGGAGCTCAGCGTCCGTCTGGATGAGGAACGTGCAGCTGGGGATCTTCGGCATGGCGCTCGGCATGTTGGGACTGTGGTGGAATGACGGCGACGCCATCGCCGAGCGCGGCTTCCTGTTCGGCTACACCGGCATGGTGTGGTGCGTGATCTTCAACCAGGCGTTCGGCGGGCTGCTGGTGGCCGTGGTGGTGAAGTACGCCGACAACATCCTGAAGGGCTTCGCCACCTCCTTCTCCATCATCGTCTCCACGGTGCTGTCCGTCTACCTGTTCGGCTTCCACGTGGACCTGCTTCACGGCGGGGGCGGGGCTCGTCATCGGCGCCGTCTACATGTACAGCCTCCCCAAAGCGTCTGGTGGATCTTCGTCCCCAAGCTCCTCCTCGTCTTCCTCGGCGTCTTCTGCGTCGCCGAGGACGAATGGAGGCACCGAGATGGAAATGGAGGAGTTTCTGCCAAAGTCAGTGCTGTGAAGTGACTCCTCCCCCTCTCTATCTCTATCTCTGTCTCTCTGTGGCGTCTCCTCCCCCTCCTCTCTGATGGTTTCCTGACTCCGCCTCCTCCTCGGCTCCTCCTTGGCTCCTCCTGACCCTCTGACCTCTGCTTCTTTTGTCCAAACCTCCCCTGAGCTCAGTTTCCTTCTGACATCATCACCACCTCCTAATTTTTTTCTCCAACCTCCTGCTGACCTCCTCCTGAGCTCATGACCCCCTCTTCACCTCCTCCTTCCTGACTTCCTCTCGTCCTCCTGACCCTCTCCTAACTTCCTGACCTCCTCTGGACTTCAGGACATCCTGACCCTCCTCTGACCTCCTCCTCACTTCTCCCGGATTTTGTGACCTCCTCACTCTCTCCTGACCTCCTCTCCTCCCTCTGGCCTCCTCTTCACCTCCTGCTTTCCTGACCAAAGGAGGACAGGATCTCCTCTTGACCTTCTCCCAATCACCTGCTTACCTTCTCCCAGTCTTGTATGGACCCCTGACCTCTTGCAGACCTCCTCTATGCCCCTCTGTCACCTCCTCACCTCCTCCTGGTTCAGTCTCTGAGCTCAGCTGAAGACTCTGAAGACGAAAAGGAGGAGAAGAGTTTTTATTTCCCTCCTCTTTTTTCTTTCCTGTCTCTGCTCTCCATCACAGGCTCTTCACCTCACAAGAAGACCTCCTCACCTCCCTTTTCCTCCTCCCGTTATGAAAAGAGGAGCGCCCAGACTGACTTTACTTCTTTCCTGCTCCTCTGCTCTAACTCGGAAACTGGCTCCTTCTGACTTGAGAAGGAGGAGGTGGTGATGAAGGAGAGCAGGGCTCCTAACGTCTGGTTTTAACTCTGCTTCTCCTCCTGAACACTAACCTCCTCTCTCCCACCTCAGAGCTCAGGGAGGCGCCGCATCTCCTCCTCCTGCCGTCCACTTCACAGACTAACTGCTCAAAGCAACAGGAGGAGGAGGAGGAGGAAGGAGGAGGAAGAGCCCTGACCACCTGTGTGTCTGTCTGTCTGTTTCCTGTCTCGCCCTCTCTGCCTTAAAACTCTTTACTTTACTAACTGAGTGAAAAGAGGAAAAGCCTTATTGATTATTGATCATATATTGATTATTGTTGCTGGAGGAGAATCTACAGATCGATCAGATAATGATCAGATGAATGTTTTCACTGTGCAGCCGTCAGCGGGTTCATCAGCTCACTGAAATGTTTCTGCGTTCTGGCTGCATCGCATATTTATCACCTTTGTATAAAGACTGTAATTAATTATTATTTTCATTATCAATCATCTTTATTATTTTTGATAAATAAATAATTTAAAAAGTCACAGAACTCTAAAAATATCTCAGAGTCCAAAGTGACGTTTTCAGATGTTTTGTTTTGTCTGACCAACAGTCCAAACTTTATTACTCAGTTTATTGAGACATAAAAAAAACTGACATATTTAAGATTCTCAAATAACTAAAATGATTTCTTTGTTGCTGGAACAATCACATTTACTATTTAATGTAGGACGTTAAAAGATTTTTGTGTCATAACAGGAGGATTTATATTTATGGAGTTCCTGTTTTTTCAGCTGCAGAAATGATTTCATCCTCTGAGTTCCAAGTTTTACTTTAGTGTCATACACATGAAAAATAGTAATGATAACTTTAAGTGTATAGCACAGTTCATACAACAAGTTTTACACAATAAAATGAGAAAATTACAGATTAAAGACAGAATGAGAGAGTAAATAAGATTCAAATATATAATCACACATCAACAAAAAAAGCGCTTTAGGTTTGATACTGATCAGTTCAATAAAAGCTTCATAAACGCATCTTCCCTGCATCGGTCGGCCCTTTCAAACTATATTTACTGAAGAAATAAATCAAAGACGACAACAACAATAATAAATGCTGCAGTAATAAATAAGTTATTTTAAACAGAATAAATCCTCAAACATCTTCCTCTCTCGTCATGAAGTCCAAACAGAGCTTCAGTCTGTTTCCAGCAGACCACCGAGCACTACGACCCTGTGTACTAACTACTAACTACTAATGTCCTCAAAAAAAGGAGAAATAATTTCTCAAAAAGTCGAGACAAGTTAAGAAGCCTTTAACAGAGACGACACTGAGCTTCATCCTCTGAGGGTGAAACATGAAGCCAAACCCTGCAGTTCCTCTAATGTCCACTAGAGGCTGGCTCCAACAGTGAGTCCGTCCCCACAGACCTCCATGTTCACATGTAGAAATAAACATGTTTACAGCCTGGTACAAAAACTTTTTGGTCTCTGGAGATAATTTCCCACTTTGTGATAATTGAACAGGAGTGAGATCAGATCCACAGCTCCGCCCTCTCGCCCAAATATGGTCACAAACTGGCTCTAAATAACCAAGAAGTTCACGGTGGTAATGTTGAACTAGAGGCTTTAAAATGAGAGTTAACAAACTAGTAGGTGACGTCATCACAGTAGCTACATCCATCATGTTTACAGTCTGTGATGCTACGTGATAAAAACAAAACATTTTTGTCCCTGAAGAAGAACGGTCGATAAATGTCATTGTTTTATCATGTAGCCGTTATTAAAAAGGCTTTTTAACTTCCATAGCTGCACTGTTTGAGAAATTCATTCTCATTTTGTGGATATTAAGTGAATTAATTCAGGGACGGTTCTTTATTAATCGGAGGACAGGTGCAGCTGGGGTGTGAGGGTTTTTTTGTTTGTTTGTTTTTTGACCTTTGAACCTTATATTTCATTACACCATTATATTATCTCCTTGACCCTCCTCCATAAATGAGTTATTAGATTTTGTTCAGATTTGGTTATTTTTTTGTTTTTTGTTTGTTTTCAGATGGAAGCGTCCATCACACATGATGTGGTCAAGGACCGTCGGAAATTTGAATATATAACCATAATTTCTGTTTTTACAGTTTCTGGCTGATGAGTGGCGTAAACCACCAAAATCTGGACGGCATGTTTTCTTTAAAAATCAGTGGTAAAATATTTACAAAATACAGCCCTTTAAATTTGTATGCCCCGCCCGTTTTTGTTTTTTTGCTCATAATGTGATCGACATTATTCATTGATGATAACTGTCGTTTTTCAACAAAAAAAAAACCTCACACAACACATTAAAACCTAAAATGACCTCGAGCAGACTGAAAGAACTACTGAGTAGATTTTAGTAAAAACTTTAATGAGCTGAAAATAAATTTAAACAAATACTTCAAGAAAACGTTTGTCGGAAAATTGGATCAACAAACTGTTGACATGATGTCATTGAAATGGAAGAAGGTAGCAGAGAAATCAACAATTAATTTGTCAATCTATTAACAGTCTATTAAATGTAGTTTTAATGCTGACTGAATTCAACACACGACTGACACACGTGCACGAGGAGGTGAAGGACACTGGCGACAGGTTTACAAACAGCAGCTGGATTCAGATCATCTGCAGCGCAGCTTCTGTGCAGGCCTGATAGGAAGGTATCAGATTAAGTAACCTTTAAAGGTACTGACACTGGTAGTGATGTTTAAATGATACGCAGACCTGGTCCGTGTGACCTGATGACTCATCCTGTATCAGCAGGTGAGTGAGTCACCTGTCAGTCATGTGACGTCGTGTCGTTGACACAAGGAACCTTCTCAAACATCAGCGACATCTGAACTCTCAGTAATCTGTATTTAACCTCACATTATGATCATGAGATTACGAGGTGGAGTTATGACATAGTTATTATTGATCAACGTGTTTATTCTCATTTGGAGTTGATCATTATTGATGACATCAGTGAACCATTTCAGCTGATCGATCAGACCGAACGAACGATTCGTTAGAAGAGTCACTTTTGGACTAAACATGGGCTTCACGGTGTTTTTGACATTTCATAGGATCAATGATAGAAAAGTAATCTTTATAATAATCAGTATCAATAATGTAATCAGTCCATATCAGTAGCTGGATTTATCTGACAGTTTCAGCTCTTTATCAGCTGATGCCATCATCTTTTACTCAGAATGTTTTTATTTTTTAAATTGATAATGGTTGATTATTGTTGGCGTGGAGCTGCTCAGTGAAACATGTCACAGGTCAAAGTTGGCTTCCTGTCGGCGGCCACGTTGAGACGTTTGTGTTCGGTGCCTTTTCTTCTCATCTGTACAGAAGCCATAGGATTGTGTTGGTGTGACGTGTACAGTCGGTTCACACAACAGCTGGAACTCTAAAGTCTCACACAGGAGGGGGGCGGCCTCATCACGCAGAGACACTGACCTCAGATCAGCCGCAGCTGTGACGGGACTGTGCTCGCTGAGCCGAGCAGCTTTTTAACAATGAATGAATCATAACGACTGCAAGTTTGTCCTGCCGCGGGCGTCTTGTTGAAGAAGACGTCCTGCGCAGGCGTCCTGAATGTTTTTCTGTCGGTACGACGGGCGAGTCAGTCGGTCAGAGACAAGTCGTGTTCGTCCGTCGAGCTGCTTCCTGTTGTTTACGTTGCTGATTCACTTTGGGAGAAAAGTTTGAGTTATTTTTGTCTCCATGTCGCTGCAGAAGGTGACGAACACCTGAGCCCCAGAGTCTGGTTATAATCCAACACGTTAAAGTGACGAACCGCCTGAATCCTCCAGGTCGACACGGAGACACAGGTCTTAAACATTCAGTTGAAGGCAGCACATATATAATTACCTGATCTCCTTCAGGCCCCAGGCCACCATTGAGTATTTTCTCAGCTCATTGATGAAGAGTTTCGTCAATGAAAAAGCAGAAAATCATGAAATTTGCAGTTGTTGATGGTCCGCGGTGACGTCCTCACATGTCCTGTTGTATCGACCCACCATCAGAAAGCCCCAGATATTCAGTATTCTGAGAAATAAAACCAAAAGCAGAAGATCAGAGCAGCAGGAACCAGAAAGTGTCCGACATTTATGTTTGAAGGAAAGAGAATAGTTTCAGAGTTTTCTGACTAATCGACGTGCTGCAGCTTCAGGCCTCTCGATGATGTGAGTCAATCCAGTTTTAAGCAGCTAGTGTCTGTTACTTTCTCTGGGACTCACAAACAAAATGATTTTCTTTAATATTGAAGTTTATTTAGTGACGTTAACTCATTGTTTACTCAGATATTAAGTAATATATGAAAAGTTATTGAAACCCACATTCGAAACCAACACAAAAACCCTGAAGTTTCTCTTTAGGAACTTTTTACTTAAGTTTAAATTGCTATATTTTGCTGTATTGACTTTTTCCCCACTTCTACTGATCAGAGTCTGCAGGCAACAACAAAACACGACGTTAGTTTCTCAGTGATCATAAAACATTACCGTGGGATCTCAAACACACGTGTAAGACTAAACGAACCTCACCGGTTGCTTTGTCACTGGACCTCTGTGCTTCTCTTAAAGAAGGAGAAGAAGATATACTTTATTAATCTCTGAGGGAAAATCAAATTTTTGCTTACATTTATAGAGAGATGTCAGAGTGAGGTTGCTGCCTTGGACAGGCGCCCAAGCAGTTAGGGTTCATTGCCTTGCTCAAAGGCACCTTGGCAGTGCCCAGGAGGTGAACTCTCCAGCTACCAGTCCCTGCTCTATATGTGGTCCGTACAGGGACTTGAACTGACGACTTTCTGGTTCCCAACCAAAGTCCCGATGGACTGAGTTACTGCTACCCGATGGACTGGCCGTTCTGAACACCATGTGTGAGCGTGGGCTGGTTCATGGGTTTGGACCAAAAGTAAACTGGTTCAGAACCTGAAAAGTTGATTTCTAATTGGAACCAAAGAATTGCAGGTTTTCCTCGACCTGAGGTGCGAATAATAACGACATCAGTGGCGTGTCACATTGTGCAGGTTGGAAATGGACGACGGAGAAGTTGAGTGAAAAAACAGAGGAGTGCAGTGGTCTCATTAATGTTCGGTCTATGCTCCTTCTTTTGGGTAAAAACTAATAATGTTTGTTCTGGAGTGGTTTGTAGCCGAGTGTGAAGCGGGTGGGATGAGAGTCTCAGTCTGAGGTCATGGATCTCTGACGGAGAACAGTGGATTATTCCCTCTGTGTTGGGAGAGAGTTACTGCCCCAAGCGTAGAGTTCTCTGGGTCTTGTTCACAAGTGAGGGTGAAATGGAGCCTGAGATGGACCAGAGATTTAAAGCTGTTACCGCAGTGATGTTGGCGCTGTGCCAGACCATCGTGGTTCAGAGGGAGCTGAGCCAGAAGGCAAAGCTTTCCATTTCCTGGTCCATGTGCGTCCCTCATGTGGTCCCCTCACTGTGGTCATGAAGAATGAGGTCACAAAAAACAGTTGAAATGAGACTGTAGGGTGTCTGGACTCAGCCTTACAGATAGAGGGAGGAGTCATTCTGGAGGGAGCTCGGAGTAGAGCCGCTGCTCCTTCATGTTGAGGTGGTTCAACATCTGATCAGGATCCTCCTGGTCCAGCTGGTAGGAGGCCCCGGGGCAGAGCCAGAACACACTGGAGGGATTGTATATCTCATCTGGCCTGGGAACACCTCAGGTCCTCCAGGAGGAGCTGGAGGGAGGAGCTGAGGAGAGGGACCCGACCCTGGATCAGTATGAATGTATTGTTGGATGGACTAAACTTTACCATTATCAACTCTCAAGAAATCAGGATTAAAATTGAGATTGTCGTGTTTTCTTTCAGCAACGACAAATAATTCCTTCATGAAAAAGAGAAAATGGTTGATCGGTAATCAGACTTTCTGTAGGAAACTGATCTCAGGATGGACAAATGTTGGAGCTTCGTTGTTCTTCAGCTCCTGCGAACGACATGGAGACAAAATACAAAACAGTAACGACCTCCCAAAGTGCAGAGAAAACTTTAAATAGTTTTTCTGTTTCTTCTCATCACAGTTTATGATTTCAGTGGAAGTGAAACGAAGGCAAAATGAAAACAAAAACGTCATTTTGTTGTTTTCTGTTTTTGTAAAAACAGTTTTTGTCTTTTGGGAACCCAAAAATATAAATATTAATATATGAGTTGTTTTTATTTAATGTGGGAATGAAAGGTTGATCTGTGGGGTTTGATTTTTTTGGGTGGTGGTGAAAGAGGAGGAAGAGGAAACTCTGCAGGTTGTTCCAGCTCTTTGTGACGGCTAGTCAGAGACGTTTATTATCTTGTCGCCATAACAAGTTCCACAAAATCACAGTTTGACATTGTGGGGTTTGTTTTTTGTTTTGATCAGAAATGAAGTTCAGTTTGGTGAAAATGTGACTTTCTGTTTTTGCACCAAATTTGAAACTAAATATTAAGATTGAAAAAAGCGTAAAAGACGCAGCTGAACTTTGGGTTAAAATTTTTTTCATAAGTTGCACAGAGATTTTTTTTCTCCATAAACAGTGAAACTAGAAATTAATTAAAAACGAGCTTAGACTTTATGAATTCCAAGTAGTTTTCATTTACAGAAATCAACATCCGTAAATCCACTTTGATCCGCCTGGAGCGCCACCTGCTGGTAGTTTAACAGAAGCCCTGTGGACAGACTGTCTGAAGGATCCTCAGCAGGATCCGTTTGTTCCTCATTGGACGCTGCAGGTGAAGAACCGTCCAATAGGACCAACAGAAATCTCACAGGACTTGTTAAATTTCCTCTTCCTGTCTGGGCAGGAAGTTTGTGTTTGTGTGAAATCTGTTTGTCGGCTCGGACAGTTTTCATCTGTTAGTTTGTACTTGATTGTTGACTTGTACCAATGCCTCTCAACCTGTAAATACTTCTTTTGCTAAAGTTTTATATAAACAAGGACATGGACTCAAAGACTCTGAGTTTGTCTTAATTTGTAGATCAGTTACTGTTTAAAGTATTTAATATATTTATATTCTGTAGTCAAACTATTCCTGACAGTTTCCCTTCAGATACAGTTTATATCTGTGCTTTATATTCTTCATCTCTCTCAGTGTCAGGGAATAAATCTGGAGAAGAATGAAATCGTGACGACAGAAAAAGTCAAAGATATTATGACAGAAAGTCGTAAGACACAAGATTTTAATCCTGTTAAACCATAAGAAAAGTTTATAATTATTATCTTCAGCTCCAGATGACGTCAGGTCTTCCTCCTCAAAATATTTAGACTAAAATCCTAAAATCTTTTTTATTTATTCCAAAGTTTGTTAATTAGCACCAACGTGTATCAGATCAGAAATAAAAGTGAGAAAATCACAGGTTCTTTTAAAACATCGTCCTCACTGAGCCTCGTGCACAAAGCAACATTCAAACACATTTTATTTTTATTGGATCTATAATTCGTTCCTATTTTAAGAGAAAAACATTTTATTTACAGTTCACTAATTGTTTGGGTTGATTTCTTTACGTCTGTTGGACGGCACAGACACTGAGTCTCTTCATGCAACAGCAGTTTAAAAAACACCAAAGGTGAACATGTTTTGGCTTTTATGAAAAAAAAATTCTGGATCCTACATTTCCCACAATGCACCTGCCGTATCACATAATTTAACTGTGGTTTCAAACCAACAATATTCTGTTGTTGCCCTCTCTGTTAGGGACTGTTCTGCAGTGTGACCCTCCCTGAGTGGCTGGAGGAAAACACATGAGCCTCCCTCCTCCAGAAATGGCTTCTTAGATTTTTAAAACTTACCCTTTGATGTCCGAAAGTTAAAAGTTAAAGATGAAATTCTGGAGTTGAAAAAAGCCTCAGTCGTCACACATGACGTGTCCGAGGACCATCGGAAATTTCAAAATTCAATGATAATTTCTGTTTTTACAGTTATTGGCTGGTAAATGGTGTCATTTTAGTGATTTTGAAAGAAAGCATGCCTTTCGAACTTGCATCAAGTTTGAAAGGCATGTTTTCTTTAACACACTGCCAAAAAGAAAGAAAATACTTTTTAAATGTAAAATAAATCACCAAAACTTTTTAAAGAAAATATCACCAAAAGTTTTTGAAAGAAAAAATTGCCAAAAAATTAATAAAAAAAAATAAATCACCAAAACTTTTTAAAGAAAATATCACCAAAACCTTTTAAAGAAAATATCACCAAATGTTTTTCAAAGAAGAAATTGCCAAAAAAATTAAATAAAAAAAAAAAAAAATCACCAAAACTTTTTAAAGAAAATATCACCAAAACTTTTTAAAGACAATATCACCAAATGTTTTTCAAAGAAGAAATTGCCAAAAAATTAAATAAAAATAAAAAAAATAACCAAAACTTTTTAAAAATATCACCAGACAAAATTGCCAAAAAAAAATTAAATTAAAAGAAAAAAAATCACTCAAACTTTTTAAAAGAAAAAAAAAAAAAGAAAAAACTTTTAAAGAATACTCTTTCCAGATGGACCTGCTTGGTTTCTTTAAAAGTTGGTAGCAAAAACAATCAATAAATAAATCCAACTGTTTAAATCTGTATGCCCCTCCCCTCAGTGTCCCAGTGCTTAAATGATTTGATATTGCCTCCCTCTTTTTATTGACAAATGTTTATATTATTGATGATAAAACAGAAACACAAATCAGGAATGTTTAGACTTAAGTGGTGAAATCTCGTCTCTCTTTATAGATGAACTTTTCAGACAAATGTTTGACAGAAGTCTCTGACGTCTGATTCTCTTTGAGTCCAAAGACTGAAAATATTAATATTGAACTATATAAGATGTGAGGAAGCCCTAACTTCTTCTTCTTCTCCTCCTCCTCCTCCTCCTCCTCTTCTTCTGTATCTTTCCTCCAGGTGTGCAGGTAAAGAAAAAGGATCCTGAGTGACAGACTGCTGCCTTCGTCCTCCTCCTCCTCCCTACCTCCATACTGCAGTATTGTTGTGGTGCTGCAGTGTTACTGTGTTGTGTTCGAGCTCCTCCTTTCCTATTAATTCAACACATTAATAATCTGAAACCACAGAAGTATTTCATCACATATTTAAACCTCAAAGTGTTTCAAACATGGAGTCAGTGTTACAAAGACTAAACATGAGATAATGACGTCAGTGTAATTCTCTTTAAATAATCCCGAGACAACGAGATTAATCAGTTATTCTGGAATAATATGGAGATCATTGTTCTCATTGTTTGTCAGGTCAGTGCGCACAGATTATTTATTATGTCAAATAACGACAGACTGATCTTGTTACAGTGGAAACACAGGTCTAGTTTATCAGACTGAGGTTAAGTGTTTTTAAAAAATATTTTTCTCATTTAACAAATGTTTTTATTATTCTTTGAAAATAATAATAATTTACATCCTGAGATTTATTTTTTAATTATCCCAAAATTCTCAACACAACAAAATTAAAAACAACACTAACTGTGGCTGCTCGCCGTGTCTATACAAATATTTACTTATGTTATTTAATAATCAGCTGACTCTTCGCTCCGTCATCATGTTTCTGTCGTCAGGTTAAAAACCTGCAGTTTTATAATGTCATCAGATTTATTGTAAACAGGAAGTTAAACCTTCAATTTAAACCTTTAAATGAAGAAATAAAACATATAAATCTAAAGTGTTTCATTAACAGCAAACTGATGCTCTGATATGGAGGACAAAAAGAATTAAAAGTCAACTTATTTCATTTTGAATTTGGACCTTGATCATCTTGATTTATCAGAGTGTCTAAAAAATTGTCATGAACTTTTTAAATATTCGGAGAAGGAGCAGAACATCCAGCATTTCAAAATAAAAGCTCATATTTTTCATTTCAGAGGAAATTAAAAGATTATTTAAATCATAATCCAGTGTGTGATAGTCAGACTTTTTATGCTTAAATTGAGACAGAAATCAATATTTTAATTTCCTAAATTAAAACGATGATCTTTATTAACACTGATAATAATCAACAGGATTTATGTCGTGCTTTTCTAGATACTCAAAGCTTTACAAACAACAACAAAACAAAGAGGAAATAATCGATAAGAAGGGAAACAGACGATTCATTTATGACAGAAACATCTCAGAGTCTGAAAGCATTTTATCAGCTGGATTTAGTGTTTTATTCATTTTATTTTTTATCTTTATTTATTCTATTTGTTTTTCACGTTATACATTTCAAAATAAAAGGAAGCTATTTAAAATGTTTCTTTCTAAGCTGAGAGTGTGAAACACTAACGTGCCGCTGAGCAGGACGGCCAAGTGATTCAACACAAAGTGACCTTATTGTCCATCATCATCATCCTCACTGTGACCTCGTCACATGTCCATGTTTGGTCACATATGGCGTCCAAGGTACCCTGGGTGTGTTGGTTGTTGACGTCCTGTCGGTACAACACTGTGAACACCGGCCTCACAGGTGAAAGTTAGTCGGTGGTTGTTGGATCCATCCCGCCCTCCTGCCTGCCCTGATTGGACTTATGATGTGATGACGTTGTCCCGCCGCGTTTCCTCCCGATAACGATGTTACACACAGACGGCGTCTGACAGCGTAACATGCCGATGTGAAGGAACGACTTTTTCGTCAGTGTCTGAGACAGAAGTCACCGACCAAGCGACTAATCGCCGCCATCCGACGACTTCAGAGTGAGACGTCTTGTGTTGTGAAGGTTTAAAGCTTTTAATATGAAAATGTATTTTTCTTTTTTCTAAATCTTCAAAACTAAAACTTTGTGTGCTGTGAAAGTTTTTTATTTTTCACTTAAGTGCCTTAAAGTTTTTTGTCGTTAAGCTTCATGTTGTTGAACTTTGTATTTTTGAACTGTAAATGTTCTGAGACGTTAAAGTGGAATCTGTTCTCAGAGGAGACACGACAGAGTGTCAGGTGTTTGTGACTTTATGGAGACAAACAACAGGGTTAAACTTTACTGATAAACACTCCGACACTAATGTTTGATGAACAAGAGACGGTTTGAGGTGAATTGTTCCTTTAAAGTGCCTGAAAAGATAAAATGATGTCATCATGTGATCAAACTGATTTTGTATCTGTATGTTTCACTTGAAATGTGACTTTAAGTTGTTTTATTAAACTTTGACATTTTTTATGGTGTAACTTTATTAAATGTTATAGATAGATAGATAGATAGATGGTGGTTGTAGTGTGCTGGTGGAGCCAGCAGGGGGAGACAGTGACTCATTCAGTGTTTGAGCTTCACTCAAAGAAGAAAGAAGGACATTCTTCTAAGTGAAAATAATAATTTGATAAATGTTTACGGCCCAAACGATGACAATCTCTCATTCTTTGAAAATTATTTTTTATTGATTGCTTCTCTCACTGGAAAAATTCTAATTGCAGGTGACTTTAACGGCACTTTGGAGCCTCTGCTCGAGGGATGAAAAATCCTGCTAAACGGGGGTTTTCATGTTACTGTGCTACAAATAAAATCTCCTCCTGTTTAGACTATTTTTTTATCTCCTACTCTCTTATATGTGTGTAATGTGTATATGGCAGTATCGTCTCATCAGGCCATTCACCTTCATCCTTATTTTACAAAGACCTGCAATTAACCAAAAGATCCTTCAGATGGCGCCTTCAGCCTAACTGGTTACAAGATGATGACTTCATTGAATTCATAGGCAGGACATAGAGTCATACTTTACAACTAATGCAGACCAAACACCTGCAGTCACCAGATGGGAGGCCTTTAAAGCCTGTGTCAGAGGGCAAATGATCAGTTACACAAGTTCCACATTTAATATGTTCTGACAGAAAATGAATGAATTGGATTCACAAATGAAAGAATTGGAAAGAATAGGCAATGTGGATAATTCAGCTCAAATGAGACAAGAATTATTTGCCCTCAGAGCCCAGTATGAAGATCTCTCCACCACGAAGGTTGAAAACAGCTTATTGAGGCTGAAACAAACTTTTTACGATCAAAGAGAGAAGCTGCGCAAATTAAAGACACAGACTCAGAGAGAGCTATAAATACAATAGAAGATGAAAAGGAAAATTTAACCTCAGATCTGAGAGATGAACAATGCTTTTGTTTCCTCCTATAAAACTCTCTATCGTTCTGAATATCAAGGGAATATAATAGATCAATACACTCCTAGAGGAGCTGATATTCCATGGATATCTGAAAACACCAAATAGGAACTTGACTGGTAGCTGAGCTTGGAAGATCTCTTGTGCTATTCTTAGTGTGACGGGTGGTAAAACAGCAGGTCCTGATTCTAAAGAGAGTCACTGTTAGATATGTACGTAGAATCCTGTAGGCAGGCTGTTTGCCCCGATCATTACCAAGTTCCCTGATCAACTTATACCTGGAAACCCCCAACACAATGTTGTTCCTATAAGGTGCGGACACACCAAACCGACATCAAAGAACTAGCGGTGACGAAAGCCAACTGTTGCGTCGTCTACGTGGCCTCACGTCGCCCTGTGTCAGTTGCATTTGAACACACTACACGGACTACATCCGACGGCCAAGTAGCACGTACGTTCTGCGCCTGCGTGAGAGAGAGCGGAGTGAGAGAGTGGTACATCCTGTCAGCCGAGGGGTTTCCTATCTGTGCAGCCGAGCACCGCAGCACCTCCACGGACTATTACATCCAGACGGTCCCGGTGTTTCCTCCGCAGGCTCCACTTCACTCAGCTGCCCGATAAACCCGCTGCTTCTTCCCACTTTAACCTGAATAACAAACCAGGGCTCGGTGCTCCGGTTGGATCCAAACGGAGAGCCGGGGCTAGCTCAGAGACTAGCGGAGGCTAACTGGCTGTGCTTCCCTCCGGTCATGCTGCGGCTAACGCTCCGCTAGTCGCTCCCAGCTAGCTCCGGTTTGTTATTCAGGTTAAAGTGGGAAGAAGCAGCGGGTCTGTGGGGCAGCTGAGTGAAGTGGAGCCTGAGGAGGAAGCACCGGTTAGCCCCGGTTTCACTACAGGCAGATTCACTCGCTACAGGGGCGAGGAAATAAAACCTGAACAGCCAATCAGAGTGATCTCTCTCACCGACAAGCTCCGCCTCCAATTCAACATGCTCAATTGGCTGAAAAGCCGCCAACACCACAGTGCGGGGCACACCGCAAAAACTAGGCCGACAGACCGTTTGACCATTTTACACTGCAGATCTTTCTCTAATGCATTTCAATGGACGTCCAGGCAGAGAATGTGCCAGTGTGTGGGGACGGCTATACGCACTGTGATTGGCTCATCCTGTCTGAGGGCGGGTATGTCAATAGAGTGTGACAGGCCTGACGTCAAAACCCAGAAAACCCGCAAGTTTAGCATCGCGCTGGTTCCCGGAAGAGAACGTGAACGTGATTTTTGCATTGCGTTTTGATTATGTGAGAAAAGAAACTCTGTGGCAAACACAAGTTTATGACACTTACAGGTTTAGTTCAGTGAGATAACCTTCACACTTTTCATGCTGCATTTGAAGCTTAAATGTGATCACCAGAAGTTAAAAGCCAACGTTAGGCTTTAACGGACTACATGACTACTCCACGGTCACATGACTGTTGACGTCACCGCCACTAAGCTTTCAGCTGATTTCAGCCGCTTTATTTTAAAACATTGTATAATGGGGAAATCAGAGTGTTTAAGCTAAATAAGAAGCTGTAATGGCTGCCAGCACTCTCGCCTGTTCGGGGGTGATGACGTTTAATGTCACCGACAGGATTTGTAGTCGTATTGAGCAACTTGTTAGCAACCGCCTTTTTTACGACTCGTAAAAGCTTCAAAATTCACAAGTAGGGTATTTACTGACGTGTTTTATGTCGTAGTCATAAAACCTGAAACTCGCTTAAGCTTTTGTTAACCACAGACCTTATTTGAGGCATTTTACCAAAATCCCATTCAAAACACGTATTGACTTTTAGACGAGAGAACCGGAAGAGCTAAAAGCGCTAACGGAGTTCTGACACACTCTTAACTGCCCATCTATCGGACTACGGTTAAAGAACCTAACATCAAAGTTTGGCGCCTGAAGGACTGACGTATGTACTCAGGAAAAAGATCTCTGAAAATATTTGGGAGAGACTTTTGGACTTTATTAAAAATGCAGACATGGAGGAGACTCAGGAAAACTGAATGTATAAAAGATGCTGTGATGTGATGTATTGTGAAGATGTGTAGTGTGTGTACTCACACTGCCGTGATAGTGTTCTTTGTATGTTTTGTTTATTTTTTTGAAAACTTAAAACAAGTGTATGTACAATTTAATTTAAAAACTGATGAAAAGAGAAAAACAATAAATACATGTTAAAAAAGAAGAAAGAACTCCGGATCATCTTTTCAGCATCATGACGGCACTGCAGTGGATCGAAGAGAGTAAAGTCATTATCAGCCTGCGTATCTATCCATCTCATGTCATCACAAAGCAGGCCAGATATTTTGTTTGAAATACATGAGACCTATTACAGATGAACAAGATCACAGTCAGCTATCAGATTAATGTGGGTACCTGCACATGGAGGAGTAGAAGGAAATGAAACAGCCAAACAGGCCGTAAAGAGAGAAAAATATTAGAAGTATTGCAATAGCGATAATCAAAAATAAAATCATGGATAATTGGCAGAAACTCTGGGATGAGGGACATAAGTCACGTCATTTTATTTCATATCCAACAGAGAGTAGGAGGAATGAAAGTGGTTGAGAACAAGAACAAGAGGGAACAAACTATCCTCGCAAGACTGCAACTGGGACATTAACCAAACATTAGAGTTAATGGAGAAGCACCCAGCTGGTTTATAATGTGAATGTGGTCAGGATATGGAAACTGTACAGCTGTGAAAGACATGAAATAAATAGTTGAATAAACAGTTGATCAGATTAATGTGCATACTGAGTAACGTTAATCAGGACGATATGTGTAAAGCATTATTTAAGCTTTTAGTGAACTCTGGATTAATGAAATTATTTATTTTGTTATTATTGGGTTTTTTGTTAAGTTTTGTTTTGTGATTTTGGGGGAGGTAGTTACTCTGGCCTACACTCCAGCATAGTAGGTGGCAGTAACGCACCGATCAAGTTGGTTGCCACCTGCCAATAAACTAACTAGAAGAAGATCTGATCCCAGGTCAGATCAGCAAGAGGCGGGAATGGAAACACAGATGATCATCACAGAGTCCTGCATGTGTCAGAACTGTCACTGTAAACTCCTTAAAACACCTGAAGAAGAAACAACAAGGAGTTCAAGTCTTCATCTCGCCAGGTATTAGTCAGCACCTTCCACACAATCCCAAGTGTAAGCTAAAACCATTCATCAGATTTTAGTCGCAGTCAGGGTTTCTGTTCATTCCCAGGTATTAGTCAGCGCCCACCTGTAAACTCCTGCCCGCTACGTAACACCAGACATTAACCAGATCCACACATAGGGCTGTCCAGGTACTTCCAGGTATTAGCTGCAGCCCTCTAAACATGTTCCTCATATTCATTTCCAGGTGTTAGTCGGGATCACTTGTTAAAAAGAACTGCTCAGAGGTCTGGGCTCTCAGATATACCAGGTATTAGTCTGACCCATGCAGTCATTGCAAAGTATCAACTCTTCATTCCCTGTCAGGATATAGTCAGGGGCCAAACAGGTATTAAGGCTGTCCAGGTGTTTAGTCATGACCCTACGTCATTTATCAGAGCACTACAGCAGTCACTTCCAGGTGTTAGTCAGGTCCCTGCAAACTGCTGATTTACTGTTTTCTCCCCTCTTCTCTCAGCTGATGAGCCGTCTGTCTCTCCACCTGTCCATCTGTCCACCTGTCTGTCCACCTGTCCATCTGTCCACCTGTCTGTCTGTGCTGATGAAGACTCTCGGACAGCAGGTGAGTGTCTGAACTTCCTGATCTACAAACTTTCACATCTCAGCCGACAGGAAACACTTCAGATCGAGATCATCAAAACCAGGATCTGAACTTGTTTGAGCTGCACTCTCATTTTGAAAGGCTGCAGACTGAGTGGTGAGAGAAGTCTCATAACTTACAAATTAACCACCTTCTGATCTCTCATCTCTTTCATACTGAACATTTTTTTGTACGAACGTAAAAACATTTTTTTTTTTTTTTACTGTGCAGTAATTCAGCTGCTGCAGTGTGACTTTATTCTCACCAACACGTCTTGGATGCACATTTATTCAACATATAATGCACATAACTGCGTTTTTCTTGTGTTTATTCTTATTTGTAGTATGAGTCTATTGATGTAGTGAACATAATAGCATATTAACATATTATATTTCTGAATGTTAGTCCAGGTTTTACAGTGTTAAATGTGTAATACACGTATCTGTGTGTTGTGTGAAAATATTTTAATTCTTAATACCTTCAGTACTCGTGTTAAACATTGCAGTATGATGCACATTTTTATTTCTATTTTAATTTATTGTATTACTTTATATTTACAGACTTTTATTTCATCTTCGTCCTTCTTATAATCCTTAATTCTTTACATCGGAGCGACTGTAATGACAATTTGTCCTGGGGATCAATCAAGTATTTCTGATTTTGATTTTGATATTGACACGTCATCTGTCATCTGATCACAGCTTTAAAATGAAATATGGACACTGGCCTGAAATTAACATTTCTGCTGATATGACCGGCCGATAAGACGCCACTTTAATTATGTGACTTTAATTTACTGGGACAGGTCAGATCTTTCTGGCGACTGACAGGACTGGACCATCATCAGAGCCCGTTAGAGATGGATGAATGTTACTGTTTCTTTTATTTTGCAGCAAAAACACCTGAAATGACAGACCCAAATTAAAATGACTGTAGCTTCTGAGCCGCTCTGACTACATGCATGAGGTCTCGCCAGAAAGAAAACTCCCTGAAGTTTCTTGTGAAAGTGTCAGAAACACTCTAGGTGATACAGAGACAGAGTAATGGGCCTCTGAAGTCAGTAACAAGATGAATTAAATTTAAAAAAATGATTTTCAGGATGAATAACTGTGTGTGGCTTCATCTGAGCAGGTAAATGACACTGTGGGGCTGTAGACACACTATCAATGAACACTTGTTTCAAATTTGAAGAAGACTGCTCAAAGTATGACCATTCTACAGTGTTTTTACCATGAAAAGATCCAGGCGGAGCTCCAAATGACAAGTCGCTCACTCTGCTTCAAAACAGCACTATCAGTGATCAAACAACACTCAGCCAGCTTCAGACATTGTACCTTATTGAAATCAGGTGTGATTATGATAGCTGATGTTGTTTATGACAGAAACACCATAAAATATCACCAATAAAGCCATATGAAACGTGAAAGTTATGATCCCACTTTCTAGACGGTATATCTCAGCCAACAATAGTGGTAGGAGTGAGACTCTGACCTTTTATAAACCAGCTAAGTCCTGCTAACAGCTCCACATAAGATCACGCGTAATCCTTTAACTTTTCCCGCGAAAAACAGCATGACATGAACTTTCAACATCATCGTGATTTTTCGAGGACGTCAGCGTCCTGGCGGAGTTGGAGAGGTTAAAAATGTTACAATGAAATAATGATGGTGCATCTTACACAGAAAGTAAAGTAGTAAAGTGAAAATACATTTTAAAAAGCTGTATTTTTTGTCTGTGTCTGTCAGCAGGGTCGTCACAATATGAGCAGGCTCAATGATAATATGTCAGGTCCACTTCAGAGCATAAGTGTATATGTTGGTTTCAGCAATCGGCCAAAATGAGTTGAAAATATCAGCATATTGGAAACTGCAAAAGTCCAATATTCTCCTGAGTCCTGAACTTTTGTTTGGTTCACATTTTTAATTTCTGCTACTCATTTGTGATCAGTAGGATCTGATGAATATAAAAAACGAAACAGTGTTAATAATAATCAAGTCCCTGATGTCTTCAAACGAGTCCTTCCTAATTAACAGTGTCGTTGTGTCATGTTGTTCCTGGAATCTGCCGGAGTCACTCTCTCAGTTTGGGGGTCACTGCCCGAGTGCTCCTTCTACCACAAAGGTCAACTTTGACCTTCCACATCTGCTCCAGCTGCTCTTTCAACCCTTGATACTTCTCCACCTTTACATGTTCCTTCTCTCTGATGTTGCTGTCGGCTGGTATCACCACCGCCCTCGCCTGGTGTTTGTCAGCCATCACTATGTGCTGTTGGTCAGCCAGCAGCTGTGTGTCAGTCCACAGGATCTGAGCCCTGTTGTTCTCAAACACCTTCAGTGGTGTGTCCCATCTGGATTTGGGTACTTGGAGTCCACACTGGGTGCAGATGTTCCTGTGCACCATCCCAGCCTCTCCATGTGCGCTGATGCTGATCTTACACCTGCCACTGTGTGCTGCACCGTCTCAGGCGCGTCTTTGCACAGCCTGCACCTTGGGTCTGATCCGCTGAGGTCGACCCTGGTCTCTATGGCCCGTGTGCTTTGGGCCTGTTCCTGTGCTGCCATGATTAGTGTCTCCGTGTTGTGTGTTTTTGTGTGTGTGGAGTTTAGATGATGCTCAGTCGGTGCTGAGAGGCTCAGTTTGAAGGAACTTTATTCATAAAGCACTTTCACGCACAGAATGCAGCACAAAGTGTTTTACAATGCAGCGGCAGATACAAACACAGCAAAGAGATAAAACCATAAAGTTATACAACACTCTACAAGGAGAAGTTAGAAATAATAATAATAATAAATTGATTCTGGAAAGAAAAAACATTAAATATAGAGCAGACAGAGCTAGTTACAGGCTTTGTTATAAAGATATGTTAAGAGTCGTCCACTGAGCAGCAGGTCTGATGTTTAAGGGCGGCGTGTTTCATATGTTTGGGGTGTAAAAAACTGAAAGAGGCAGAGACATGAGGAAGAGTTCAAAGAGCAGCTGTGGAGGACGTCAGGGTTCATGGAGGGACATAAAATGGTATCAGACGGGACGAGGCCATGAAGAGCCAAGAATAAATCCTCCGCACCTTCACACCGCCATCAGCTGAACTGTTGATACGAGGCCGGAGGATCTATGAGTTCATGTTGTTCACACCATGTTCTGACCTCAGCGTCTCAGCGCTGCAGCACAAACTGAGACTCACTGTCGTGTCTTTTCATTAATCTCCCTAAACCTCCCTCCAGGCCTCTGATTTACCTGTCACACCGCTGCTGACAGGAGTGTGGTGGCAAAATCACTTGAACAATAAAGAGTCTTCACACGTCGGCTGTCTTTCTTGAGTTTTAATGAGCATTCATGAATGGAGTCTCACAAACAGTACAAACCGCATGAACAGTCAGTCAGAGTGAGAGCTGGCGAGTGTCCTCCAGCCCTCTATCTTTATAGTTACCCAAAACACATGCCCACCCTTAGACACAACATATGGCGTCAAAGAACCTGTCGTCCCAAGCTGTCCCAAAATTAAATGTTTGTCTTAACTCCACTTCACCTAAAATATCTTCAGTCTCAGAGTCAGAAAAGTTTTTCTTTCACTCTCTCGTTAAACACTTAACCTCGGGTTCCATTTAGCCAACACACACACACGTGGTTACGTTTAGCCAACACACACACGTGGTTACGTTTAACCAACACACGTAGTTACGTTTAGCTAACACACACACACGTGGTTACGTTTAACCAACACACACGTGGTTACGTTTAGCCAACACACACACGTGGTTACATTTAACCAACACACGTAGTTACATTTAGCCAACACACACACACACACACACACGTGGTTACGTTTAACCAACACACACGTAGTTATGTTTAGCCAACACACACACGTGGTTACGTTTAGCCAACACACACACGTGGTTACGTTTAACCAACACACGTAGTTACGTTTAGCTAACACACACACACGTGGTTACGTTTAACCAACACACACGTGGTTACGTTTAGCCAACACACACACGTGGTTACGTTTAGCCAACACACACACGTGGTTACGTTTAACCAACACACGTAGTTACGTTTAGCCAACACACACACACACACACGTGGTTACGTTTAACCAACACACACGTAGTTATGTTTAGCCAACACACACACGTGGTTACGTTTAGCCAACACACACACGTGGTTACGTTTAACCAACACACACGTAGTTACGTTTAGCCAACACACACACACGTGGTTATGAGGGGTCAAACGTTTCACCCAACCACACTACAATGCGTCACTTGCGCCTACTTAGGACACGTCAGATCTGATCAAACCACGTGAGCGCACGCCTACATTTTACATAGGTTTACTATGGAGACACGAGTGTTACACACACACCCGCTACATGATGTGCAGGCGTTGTTCGCTCCACTCACATGACGCGCTCACACAGCTTATCAGTACGCGTGCACAGCGCGTTACAAACGCCACACATACACTACACTTACGTGTACGTCGCTATGCTAACTAGCTTGCTATGCTAATCAGACGTGCGTGCGTTTACACATCATGTGAGCGCAGGGGTCAAAAGTGTCAGAGTGTGAAGTAACAACGCGTCGTGTTACCGACGTGTGACGTGTGTGTTTTCACTGATGCTCTGTTGCTAGGGCAACAGCTTTGGTCCCTGTGCACTTCCTGTCAGTTACTGCATTAACAAACAGTATATGCTATAAGTGTAGCCTATATTTATGCAGTATCTATCTATCTATCTATCTATCTATTGTCTTTCCTTGTTCAGCCACTATTTTCAACAGATCAGTTGTTAGCCTATAATAATAGGATACTTGCAGCTTTATATCAAGGGGAAGAAATTGTCTCATGAAATTGTTATATTATTTATTATACCTACTTATACTATTTCCACAGCAGTTGGGTTGTGTGTGTTGTTGCCTGTTCTTGCCACCAGGTGGAGTCTGGTTTGAGTTTCCTCCCTTTTTGAAACAGACTGAATTTTCACTAAACCTGCTTTGTGAAACGGACCCTGGTGATTTGCTGAACGATCGTGACGTCCTACGGCTGGATTGGTTGAGCGAGGGGCTCGACCTTCATAATGCCGGCCACACGGAAGCCGCCTCCTCTCTCGTACATGGCATTATGAGATCAGGATCTCGTAATTACGAGATCAGGAAAGGTGTCACTGTGGCCACATGCTGCACATCCACCAAGGGGGTTCAGAGCTACTGTAACCAGCTGCCACTCGGGTGGTGCCATCTTGACTATATCCCAATCTTTATTATAATGTGTACATATTGTAAATTACAACGGAGTATTACACTCAGCAAGGACAACAGTGCGCACCGTATATATTTTGATTTATTTTATACTTCTGATTTATATTGTTTGGCATTAATTGGTGACAGAAAAGAACGAATTTCATTCTGCAGGGAAACGCGTGTCCTTACACACACACGTGGTTACGTTTAGCCAACACACACACACGTGGTTACGTTTAGCCAACACACACACACGTGGTTATGTTTAGCCAACACACACACACGTGGTTACGTTTAGCCGACACACACACACGTGGTCACGTTTAGCCAACACACACACACATGGTTACGTTTGGCCAACACACACACGTGATTACGTTTAGCCAACACACACACACGTGGTTACGTTTAGCCAACACACACACACACGTGGTTACGTTTAGCCAACACACACACACGTGGTTACGTTTAACCAACACACACACACACGTGGTTACGTTTAGCCAACACACACACACATGGTTACGTTTAGCCAACACACACACACGTGGTTACGTTTAGCCAACACACACACACGTGGTTACGTTTAGCCAACACACACACACACACGTGGTTACGTTTAGCCAACACACACACACGTGGTTACGTTTAACCAACACACACATATAGTTACGTTTAGCCAACACACACACACATGGTTACGTTTGGCCAACACACACACACATGGTTACGTTTGGCCAACACACACACGTGGTTACGTTTAGCCGACACACACACACACGTGGTCACGTTTAGCCAACACACACACACATCTGCCCCAGTCAGATTTTCGTTGCTTTAACTTTAGTCCTTGTCCCGCCGTATTTCTCACTGACACCGTGAGGCACCGTTAAACTATAATGGCAACCAGCCGCGTATCATGCCGACGTTAGGACAGCTTTTTTCGTCAGTTTCTGATGCTGCTCAAGTGCCGGATTTCGACGACCTTGCAGTGAGACCAGGTTCTACAGTGACGACTTCCAATCTGACCAAAAGTCCAGAACTGCAGGATCACGTGTGATAAAGAAAAGCATCAAATTGTCACACTGAAGAAAAAGGAAAAAAACAGTGACCCAATAATCTTGTTTTAATCGAATAATTGATTATTTGACTCACAGCTGCAGTCTGAGTGTGATCTGTTATAATCCAACACACACACACACACACACACTGATGTCTCAGCAGCAGAACATGAGCAGCACAGAGAATACTGCAGGAACAAATCAGTGTGTGTGTGTGTGTGTGTGTGTGTGTGTGTGTGTGTGTGTGTGCGTGCGTGCGTGTGTGCGTGCGTGCGTGCGTGCGTGCGCGTGCGTGCGTGCGTGCGTGTGTGTGTGTGCGTGCGTGCGTGCGTGCGTGCGTGTGTGTGTGTGTGCGCGTGTCGAGAGACAGTGAGTGGGGGGGATGGGGGACCCCTGTGACGTCAGAGATGTAGATGAAAAGGAGGGGGCTCGTGCAGGCAGAGGAGGACTGATCCTGATGGCGTGTGTGTGGAGGGGGGCGTGTCCGTGTGCGTGACGTCACCGCGAGCAGCCGCTTGTCCTTTTAAAGCCGCCGGTCGGACCGACAGACACGCACAGTGACAGACAGACAGCAGGACTTTAAATACCTCGGAGCGTCTTTAACGGGACATCTGACAGCCGAGAGGACCGAGACGCGTTCAGGTCCCTCCGGACATCTTCTCCTCCGCCGGCTCTTCTCTTCCTCTGATGGAGCTGCAGCAATTCCTGCACAGCCCGCACCGCCCGCCCGCCGCCGCCCGCCGCCGCCGGGACTGAAGCCGCTCTCCGCTCGGTGTGTCCTCGTGACCGTGTCCCCTCCGTCCTCTCCGTCTTCCCGCAGGCCGCCGTCTCCTCCGTGACTCTCTGTTCCCATGCGATTCTTCAGACTCACATTCAAGTGTTTCGTGGATTTTTTTGAAGGTCGCTGTCCGAGTGTTGGTTTAATTCTCTTTATTTTTTATTTTATCATTTTATTTTTTTTAATTATTTTTTCTTTTGATCGGAGCAGAAAATGTCTCCTGATTATTCGTAGACATTCTGAAATTGTGACCTTTTTACACGTGAATTCGTCCCAAGAAAATTGGATTAATACATAAAACAAGAGATCATCTGTGGATCATCTGGTTCCGGCTGAACTGATCCGGGATCCACCTGCAGCTCGCGCACAGGAGCAAGAATAATAATTATAATTATTATTATTATTATTGGAAGGAGAAGAAGAAGAAGAAGAAGAAGAAGAAGGAGATCCTGAGCGGGACGGACTGACTCATCTGTTTCTGAGGTCTGTGAGCTGCACAATTAACGGGACAAGAGACAGAAATCACCAGTGCAACCAGTGCTCACTGACTGGTGTGTGACTGGTGTGTTAGTGGTGTGTGACTGGGAGGAAGGAACAGCAGAGTTCACCTTTTTAAAGGAACCCAAATCTGCAGGATTAAAGGGAGTTGAGACTGAAATTATTCTGGAGTCAGAAAACAAACTGTTTTAAAGTGTTTAAAGTGAGAAAAACCTGCAGGAATTAAAGGGAGCCTGAGAGGGACATTTGGAGCTACAGCTGACTGGTGTCTAACTGGTCCCTGACTGGTGTCTAACTGGTCCCTGACTGTGGGAACGGTCAGGCCTTGACACAGAAACACGACAGAAAGTTTCAGGACTTGAAGGAAACTCAGAGTCAGCCGCAGACCGAGGTCTTGACCCTCTCCTGACTGGTTCTGAACTGGTTTGTGGACTGTGAGTGATGGAGAAGCAGGCCCTGCCAGCCTCCTCCTGCTCTCTGGTTCTCCTGGAGGAGACCAAGAAGAACCCCCTCCTCCTGTCTAATGGCGGTAGTGGCGGTGGTGGTTACCCACCTGCGGCCTCTAATGGCAGCCTGGTGCCGCTGACCGCAGTGGTGGCGGGGTCCGGCAGCAGCGGCGGCAGCGTGTCAGGAGGCGCCTGTGGCGGACCGGACAAGAAAGTGGTGACGGGGGCGGGGCCAGGATACCAGGAGCGGGAGACGTGGACGAGGCAGATGGACTTCATCATGTCCTGCGTGGGCTTCGCCGTCGGACTTGGAAACGTGTGGAGGTTCCCGTACCTGTGCTACAAGAATGGAGGAGGTGAGTTTGTGTTTGAGTGACAGGGTTAAACCGAGGGTGGGCGGGGCTTAAATGTGAGGGGCGTGGTTTCACCCAAAACGAATCACGAGTTCAGTTACGTCTTCAGCTTGTCATCATCACCTCAGTCGGTCTTTTATCTCAGAAGTGTGTTAAGGTGCACGGGCTACCTGTTTTTATCTGTCAGTCAGCTGATGGTGGAGGCGTGACTGACGGGACGGTCACGCCCCCTGATGATTGACAGATCAGCTGATAAAGACACTTATGAGGATGAGATGATGAAGATGAAAGTTTCTGCCGAAACAACTGAAGTGATGCACAGAAGTCACTGTTTGGCATGTTGTTTTGTCAACAAATATATTTATTGGTGTTTAGTTTTTCAGCTGCTGTGACAACACATCACGCTCCGTCAGTCCTCTTCAGGCTGCTTAAAACCCAAAAAATAATGTGAATTGGTTGTGAAGTTTGAACAGTGAGTCACAGAGGTGCTCCTGTCTCTCCTCTGACATGTGCAGGAGCAGCATAAAGTAGAAATACTCGACTACAAGTTCCTCAAATTTCTCTAAATTCTAACGACGGCAGCTGCAAAGTTTTGTTTCAACTCAGTTCGTCATTAATTTGGACAAAGCAATGTGTCAGAGTAAACAAGAGGTGTCCTTAAGCCCCAGATACACACCTGTCTATAAGATATGTGTGCTATTAATCTGAGTGACGGCAGCAGATTGTGTGTGTGTGTGTGTGTGTGAGTGAGTTGTTGGGTGTTTTGGCTGCAGAGTGACTCATGATCATGTGTGCACCATGCAGAGGGGGGTCAGAGATACTGTTACCTGCACTGATGTGTTTTATTATATATGCTACAGACAGTGTGTGTGTGTGTGTGTGTGTGTGTGTGTGTCGGGGTGAACCGTGGTGTGAAAGTTGATGTCGATGGTTCGTTTGTCACAGTTTTTGACTTTATACACAAACTTCTTCTGTTTTATAATTCATATGTTTATATTAAAATATTTGGTCAGGCAAAACAGCCCTCCAGTGTAATTTCTTTAAAAGTCATTGTAAGTTATAATAATGCTTTGACTGTGTAAAACTGTTTACTGATATAAAACTACTAATAATAACAACACATTTATTAATCGGCACCTCAACACTCAGGGTCACTTTACAGACAGAGACAATAACAGCAGATTAAAAAAGTCAATGAGATCAAGAAACATAACAAAGAAATAATCATCAAAACAAGTTTACAGTGAATAAAATTCATCGTCTTTGTCTCTCTTTTTCTAAACAATATGAATTCATTGGTTTGTCGTATTGGCAGAAATCAGCATGTTGGCTGATTCCATTATATTTTATTTTAATGCTGATATCAGCCGATTTTATCGTGCATCCCAAACATATACACACACAGACATATAGACATGTGCAGTTTATGTTCTTACCGGTTCTCCACATTATTCTTCACCTTGTTTTCTGCCCACACTGCTCCCAGAGTCCACCTCTTTATTTTAACCAACAGCTCTCGTTTCATTTTTGACCTCGACATTATCAGAGACACGTTTCCTCGCTGACATCACGTCCAGCTTTTCTTACCGAACAACTTGATCCTTTATCCACCAGGCTCATTCTTTATCCATCTTTAATTTATCCATCATTAAATCCACAGTTTATACCGACAAGCTCCGTCCTGTCTTTGTTTTCACCCATCGGCCCCGCCCTGATCCATCTCAATCCTGTATTTAAAGTTACTTCATTAAAGTAATCTGTTACATTACAAACATCGCTGTCAGCCCCAGTTCACTCTCTATACTTATTGTTTAATGCTGCTCAGTTATTAACACACAAACACACTGATGGGAGCATCATCAGGAGCAGTTTGGAGTTTGTTGCTCAAGGACACGTGGACATTCAGACTGGAGGAGCCGGGGATCGAACCACTGACCCGCTCTACCTCTGAGCCACAGCAGCAGATTACTTCTTTAAAGATGTAACTAAATAATTGGTTTGATCCCTTATCGTATTTATCATATTTCTTTTCCTTTTAAAGTTGCACAAAACACCTTAAGTGAAGATTTTCCTTTAAATCCCAGTTAAGGTTTCCTTTGAATAAAATTGGTTGCACAAAACATCCTTAAATCTTCTCCTTAAGTTTTTCTTCTTATCTTGGTCTTATACTTTAAGGAATTGCCTTTTAAGAGATTCTGTGCAACACCCTTAAATAATGTCCTCAGCTAAGGAAAAACTAAACCTTAAGGGTCATACTCAGGGAGCAAACTTAAGGTGCTTCGTGCAGCCGGCCCTGGTTGCCTTCAAATATCCAGCCAGCCCAGTCACCAGGAAAATGTTTGTGCGAACCACAGGTACGTTACATTTTTACCTTATTACGTAGCCGATATGTTGAAACTGAATTTTCACGAAAATGTGGTTCATTATGTTCAGGCACAAAAACACTTAGCTATGGTTCAGAAAAAGTCATGTTTTGGCTTAAAACACAGCAATGAGTTTACTGGTGTTGACCAGTGTCTGCTGCTCGGCAGGCGTCTCTACGAGGTGTCGTAACATCCGCCTCCTGATGTCAGCTCATATATGACGTCACTTTAGAAACGCTGATATGATGCGTCTGAAACATATAAATGTATCTGCAGTTTGTAGAAATGTACAGTGCCAACATTTTCCTCTGACACTGGGCTGATCATTTTTTACCTGCTTCCATGTTTAGATAAAAACATCCTGCAGACACTTTCAGTTTTTCTTACCGACCTGCTCCGTCCTCCGTCCAACGCCACCCGCCGCAGCATCTGACACTGACTGTAGGAAGGTTTCAGGTCACACAGCAGCTCTACTTCACTTCATCACACTTTGTGGTTTTAAACTTCATTTCTTTTGTTACACAGTTCTTCTCACAGAGAAACAAAAAACCCCTGAAATAATAAATTCCAGAGTTTCAGTTTATCAAAACTCACAGATGTGAATATTTAACAGCTGAGATAATAAAACCAAAGAGGAACGTTTGTTTTTAACACTTAACTTCAGTTTTATCATTTAACTATGTGTCTGTGGATCATTGACTCACCGTCACACGTCTCAGCCCAGCAAGTATTCATCTGCTTTACTGCAGGAAAAGTACAAATACTCTGCCTGTCTGCTCGTGTGAAGAGTTTTGACTCAGTAAAATGAAGGTGTGAGCCCTCCAACACTGTGCTGGGTGCTGTGATATGTGGAATGAACATTTTTTTTGTCATAGTTTACTTTTTACCACAGCAGGTCCTTTAAAAAGTCTTAAAATGTCTTAAGTTAAATTTATAACAATAAGAACTCATTAAAGTCATTAAATAGTCTTAAACTAAAACTGTGAGGTCTGAACTGCTACAAACATTTGATCTAATGTCATTCATCCATTTTTAAATTTCTTTTTATGAAAATGAGAGAAGCCTTTCTGTGTAAAAGTCCAAATCTTTAAAGAATAATAATACTGTCATTTGGCTTCATACTTGCGCGTCTGCTGCACAAGACCAGATAGTCCCTGCCTGCGATGCCATCTTGCACTCCTTCTCCACTTTGTAGCAAAAACGCCTAAAATGACATACCCAAATTAAAATGACTGTAGCTTCTGAGCTGCTCTGACTACATGCATGCATGAGGTCTCGCCAGAAAGAAAACTCCCTGAAGTTTCTTGTGAAAGTGTCAGAAACACTCTAGGTGACGCAGAGACAGAGTAATGGGCCTCTGAAGTCAGTAAAAGTTGAAGATGTTGCCTAAAATAAAATAATAAAAAATGATTTTCAGGATGAATAACTGTCTGTGGCTTCATCTGAGCAGGTAAATGACACTGTGGGGCTGTAGACACACTATCAATGAACACTTGTTTCAAATTTGAAGAAGACTGCTCAAAGTATGACCATTCTACAGTGTTTTTACCATGAAAAGATCCAGGCGGAGCTCCAAATGACAAGTCGCTCACTCTGCTTCAAAACAGCACTATCAGTGATCAAACAACACTCAGCCACGCGATTTTGGACTTTGTATGTTTAGGCTGCTCTGGTGCCAAATACATAATAAATAAAAGAAAAACAACGTTATTTTTGAAAAGTCGAGAGCTTCCTGAATCCGGCATTTAACCATTTAACAGAGGAGGGGGGGCGAGGACGTCGGCGTCCTGGCGGAGTTAGAGAGGTTAAATAAGTAAAACATGATTTGTTTAATAATCTGTCCTGAATGTGGTTAAGAGGCGTCTTGAACGGTCTAAATTAAACTGCTGCAGAGGAAGAACCAAACTCCCCCCCAAAAAAGGTTGAGTTTTGTGAGTTGTTGAGTTCAAGGAAAGTTTATAAATGTTCTGAAACACTGTCTCTGAGAACGTCTTAATTATTTGTCCCCTCTGCTAGATTCAGAAAATACGGCACCATTTTTTCTTTTATAAAACCTCACAGTGTCTGTTTGTCCTGGTGTGTTTCAGCACCAGCTTGTAGCCTGAGAACTGACAGACCTGTCAGCCAATGAGATACGAGTATCTTCAAGTATCTTCCTGTAAACCATCTCTGATTGGTCTCGTCTCGTCACTGCTCCGTTCACTGAAGATACAAAATTACAACACTGCAGTTTTCTTTAGTGGCAGTTACGTCTCAGAGTGGAGAATTAATTGGGTCTAAAGACGCCTGGGTTTGGCGTCAGTGAGGCAGGCGGAGCGTCTGGGGGGCGTCGCCCCTCCTGACCCTCCTTACAGCCGACCTCGACTCCTGAGCATGAAGACGAACAGTCTCTCTCACTGAACTTTGACTCATTAGTTTCTTCTCACCTGAAAAGGTCTGGTTCACACAGTCAGCCGGTTTGAGCCGGAGACAAGAAAGGTCTGAATGTTCACACAGAGGAGGAGGAGGAAGAGGAGGAGGAAGAGGAGGAGGAGGAGGAGGAAGATAAGGTCAGACTTGAGTTAAATCACAGAGACTCCAGAGGAAAAGGTTCAGTTCTCACGTTACACAGACACACTGATGTCCTGTAAAGGTTACCTCCTTCACACCTGATTTATCAGACCTGAGCTGCAGCCAAACGCTCTGTAAAGGACCATTCTGCTGTTTTATAGCCGCTCGTCTCCACGGTGATGTCAGGAAGTCTGTCCTCCACTTTGGACCCCACTGACCCACCAGTAAACTACTGTAACGTTAAACTCTTCTGTGGTGCTGTGTCCACATGTTTCTGTTTTTTCTATAAGGAGAGATTTTAAAAACAGGATGAAGGATCTTTGACCTTCTGACCTCTGAGGGCACCTGTCCGCTGACTGAACGCTGCTCACTCAATGGTTTGTTGTAAACTGGCCGCTTGTCGTTGTGTTTTTAGTTAATTGTTCTTTGAGGTGAAATCCTTCGTCTCTTGTGGCTGCGACTTGCTCGAAAAAGAGATCTCAAATCTCAGTGAGACTGTTCCTGCATAAATTAACTTAATAAGAAATAAAATTTTGCAGAATTTTCCTCAGCAAATTTGGCTTTTCTGGTCTAGAAACACAGATTTTTTTTGGCAGTGTAAAGAACTGTTCTTTATTTATCAGAGATGGAGGGTGGCTAGGGTTTATTTCTTTCTTTTTGTTGACACTGACTTAAAAAAAAAAAAAAAAATGTAATTTTTTTAAAGAAAAAATTGCACTTTTAAAAAAAAAAAAAAAAAAAAAAAAAAAAAAAATCACCTACAAAGAGAAGAAAATTGTCAGAAAACTTTCATAAGGAAACATGCCTTCCAAAATTATTTTTCTTTAAAATCTGCAGTAAAATAGATAAAAAATACCCCCCCCCCCATAAGTACTGAACAGTCCCTAATGAGAAGTTAAAGCAGAGAACTGTGTTTCTGACGGAGTCGTTCAGGCTCCAGAGATCCTCCAGGTCTCTTTAATTTCCGAGTGTCCTTGAACTCACCAGCAGGGATGGTTTCCTATTTCACCACAGCGCTGATCCACCTGTTCACCTGCAGCAGCTCTGACATCGCACACGGTCACTGTTTCCTCACTTCCTGTCCTCTCCGTCTTCATCATCGTCACGTCCTCCTCGTTTTGTCCTCTCTGTCCTTCATCCTCGTCCTCTTCCTCCCTCCTCCCCAGAGTCACTCAGATTTATTATCCCGCAGAGTGTGTGTGTGTGTGTGTGTGTTACTGCTGCAGTCACCCCATCAAGGACACACACACACACACACACACACACACACACACACACAGTGATTCTCTGCTCCACTGATTATAAAATGACCTGCAGCTCAGTGTTCATCTTTCAGAGATCAGCAGCGTCCTCGGGCAGCGACACTACAATACACTGTGTGTGTGTGTGTGTGTGTGTGTGTGTGTGTGTGTGTGTGTGTGTGTATGTGCGCGCTTCTATCTTTGTGAGGACCAGCTGGTTTTAGACCTCATCAGTGAGGATATTCTGTCATCACTTCTTCATGTTAATAAAAAAGAATAAATAATAATAATCTATTTTACATCGAGGGCGTTTTTCAGTGTCCTCAAAGACATTTGACATAACCTACGACGACCGGCTGTTGTTTGAGGGTTCAGACTTTGTGTGTCATGTTAAAGGTTGAGGAGAGGTTGACAGGTCGCAGCAGTTTGTTCTCAACCTTTGAAGTTTCTGTCTGTAGCTGTGGAGACAGACAGTTGATCGTTGAGTCTCATTCTCAGGTCGTCAAATACTGATGTTGTAGGTTGACAGGTGACCTGATGACTACCCCAAAGCGTCCGTATTTGAGGACCTGGGGATCTTTCTCCAGAGCTCCGTACAGCATCTTTAACTCTTTAAGACAGATTGATGTCCAGTTGAAAAGTTATCTTTATGACTCTGCACCGGCGATAGCTGCAGCTGGAGGCATGATGGTTTCAGGTTGTCCATCCACACGTCTGTCTGTCCCAGTGTCATGAACGGGACGTCTCAAGACAGCCTGGTGGGAATTTCCTCAGATTTGGCACAAACGTTCACCTGGACTCAACGATGAACTGATTAGAATTTGAAGATCGATGGTCAAGGTCACTGTGACGTTACAAAATGTGTTTTCGGCCCAAACTCAATGATTCATATGCTCATTGTGACAAAACGTGACACAAATGTCCAACAGGATCTAATAATGAAATGATTACCTTTTTTTCGTAGATTTAAAAAGTTTTTTGGGGAGTTTTTCCTGACGGTGACGGTCCAAAGGACAGAGGGACGGGGTTTTATAAATACACTGAGGTGAATTGAATACTGGATGTCAAGATGGCGCCTGTTCGTTCAGCTGCTCACCTCACGTATACGCCTAAAAAGTTTTTAGCCTCTGTGTTTACATCTTGGTATGCAGCCCACTGAATATGTGCAGTAGTGTTTGTACCGCTAACTAGTTCCCGCTCAGCTCGTGGACTTTACATTGTGATGACGTCAAAGGTTTTTAAATAACTTCTCTCAGCGCCAGGAATAAACCCAACCAGCCATGGATCAAAAACTCAGAACAGAAAGGGTCAAAATTGACGTTGTTGCAGTTGGACGTGTCAACACTTTTACAGACGTCTCTTTATAATGATGCTCTACGGGGAAATAATTTTTGGAGGTTTTGTTTTGCTGCAATACTGCGAGTGGCCACTAAAAGTACGTCAGTGTAAAAATACTAAAGTAAAAGTCCTGCTTTGGGCCTGGGAAGTCCTTGAGAAGCAACCAGAGATAACTGAGGATGTTCCAGAGGATGTTATAAGATGGTTTAAGGGGATCCAGTGATTTTGGAAATGGTTACAGTAGGTTCTGAGGGTCCTTGACTATGATCAAGGGGTCCTTGAGTAGTTCCAGTGGTCCTTAAAGAGTCTCCAAAGGTCCCTCAGTGGATTCCAGGGGTCATGAAAGAAGTCACAATCTGCTTTGAGGAGGTTCCAGGGGTCCTTGACAGAGGTTAAGGGTTGATGAAATGATGCACCCTCTCATTAAGGCCCAACAAATCAGCTGTGGTGTTGCTGCAGAGCTACAGTCACAGTATTGATCAGTTAAACCACCTGATTGATCTGATCAGAGCTGATCAGGTGTTTGTTGCTGTCAGTCGGAGTCTCTCATTGGTCAGTGAGGGCGTTCATGCTCTGCTGCCTGTCTCCATGGTAATGAACCTTTGCTCGGGGTCAGAGGTCGAGGGATGGATACAGTTTCCTGACAGTTGTGTGTGTGAATGATGACAGGCGGCCAAGTGTGACATCATCATCCCTCTCACCACGTGGACGAGAGATTAACAGGAGTGGCCTGTAATCTTTTAATCCTGTTGGCAGACCTCACTCGCTCACTCACTCCTCTCCTCGTTTCCTCTCCTATTTCCTTTGCTTTTCCTCTCTGGGGGTCCTGGAAGAGAAATGTCAGGTCCTTGAGGATGGTCCAGAGGCTGCTGAGGAGGGCCTTGACATGTTTCTAAGAGATATTTGGGAGGGTTAAGTGATCTTTGAAGAGGTTTTGTGGTTCCTTTGGGAGGTTTCAGCGGTCCTGGAAATATTCCAGGGGTCCTTGAGAGGGTTCAAGTGATCCTTGGAGAGTTTCAAAGGGTCCCATATTAGTTCAGTGAGTCCTCTGATCTGTTTCAAGTGATCTGTGAGGAGGTGTCAGAGAGATTCTTTTTAAAGGGACAGTTTACCCCAAATCAGTTTCTTTCGACCAAACTACACGTGACACCGTATCACTGCGCAGGAAGAAGCGTGCATCTACCGATGGACGAGAGGCTCATGCTCGTGACGACGCAAGATTTAAAAAGTTATGACGTCCTTCTCAGCTGAGTTTTACTGTCAGCCAGCCTTAGTGGTGCTAGATGAGCTAGCAGTAGATGCACGCCTCCTTCTGCGCAGTGATACAGTTACCTGGTGAAAGAAAATAGTTCCTACATAAAAAAATTGCAAAACAAGGTTTGTGCATTGTCTTCAAGTGGGTCATAATTTCTAGAAAGAAATGTTGCTTTTGAGTTTATTTAATTAATTTTTGGGCGGCCTGTGCACCACAATCTGAGCACCGTCTCGTTCCAATATACTGGAGAGAAGTCAGACATCTCTACAGTCGATATCTCCAACACTCTGTAAATCACACCAAAACTATCCCGACTGATAAACAGCTCTACAGGTGGGAGGGACAATATGGGTTTTTGATTTTGGGGTGAACTGTCCCTTCAAGGTTCCGAAGGTTCAAGAGTTTTTGGAAGTTTCTTGAAAATGTTCCAGGTGTGATTTATAGAATATCCAGAAGTTTCCCAGAAGGTGCAAGAAATCCTCGAGGGTGAAAGAGATCAGTCGGGTCCTTGAAGGAGTTCAGTGGTCATCAAGGTTTATTTAGGGGGTAACAATTACCCTTTTTCATTACTACCTTTGGCCACGCCGATTTGTCTTTTCATGATCAGTTTGGATGTGCTGAGGTGAGGCCGTACTGCCTCCAAGTGGGTCGTGGTGACGTCTCGCTGACCGTAGCCAAACACCTACGACCCTCTTTCTCCCCCTCAAACAAGCGTGTGTTGCGAGACTAAACTCACATCTTTCTGATTTGACTTCTGCTTTATTGTCAGAAAAACAAATCAAAGCTTTCTACTTCCTGGTCCATCTGCGTCCCAACCCTCACCTGTGGTCATGAGCTCTGGGTAGTGACTGAAAGAATGAGGTCACAGATACAAGCGTCTGAAATGAGTTTCCTCTGTAGGGTGTCTGGGCTCAGCCTTAGAGATAGAGGGAGGAGTCAGACATCTGGAGGGAGCTCGGAGTAGAGCTGCTGCTCCTTCATGTTCAGGTGGTTCAACATCTGATCAGGATCCTCCTGGTCCAGCTGGTAGGAGGCCCCGGGGCAGAGCCAGGACACACTGGAGGGATTACAACACCTCAGGTCCTCCAGGAGGAGCTGGAGGGAGGAGCTGAGGAGAGGGACGTCTGAGGTGCTTTGCTCAGCCTGCTGCTCCTGCGACCCGAATAAAGCAAATGAAAATGGATGGATGGCTAAAAGAACTACTCAGTGGTCTGATCATTTAATTTTGATTGTCAGTTCACGAGTGGTTTGAGCGTCAGAGCGAAACTGTGTGATTCAACTTAGTCACCACAGGAAGCTCCAGCTGTGGTCAACAGTTATAGTTCATATGATGAACCTCTGAGGTTAAACACGATGGTCAGTTTCTGTTTCCTCTGAGACACTTTCTGCTCTCAGATGGCTGAGACAGTAAACTGTGTGGTTAAAGAACGTGACCTGAACATCAGTAATCGATACCGTCTGTGCTGACCCGTGTTGCTCAGGTCACCAGTGTTACACAACTGCTCCAACACACAACAAACAGACAGATGTTATGAACGCAGCTCCTTTATTTGAGCGGGACACTTAGAGCCAGTTAATCAAAGCTAAAGACATGAATTATAAGATGTGTGTGAGAGAAGCAGAGTTTAGTCCAGTGTGGATTCTCTTTGAATGTTGTTGTTGCTGTAAAGTGAAATTTACTTCTTTCTTGATAAAGACGTGACGATACACCTGCCGCCACCACTGAAGCTCGTGAATGAATAAACTGTATCTGTGTGTTTAATCTGTACACACACACACACATATGTGGAAACCACAGTTTGTGTTTGGTCGTGAGGTTTTTTGGCACCTTTCACTTCACTTTGGATGTTTATTGATTGTCGACTCGCTTCACTCTCCTCTGTGCTGTAGCACCTGAACATAAAGCTGGTGTTCGTGTGTGTCATGTGAGTTGGCTGACAATCTGTGTGTATGAGGTGATGTGTGGTGAAATGTGTGGTGCCAGGGTTTGGGTCCTAAATTTGTCAGAGACTAATCAGGCTCAGTCATTCCACCTCTTAACTCTGGCGTCGTGTTCACAACTTGAGCGAGTTTCAGCGTCACAGTATTTTGTGTTGACTCACTTCATGTGTGTGAAGGAAGGAAGTTTTATTGTCATTGTGCTTCCACAATGAAATTTGAAATCGCTGAACCGATGAATAAACTATCTCCGGTACGTCCTCGGCTTCATACGTCCCTGGGGAACTCAATGCTGATTGGCTAATGCGGCGCGAATCGCTCGCTCAAGTTCAGATTTTTTGTCTCTTGTGAATAAGCGCATGATGCTAAATTGCGCTACTTGTGACCTTTACACTGCTTAATTCACGTCATTTGCATTGCGTCCACTGCACTGCCTGGTGGGAACTTGTGTCTAACTGACCTGTGGCTAAGCCCCGCCCTCTCCACTCACCTGGACACACTGTCAACATCCAGTGAGCGGCGCTATGGCAGGTGTCACAGTACACGACATTTCACAGGAGGCAACTGATGATTTTTGGGGACATAACGATCAGATGTGATTGAGAAGTAACCAAAAGGGCCTAAACTCAGGACACCTTGTGTCAGAGCTGCATGTAGCTCATGCTCACCGTTTGACCATCTTACACTGCAAATCTTTCTCTAATGCATTTCAATGGACGTCCAGGCAGAGAATGTGCCAGTGTGTGGGGACGGCTATACGCACTGTGATTGGCTCATCCTGTCTGAGGGTGGGGCTTAGCCACAGGTCAGTTGCGTCTTTACATTGACTTTACATGTGATTCACTCACGCACATTGTCTTATTCGTGCTCGGCGTGGACACAACATCACTCCTGTATTAAGAGTATTACTGTCACTCCCTCGCTGAGCCCAGTGCAGACAGCAAGCACAGTGTCATCATCATACAAGTCATTGAGGTTAATGAAGTTTAACGACTCAGGTTCAGTCAGTTCACGTCTGAAGATCCAGGAATCTTCTTTCAGTTTATAGCTTTCACTCCCCATTTATATCTTTCTTTATCTACAACCATAAAATCTATATCAACATGATAATCAGCCTCCTGGTTTTACCCTTGTACAGTTTTACGTGGTCAGTTTTGGGTCTTACATTTGGCAGGAATTAGTCAGGTTCAGTCGTTCTACATCTTAAATAAACTGTTGTTATCAGTTTATTTCATCACTCTCTATTCTCCTCCAAGTATAAACTCTAATCTGTTCCAGGTGAGTTGGCAGAACGAACTTTATTCAGTCCAGGCTTTTATAATCAGGTTATATCTGGATTTATATCATGTAA
This sequence comes from Epinephelus cyanopodus, assembly GCA_026686955.1. Classification (NCBI taxonomy): domain Eukaryota; kingdom Metazoa; phylum Chordata; class Actinopteri; order Perciformes; family Serranidae; genus Epinephelus; species Epinephelus cyanopodus. The sequence goes on from CM048922.1 coordinate 43,667,838, forward strand.
TAATAATTTAGTGTCTGATAATAATATCAATAAATTTGGCGGATCAGAGATTAGGGGCCTTTAGCCAGACTACGTTGACCTCGGCGGTGAGATGCAGCGTCATGATCAGTCCAGGTGAAAGACTCATTCGTTCTATTCAGGTATGTGGGCCAGTGGATGTTGCCAGGGGAAGCTAAACTCAGCTAAGTTAGCGCTTGGCAGAAAGTTTGGCTGCGGTCACTGTGGCTTCTGGCAGACTGAACGGAGAGCTGGAAGACTTGAAGGTTTACATTCAGTCTCGTCTGTGTGTTTATATTCTGTCGCTCTGTTTAGGGACTGATCGTCTGTTGGACGTTTGAACGCTGCCTCTGTGATGAAACTGGATAATTTATTTATCAGTTAATAAAAGCTTTTGCTTCTCAATATGAGGATTTACTACTGTTCCCTGTTTTCATAATTGAAAACAAAATATCTGGGTTTCTAACAAAACAAGATATTTATAGACACCTCATGAACTAACACAGTTTAAATGTTTAAAAGTTAATTGTCATAATTTTATAAAAATAAAATTCTGTGTTCACAGAGCGTGGAAACTGCATCAGGACAAAAAAATAAATAAAGTACTTAAAAGTTTGGCTGCTTTATTGACAGAGTTATTTTTTAAAGATTGAAAAGTTAATGGTCAGTGGAAGTGATAGTCACAGATCTGTTGAAACACTTCTAAATGAAGGAGCTCAGTTCCACTGGTTCCAGTTCGTTTTCATTAAACCAGCATTGAAATGTCAGACCTTGGGACTTGGTTGCTGAGTCGACTCAAACACGAGTCCTTCACTATTCATCAGACGGAGCTGTTAATAATAAACTGCCGAGCGTTTCACTGCACACTGTCGCTGTATGTGACAAATAAATCTTTGACTCTTAATTAAAGCTCGTTGGATCCTGCTGATCCTCATTCAGCTGGCAGCCGATCAAAACGACGTGAGCCAAATATGTTAGCTACAGTTCAGGACACAAACTGAGCTGAACTCATCATCTTTCACTGAAAACCTTTAAAGTCATGTTAGGGACTGTTTTTGGGCTCCAAGAAGGGGGACGCATGTCAAATGAGAAAATTTTTAAGCACTTATTTGGCGTAGAGGAGGGGCAAGTTTTGTTTTTTTTTTGTTTTTAATTTCTTGTCAATTTTTAAAGAAACATGTTTAAAAAGGTAAACTGCCTTTATATATATATATATATATATATATATATATATATATATATATATATATGTATATGTACACATGTATAAAGGCAGTTTAATTTCCTTAAAAAAAAGTGTCCTTTTTCTTTTTTTCTTTGAATTGTTAAAGAAACATTTTTAAAAGGAATGTTTTGTTTTAAAAACAATTGGTAATTTGTAGATACACTAACATGCCCCCAAACCATCACCAAACTTACACCATTTATCAGCCAGAAACTGTAAAAACGGTCCTTGGACACATCATGTGGGATGAACCCTTCTGTCAGAAGAAAAAAAACAAAAACTTGAACTAGTGATATTTCAATAAAATCACTTTATTCTACATCTCATTTGAAATTTGGCCAAAATAAAAAGTTTTTGCACTGAGGCTTTTTCAACCCAGTTTTGGCCGAACAGCTGATACAGTAAATGCATCAGAATAAATTCAGTATTAATCTATTTTTAACGGAGCTCTGAACTGTTTGTTCAGATCTGGTTTCACTTGGTGACACGCTGCTTCAAATACACATCAAAAGCTAATTTAGGCTGTTTATATGGGATCAGTATGGAGGTTAGCACGAGGGCTAACCACTGGGGAATATTTAGTGAACATTCCAGAGCCAGAATAAGTGATCTTTTTTCCCCATTCTGCTGACAGTGCCTGAATGCAGCATGAGGCACAGCCATGCTTTGAGCTAAATACTGACCTCAGCTCAGATTAACAGACGTGGGGCCCTCTTGGCACAGATACGCTGAAGGCCCCTCCACTTATCCTACACAGGGGCAAGACACAGACTTTGTGGTGGTTTTGGCTTCTTTACTTGTTGTTTGCATCTTTTTGTGGTTGTTTCGAGTCTCTTTGAGTTCGTTGTCGAGTCTCTTCCTGGTCAGTACGTGTTAATTTGAGTGACATTTTGCAGGTGAAGGCCAGAGAGGCCCCTGACACTTTGGGCACCTGGGCCTGGGCCAATTTAGAGCTTAGGGAGCGTCACATCTCTCCTGTGATGAGTAAAGATCAGTCCCTAAATATTAAGGGAGGTGTAGGTGTGTGTGTGTGTGTGTGTGTGTGTGTGTGTGTGTGTGTGTCCCAAATCTATGCCTATGAATGATAATGTTGATGATGATGATGCTGAAGATGATGGCGTTGAAGCTCGTGCTCTGTCATTAGCTCTGTCATCAGTCTGTCAGTCCCTCAGTCCGTCAGTACTTAGCCCAGTGACTTACCCCGGATTAGCCAGCTTAGCTAGCTAACTGTAGCGCTGCAGCTTAGCGTGCTAACTGCAGCCGCTGCATCTATTCTGGTCTCTTTCTGTTTCTGTCTCACTGTCAGCTCCCAACAAACATGTCACCAAACATGTGGGACACGTTGCTCAGAACAGAACAATGTTCCACCTGTTCTTCACATGTGTCCGTCCCCCCGTCCTCTTTCTGTCGCTGTCGCTGTCCGTCCTGTTGACTCTAAAGGAAAAGAAAATGTTCTGCAGGTTTTAAGTAACATAAGTAAAGTAACTAAGTACATTTACTCAGGTTACTGGTACTTTTTTTGAGTATTTCCAGTCCAAAAAATTTGGGACGCTGTGTTCAACCGAACATAAATAAAAACCGAGTGCCGTATATTCAGCTGATTCCAGTCCAGACAGATTTATTATTCAAACTGATAAACTTTATTGTTCTCTTTAATCTCCACTCACTCTGCAGCAGGTTGTGATGATGTCGTGACAGGAGCCTGTTTCCTGTCACTGTGTGACATCATCACCTCAGTCAGTGTTTGGGAACTGAGGACACTAACTGTTGAAGTTTATGTGACTTGAGTGTCCCATGATGCACCTCTCCGGGGTCGACGCTTCATCATGCTCCACACATGTTCAGTGGGAGACAGGTGGACTGCAGGCAGGTCAGTCTGGTACCTGCACTCTGTCACTACGGAGACGCTGTTGGACCACGTCACAATGTGTCTCATTGTCTCGCTGGAAGAAGACGGGACGTCCCTGAAAGAGACGGCGTCTGGATGGCAGCATATGTTGTCCAAAACCTGGATGGACCTTTCAGCACTCATGGAGCCTTCACAGGTTACCCATGATGCACCTCAGTCCATCACAGCTGCTGGCTTTGAGCTTTGAGCTGGTAACAGTCTGGATGGTCCTGGTCAGACCACTTTGTGTCAGTCCGTCTCAGATGAGCTCGGGCTCAGAGAAGTGGGCGGAGCCTGGTAGAGTCTGAACTGTCATTGGTAGATGCAGCGATGTGTTTACTGACAGTGGTTTTCCACAGTGTTCCTGAGCCCCTGTAGTAATATCCTTTATACAGTCTGAGGGGTCAAAGGTCACGCACAGTCGGCCTCGTTCCTTTTTTGTCCCAGTGAAGTGATTTGATTCTTTGCAGTCACCACGAATCAACACGACTCCTGCAGACACACACTGTGCGCTGGTCTAGGTGCTTTAAGTATTTGTATTCTAATATTTTGTACTTTTACTCGAGTACTTTGAATGCTGGACTTTGACCTGTAACAGAGTCTGTTTGTACTGTTGATCACTACTTTTACTTTTACTGAGGAGTATTGTTTGGATTTATGTTGCATCAGATGTAAATGATGTAATTTGTGATGTAGAATAAAGTTGTGCAGTTTGGAATAAACCTCTGGGGTGTGTGTGTGTGTGTGTGTGTGTGTGTGTGTGTGTGTGTGTGTGTGTGTGTGTGTGTGTGTGTGGTGTGTGTGTGTGTGTGTGTGTGCGTGCAGCTGAGTGCGATGAGGCCATAGTACTCTGTAATCCCATCAACACTGAGTTAGTGACGAGCTAACAGCATTACACCACTTAGCCCTGTGCGAGTGTGTGTGTGTGTGTGTGCGTGTGTGTGCGCGTGTGCGTGTGTGTGTGTGTGTGTGTGTGTGAGAAGGGGATTTTTATTGAGCCGCTGCCCCCCCCCCTGCAGTCGTGACTCACCAGCAGCTTGTGTGTCTTCATGCTAAGCTACACTCGGCTAACACAACAGAACAGAAACGTTGTGTGTGTTTCACAGCAGCAGCGAGCTAACAGGCTAACAAGCTAACAGGCTAACGAGCTAACAGGCTAACAAGCTAACAGGCTAACGAGCTAACAGGCTAACGAGCTTGTGTCGTCAGTGACGCTGTCGTCATTCATCAGCAGCCAATACCTGAGCTGCATCTGAAACAACCTCTGTGTGTGTGTGTGTGTGTGCGTGCGTGTGTGTGTGTGTGTGTGTGTTATCTGAGACACAGTGAATTCTGGAAGTCTGTCTGTCCTTGTGTAACAGCTCAGTGTGTAACAGCAGCCTCTGTTATGTAACTCCTGCCCCCCTGCTCCCACTATCATTCCAGTTTGATTCCATTCATACCAGTTTCCTGGTGGCACTGTGACCCAGTTACCCCCTCTGTGTGTGTGTGTGTGTGTGTGTGTGTGTGACACTAATTAAAATACCACCAACAGAAGGAGAGGGAGAATTCCTCATTGTTTATTCATTTCTCTCAGAAGACAAGTATTCATTCATTCATTCATTCATTCATTCATTCATCAGAGACAGTTTATAAACACCAGCAGTAACTGTGTCACTGTGACGAATCTTTTCATCATCATCAGGTTGGATTCTGTTTCTGTGATGTTGAAGATAAAACATTTGATTTCACATTAATAAACTTATATGTCACACACACACACACACACACACACACATGCACCGTGTGGCGACATCAGGTCAAAGTTATCTATAAAAAAATAAATGTAAACTCAGAGATTTTGATTCACTCTCTGATCAGACTGAAATGTGACGTGTACTCAGAGGAAATCATGTCGGCGCCATCGATGCAGCAAAATATGTCAAAATATGTCACAGCTGAAGTTTGTTACCTCAGAACTTCTCTTCTGTGACTCTTTATAAAAAACATTTCTGCAAATAAAACAAAATATATGAACATTTAGGAAATCAGTCAGAACTGATGACTGTAACAGAGACAGAGTCAGAGTTATGACTTTGTGAGTAAACATTGTGATTATCAGCTCCAAAATTTGTGTGTCAAGAATGAGACTGTTCAGTGTGAGATGATAAATCAGCACATTATGAGATGCTTAGTGGAGAACATGTGACACAAAGTCAATATTTGACTTTTTAAAGAAACAATTCTGAGATTCCAAGTCAACAAAATGATGATTTAAGTGTGACGACACATTTGTTCTGCATATTTTTCCTCTTCAAAGTGTGTGTCCATAGTTTACAGTCTCAAGACAAAAATAAACGAATGAATACAAATGACTTAACCTGGAATTGTTCTCTTCAGATGACCCAAGATAAATATCATAAATGAATATAATATAGTTCAGAACATTTTCCAGTAAAACCCACTCCTGTGTCTTTAATCTGTTTGTACTCCTTCAATAAACAAAATACAGTCGTACAGTCATTCATGTTTACTCTCCAAACATTTCATTCATTCATGTGTTTGACTTCATGTTTGACTCTGTGGAGACAAAGACATAATTAAATATGAATGAAGAGGAACAGACAGAAGAAGCGAGGCAGACAGAGGACGGAGGAAACAGAGGATGAGAGAGTCGCAGATTCACTTCCTTCCTGTTCAGTTACATAAAACTGTCGTCGTGATGCCGCTGAAATAAACATGAGACCCAAATTACAGCCATGGCTCTGACTTGTAAAAGATGAGCAGCGTTAAAGGATCAGACCACCATTTACTGCTTCAGCTTCATGTCTCAAAGACAGATTTTATTCTGAAGGGACGCAGGATTTATTTTCTGAGCTCTCATCCAGCGACTCTGTGACACTGTTCATTTATCTGCTGTTATAAACTGAATATGTGCAGATGTGTTGATGTATCAGGAGCTGTGACCCTCAAAACTGAGCCTTTGATGTTTGAAAGGTAAAAGTTGAAGATGAAATCTCGGAGTTGAAAAATTCTCAGTTTTTCACTCTTGTTGTGCAAACGGTTTATTTTTGGACAAATTTCAAATGAGACATAGAATAAAGTGATTTTGATGAAATGTAATTATTCTGACAGACTGTGTGTCCTCCTGCAGGCGTCTTCCTGATCCCCTACCTGCTGTTTATCTTCGTCGGAGGAATCCCGATCTTCTTCCTGGAGATCGCTCTGGGACAGTTCATGAAGGCCGGCAGCATCAACGTCTGGAACATTGCTCCGCTGTTTAAAGGTGCAGTACGCCATGAATAACCTCAGAACTCTGACTTGGTGTCTCTTTGAAAGATTTACATACATCAATAAAAAAACATCTTTCCGCACACACACAGACTCTGACATCATCTACAATGACATCACATTTTTATCTTCAATCTGCTGCCCAGTGTCAGGAGGAAATGTTGGTGTTGTACATTTTGTGCAACCACAGATATGTTACAGTCGTACGCTTCATACGAATCATATCAACATTTCTAAAGTGATGTAAGATACGAGCTGACTTTGTCGCCAGAAGGTGGAGAGTGTGACACCTCAGAGAGACGCCTGCCGAGCTGCAGACCACCGTTCAACACCAAAAGGCAACTACACCGTTTGTCATTTAGCAACTTATCACTGTGTGTCCAGCAATTTGTTAGGCTCCAAATGTGGGTGTTTGTCAGCGACCACTGTGTTTCCTGTGGGGACTGTGGGTGTTTTAAGCCAGTTTAGTTTTTGAGCCTAAACCTAACAAACGTTAACCACAGTGTTGTTGAGTTTCATCACATCCACTACATACAAACGTATCCAAGGTTTGCAGAAACGCACAGTGCCAACCTTTTTTCTAGTGATTGTGTTTGGAGACAAATAACACGGAAAACAAACGCACGAGCTCCAATAAAAACAAAACAAAAAAAAACAAAAAAAACATCAGTTAATGTCACAGTTGGATGAAAATAAAAAATGTTGGATGTGTTCACTTCATTTGCAGAAAAAACAAACAAACATTTGTCCTCAAGTTCACTTTGACCTTAAACAAATAAGCTGAGAGCAACAACTCACAGCTCTGAGTGGACGTTACCTCAGTTGTCTCTGTGGGACAACAGTCCTGATAAGACATGAGCCAAACTGTGGGACAGCTGAGACATCGATCAGGATCAATTAGAATATCTCAAAGTCAGATTAACAAAAAGTTTCAGATCAGATTATTTGTTTTGTAAAAAATTGATGTCGACTGTCTGTCTAACCAAAACCCTCGACATCCCTGTGTGAGGCCACGTTGCCGTGGCAACAGACATAAACCCATACAGTGAGCAGGGCTCAGTGAGTTTGAGTGGACACGTCAGTCTGCAAACACACATTGAGCTTTCTGTCGAGGTTTATCTGGAGTGATAATCTGTGATCCCGCTGCCGTACGTGCCTGCACACACGGCTGGAAAACTACCAGCAACAGATACACACACACACACACACACACACACACACACTGTTTGCCTCATATCTCTGTTAGCTTTACACACAGTGTTTATCAGATGTGTGATCTCTACAGGTGGGCACATGACTCTTAACGGTTGTGTGATTAGCTTAGTTTTACTATACAGCCCTTGTCTGACCTTAAACCTCAGGTGGAGCTGATGGAGCTGCACCTTCACATTCATACAACCTGTCAGAGAGACGAGGGAACAACACCAACAGTCAACATCAGAGCAGTGCAGCTCAGCGGGTGGTGTTTGTCCTGAGGGTGGTGTTGGAGCACAGATCATAAATCATTTCAATCTGAAGGTTTATCCTCCGCAGAGCAGGAACACACTCCGTCAGTCTGACTGAAGTTAGACTGTGACTTAAGCAGCAACTCAGAAACTGACTCAGTCCACAATAAATTAACTCTGTTCAAAAAGACTTTTTCACACCTGAAAGTTTGAACCAACGTCCCATCGTGTTTCCTTGATATGCTCCACGCCACTGACAGCTGTGGCAGGAGGCATAATGTTTTCGGGTTGTCCGTCCGTCTCATTCTTGTGAACATGATATGGCAAGAACTCCTTGAGGGAATTTTTTTAAAAATATGGCACAACAGCAGTTAAAGTCAGCAGTGTGATTTCAAGTAAAGCTAACTGCACAACATAAACAACAACAGAAAAACAGCTGGAGGAATGATATGAGTTGGCGTAGGTACACCATAGATCTGTATAAATATGAATATTGTATGTGACAATATGAAACACAGTGATTTAACCAGACTGTAAATGATGACGGAGACCATCAGCTGTTTGCTGTTTGTCCCCTGACAGAGGACGTGAGGTTGAATATCATCTCAGCTTGTCATGTTGTTAAACATTTGTTTTTATGACCTGGAAACTAGAAGTTGTTTCCAAACATCAACACTGTTTTCAGATATTCTGGCTCTGTGTGCACGTGGTCGCGGTTTGTCAAGGAAAAATTTTATTGTCAACCAGCGAGTACAAAGCGTGCGGCACTGATAACAGAGGTCAGTGTTAGCTTTTACTGGTGCTCATAAAATCATAAATACAAATACAGTTCTGAACTACTTCACACAACTTGACACGTCTCATCCTCGCTGCGCACGGGCTTCCTGTTCTGTCTTTGATGTAACTATGACTTATAATTGATAAATGGATCAGCACACCTGTCAGAGTCTGAAGTTAAACTGAACCAGGAGTAAATATTGAGAATGTGAAAATTAATGTTACACTTAAAAAAAGCACATGTGACTTTATCACATGGAAATTTCATGTAGGAACAATGAACTTTAAGGTGCTTAACATGTGCTCTAACCTGCTGAAGGGACCTGTCACTCAGTTGCCTCACACACTGCTGAACTGTTGTATTTTTTGACACTCTGAAACAATCAACTGTAAGACCTGTGCCCGACGTATGTGGAGCAACATCTTCCAAAGACTTTAGACCAGTTGCACTCACTTCACTGTTAGGTAAGCGTATGGAGAAAGTTGTCAGCATCCATCTTAAGTTGTCTGTAGAGGATCTACTTGACCACCAGCAACTTGCTCATGGAGGATGCAGATCTCACTACAGTGGACCAAATAGCAAAACACTGACAGCAACCAAAATCATATGCTTGTGTTCTTGATTTTAACCCTGCTTTGAAAACTGCAAATTATTTTAGAATGACTTCTTAAGATGAATGTGAATGTGGTTTTATTCACTGGATCAGAAACTTCAAAAGTGACCACCCTCAGATAGTTTTACTGAACAGGGTCTACTCAGATGAGCCTGTTTTAAAGACTGGGGCACCACAAGGCTGTGTGCCATCACCGCTGCTGATTTCCAGTTATACAAATGAGATGACCGCCCTCAGCAATGATGTTAAACTGTTTAAATATGCAGATGCAGAGGCTGTGGTTGGTCCAATGGAGGCCTCCACCCCCCCAAAATAGTCATGTTTATTACCAAAATGCAAATAAATAATAAAATATGTGCTAAGTTGCTTTCCGTAACATGTTGTACATATGTGATCGTAATCATATAAATGGAACAGCCATCGGGAGAAATTTGGGGCTCAGTATCTTGCTCAAGGATACTTCGACATGTGGACTGGAGGAACCGGGGATCGAATAGCCGATCTTCCCATTAGTTAATAACCTGCTCTTCACATTAGTATGGGGGAGAAATAAATTGGCAAAAAGCACTGCGAACAGAGAGGATGCTGCTGCAGCCAAGTTACTGACATAAATAAGAAAAAGAGGTCCTAGAACAGATCCTTGTGGGACTCCGTATGTTACAGTGGCCCTATCATCATGCTTACACAGTGAACTGAGAATATACAGCAGTAGATGGAAAATAAACAAACATGAAGGCAGGTCCCATCTTGATCCCTCATCTATTAAAAAATGAAAGATGACCTTGTTGGTCTCGTCTGCAACATGTTGATATGGTACCTGTGAAATGTACAACTGTTGGTTTGTGGTTTGCCGGAGCGTATAGTACCATCATTTTCTTCTGCCGACTGGACTGATGGTTCACATTAGACTATTCCTACTACGTCTGATCTCATGTCGTACTCCTCCTCCTCTTCCTCAGGTCTAGGTTATGCCTCCATGGTGATCGTGTTTTTCTGTAACACCTACTACATCATGGTGTTGGCCTGGGGCTTCTACTACCTGATCAAGTCCTTTAACTCCACCCTCCCGTGGTCCACCTGTGACAACGAATGGAACACGCCCAACTGCATTGAGATCTTCAGTCACGCGGACTGCAAGAACGGCAGCCTCGCCAACGTCACCATCAGCGGCAACATGACCTGCGCCGAGATGGCTGATGCACGATCGCCTGTCATTGAGTTCTGGGAGTGAGTTTTGCTCTTTGTGGGTTCTTTCTGTTGAAAAAGTAAATCAAACTTGAAATTGAAGCTGAAACAGTGTTTTCACATATGTCTATAACGGTTTTATTCTCTTATGACAAATGAAAAATGATCTAGAGTATCTGCAGCATCGTTACAGGGTAATTTTCTTCCACAGACAGTGTTCAGACTGCAGACTGAACATGTGACCTTTGTGTCACACGTCAGTCTTCATCTCTGTGATTTTTGCAGATTATCTTTTATTGCAGCAGCAGATTAACCTCCTCCTGGTGTTAATCTCTTGAGCTCGTCTGAAATATGATGGTGTGTTTTCAGCCCGACTGACCATCAACCTGCTGCGTTCTTCACAGCAACCAACACCCAAAACATCAACAGAGCCCACGTGGCTGCACAGAACACACACTTTCCCAAGAGGAGATTAAAACACAACCCCGTTTGGTGCAAACAGGGGGAGGCATGTCAAAGAACTTTTTAAGCACTGGGGAGGGACTCTTTATTTTCTTAGGAGGGGACATACACATTTAAATGGTTGTATTTTATATTTATTTCACCGCAGATTTTTAGAGTCTGAGTCTGTGACTACACCAAGATTTCTGGCTGTGGTTTTAATATTGTCAAGTGAAGTTGAGCGCTGACTTTTAATTGTTCCTCCCCAGCTTCAAAACTGATCTCAGTTTGTCTTTGTTTAGTTAAAGAAAATTGCTGCACATCCAATCATTGATTTATTTGATGCTCTTAGTCAGAGCTTGTATTGGAACATAGTCCTCCGGGGACGTGATTGTGTAAATTTGTGCATCGTCTACATAGTTATGGTAACATATTTGTTATTTTCCATAGTCTGATTCAGATGATAAACAGAAGGGGCCCCAGTATGGAGCCTTGGGGAACTCCTTGTACACTCAGACGTATAATTACCTTTAGACACAACGTAGGCCCAGTCCTTTAAGTAGGATTCAAACCAATTTAGTACTGTGCCAGAAAGTTCAATGGTTGGACTTAAAACGCAAGGTTTTATAAAGGCCTATGATTTATCATTAATGTAATATCAATTAATCAAATCTAGATTGTTCTAGACAGAACAATTACTTGTTGACTGCAGTTTTCAGAGCCTGTGGAAAGACACCTGAGGTCAATGAGGTGAAAATGTCCGTTAGGTGACGGAGTTCATTTGAACTCAGAGTCAAGTCAGCAGTTCTCTGTCTGACAAGGTCAGGCGATTGTAAAAGATTTAAATTAATCAAAGAGTTAATGAGTAAATGAAGGAAAAGTCCAACCTGTCTGACCCTTTTTATATCTTTGAACCATGGAGGTGCATACGTGATGGCTAAAGTGCTGCCCCCTCTGGGCTTTCAATAATAGTTCATTAGATTAAAAGGCACAGCACTGTGGATTTTATGTGTAGTTACATATTCAGCAACTGTTATCTTGAACAACCACAGTGCACCTTAAGATTTGGGAAAATGGGGACCAATGTGGCGTTGTCAAGGAAATGCGTGCTTCATGGAGTGCCGATGATTTGTCCACTTATCCGACGCATTCACCTAGTGAAGATATCATACTTTGCAGTGGAAGTGACTCTATAATGACTCTTGACAAATACTTTTCTAAAATACCTGAAGACACGTCTAAAACCAAGAAAAAATTTACCAAGACTGGTGGGAAACTGTCTTCATAGGTGACATTTTATTAAATATTGATTAAGATGAAAGGGTGTCAATTTCATAGGCATTTAATACATTTGAGCAATGCGTTAGTAAATTAACAGTTTTAAATAAAATCTGTTTACATTTTCAGTCAGGTCTTTACCATTTGTACGTACGTATGGTCTGAGAAAGTTAAGATTTTGTACAAATAAATTCAGAGAAAATTTGATAAATTGAAGATTTCTACCAAAACATTTTACGCACGATTTGTGTGTATTTGTTAACGAGGCCCATTGTCTTTTTGGAATAAGGGCAAAAAACAGGAATATTTATGCATGTAAAGCTCATCATTGCAGTAGGAAGCAGAGGGGGAGGGGGCGCCGTTTATTAAAGTGATCCACTGCTCATCAAATGTCTGAGCATGTTCCCGTTTTAAAGTGTTTAGAAATTAAAATGACTTTAAGGAAAAGAAAACAAAGAAAACACCCTGATAAACTGAATGAGACTGAAAGTGTTAGTGAGCTTTAGAGGTGCTGGTAAGTGTGTCTTTGAACTTATGACAGAGGGGCTGTCCGGGCTAGCTGTTTCCATGTTTTAGTCTTTATGCTAAGCTAGGCTAACCACGTCCTGACTCCAGCTCTGTACTGAACACAAGTACATCAGATAGGTATCAATCTCAACATCTCTGTCTCTCTGAGAGAAAGACAATAAGGATGTCTTAATTACTATTGAAGCTTTTCATCGACCTTAGAAACCACAGATCTGCTGTCTGACGCTGATGATGTGCTGGTGTAAACGTTGTTGTCCTCTCTGTCTCTGTGCAGGAACAAGGTGCTGAACATTTCCTCTGGTCTGGATGAAACCGGACAGTTTAACTGGGAGCTCATGTTGTGTTTGATGGCTGTCTGGGTCATGGTTTATTTCTGCGTCTGGAAGGGCGTCAAATCCACTGGAAAGGTAACACACGTACATTTAAATGTATTTTTCATACTGTTCCAGGCAGCTGTTGGTTCCCATTCATTCTGTGCAGCATGAAATCTGATAGGACACTCTTGGCCTCTGGTGTTATGTTCATTAATAACAATCCACGCAGAATGCACGGCAGGAGATGGAATGAAAATCGTAACCATTTGGTGTCTCAAAATAAATCCAGGAAAATTTTTATCTCAAAATTCATCAAAACAAAAAGTTTTGTCATTGTGCCAGATCACCCCTACGCAGAGTCCCTAACCCTTAACTACATGGTCTCCTTGTGGGGACCTGATAGGATGTGAGTCCCCACAATGTAGTGCCAGGTGGGTGTCCCCATAATGTCCTTAATTTAAGTGTTTAAACATGTAACACTACTGTACTTACAAGGTTAGATAACCCTTTATTCGTCCCACACACAGCAGCAGAGGGACAGAGTGCAGACAAGAAGCATCAGGAGGAAAAAAATACAAAGCAATATTGAGTATGAAAAATAAATAAACTTTACAAAAACAAAGCGCAATATAATAGGCAAACAATATAAAATCACAAAGCAATATAATAAGTTGATTTAGAGTTAATTTGGACAGACAACCTCTAGAAGTGGGAGGTATTAGTTTTAGTCAACCCAACACTGAGTAGTTACCTTGTGGACACTTTAGAGGAGGTGAGTCCCCACAATGTCAGTGTGATTACAATGTGTAATCAGGTCTGTGTTCCCACAACGTCATTAATACAAGTCTCTTTCCTTAATTAGAAATACATAATTACAAATACCCCCAAATGTGACCAGTATTTTACATATTTTTATAGTTTATTTTAATTTTGGTGTTACACTTAACATCTTTGCATGGACGGTTAAATATTAACATTATTATTAATAAGGTTAATAATAATAATAATGATAATAATAATGATGATGATGATAATAGTCAGCGTTGGGAAGGTTTAGTTCTGAAATGTAATAGATTACAGCTTACTAGTTGCCCCGTTGAAAATGTAATAAGGAATGTAACTATTTTAACTACTTTCTTAAAGTATTGTGATTTATGACATTTGATTGCTTTTCTAACAAATGTTTCAAACTGGGCAATAAAACTGAAAGATGTCTGTGAAACATACTCTGCCTAAAGAAGGCGTCCCTGCACAGTGAAAAGATGCAAAGCAACAGGATGAATGTTTTTATTCCACTCACAAGAATATATTCAGATGTAACCCGTCTGTAATCAACAACAGTCTGATCAGTAATTGTAAATTCATTACAATTACACACACACATATATTTTTATATATATATATATATATATATATATATATATATATATATGTATATGTATATATTTTATATTTATTTATTTTTTTTAAAATTTGATTACATGTAATTAATTACTCCCCAACACTGATAATAATATTACTATTATTGTTAAATTTAATGACCCTGTGAGGGACCGGACGGGAGTCCCTACAGTGATGGTGTGTGACAAGGTCCTCACAATGTACTGATACAGGAGTGCACACCCTGTGGTCAGCACACGCTGTCAGTCAGTGAAGTGTGCTAACAGCTGCGGTTATTACAGTCAATTACATAACACTGCTGAAGGTCAGAGGTCACCTGGCAGCTGATTGATCAGATTCCAAACAGCTGCGTCGTGTCAATAAGAGAGAAAACATGAACCAAACCAAACACCTCGGCCTTTCTCTTTTCTTTTATACGTCTGTGTGTGTATTTCTCCTGTGTGCAGCAGCAGAACATAAATCCACCCTGCGGCCACAGCGCCCTGAATAAAGATAGGAAAAGAAGAAGAGCATCCGTCAGTGTCACAAGTTATTATAAAAATTTGGTCTCGACACATCTCTGCTGTGAACTGGACGTGTTTGGAGTATTTAGAGAGGGGATGTGTTTTGAGACAGCAGAGTCCTCCTGCGTCCAGCCTTTAATAAATGTGGGACTGTTCCTTTAAATTCTCCAGAGGAGCATAAAGAAAAGAGACTGTATAGCTGTGAGTCAATGTGTGTGTGTGTGTGTGTGTGTGTGTTTCATTGGCTCGTGACGATGAGACCTGTACACACTGCTGTCACATGGCAGGCCTAAGCGTTGCCATGACAACGATAGGGGGAGTGGGGTAGAGGAGGGACAGTGAGGTGGGGGGGGGGGGGGGGGGGGGCTGTGAGGTGGCAGATTGTGATTGGTTGTCCTGTGGGAGGGCAGCTTGACTGCAGTGGGACGTGACTGAGAATCAAACAGAGAGAAATACCCCCGTACTGTACTGAGTGTGTACTGTGTGTGTGCTCCAGTGTCATCAGAGTAAATGAGATTCTAATAATAATAATAATTCTGGAGTGAATGAACACTTTGACCTCACAGTTCATGGTAAGTCCAGTGTGCTGGAACAGAACCAGAACAACAAAAGACACAAATCACTGACGGCATTAAAACTATCAGTGACGTCACGTTCAGTGCTTCGTGTGAACTCTGCAGAGTTTTATTATCAAAACACACAAACATCAGATGCACACTAACACACACACACACACTCACACACTCACACACACACACACACACACACACACACACACACACACAAATCATCAGACAAACAAAAGGAAGAGACTCTGTTGTTTACAAACACATGACGTACCGCCAAAAGACACCACGTTACAGGCGGCGCCAATGATACGTTTTCATGGTTTCTTAAGTGGGCGTGGTCGTCTCACCCCTGCACCCCTCCCCCACCTGGTATTTTGCTGCTTGTTTCTATCTGTGAGCCAAAATCAAAATACTAAATGCCTCTAATAAAAACATTTTGTGAAATCAAAACCATAGAAAACAAGAGACAAACATGGAGGTTACAGTATATACAACATGACGACCCACATAAAAATTTATTCCATCAATAACAAACTGATAGAGAAAGATTAAAATACAGTTCACTGTGCTAAATAAAATCAATTAATAAGATAAAGCACATATAATTCAGGAAACCAGTGACTGTTGATCAGTGTGATGTCATGCTGTCTTTATATTGAGCTAAAAATAGCTCCAGGTTCTGTTTACTGTGATCTGGTGACTCAACCGAGCGGTCACTCACTTTTACCCCAGTAAAACACAGACACATCGTGTTGTTACATTTGTGCCTTCTAACAAAAATATAATCAGCACAAGTGTAGAACATGAAATCAGAAAAGATTTTTCTCACCTAAACTCTCAGAGAAGCAGCTTTCAGACAATTAATTTCCTGTTTTTCTTTTTGATATCTTTTTACGACACCACCACCAGGTGAATTGAATTGTCATCACACGCTCTAATCAATAACGACAAAGAGCCAAAAATGGGTTTTGCTGTGTTTTTAGTTCAGCAGTGTTAAAGGGTTAAAACAAGACCTGAAATAAGGTGTTTATACATCAGTGATGGAGGCAGAGTGTGTGAGTCCAAGGTCTCTGTGGATTATTCCATGTTTCAGGTGCTCTGTAGGAGAAGGACATCTTTATAGTTCAGTTCAGTTCAGTTCAGTTCAGGGAAGACAGAGCAAAAACCTTTTTTTGTGAACGAGGACGAAAGTTTCCTGAGTTCAGAGTCAAACGTGATAAAAAAAACAGGCTAGAAGCTTCAGAGATGAATAAAAAGCAGAGCTGCATCACTGTAGACTGTGTTTCTACTTTTACTGTACGTAGTGTTCAGATTTTAAGAATCAGAATCAGGTCAAGTGAGATAACACACACAGACACAGACACACACACACACACACACACACACACACACACACACACACACACTTTGACCTACAGTGTGTGTGTGTGTGTGTGTGTGTGTGTGTGTGTGTGTTCTGCTCTCACGGCTCTCAGTACCAACAGAAACAGTTTGTGTTGTCGATCGTCAGCAGGAGGCTGAAAGCTGAGTGTCGATCAGAGTGACACACTGTCAGCTGGAAACCTCGTAACTCCACACTGCTTGGTTTTCACTTGAAGTCATGAATTATAATAACTTATCTCACATGTTTAAAACAACCATTTATAAAACACTATCAGTAAAAACATTATTAAAATTAAAACCTCTTGCACTCCACCCCCATGTTGTAGCAAAAACGCCTAAAATGACATACCCAAATTAAAATGACTGTAGCTTCTGAGCCGCTCTGACTACATGCATGCATGAGGTCTCGCCAGAAAGAAAACTCCCTGAAGTTTCTTGTGAAAGTGTCAGAAACACTCTAGGTGATACAGAGACAGAGTAATGGGCCTCTGAAGTCAGTAACAAGATGAATTAAATTTAAAAAAATGATTTTCAGGATGAATAACTGTCCGTGGCTTCATCTGAGCAGGTAAATGACACTGTGGGGCTGTAGACACACTATCAATGAAGACTTGTTTCAAATTTGAAGAAGACTGCTCAAAGTATGACCATTCTACAGTGTTTTTTCCATGCAAAGATCCAGGCGGAGCTCCAAATGACAAGTCGCTCACTCTGCTTCAAAACAGCACTATCAGTGATCAAACAACACTCAGCCAGCTTCAAACATTGTACCTTATTGAAATCAGGTGTGATTATGATAGCTGATGTTGTTTATGACAGAAACACCATAAAATATCACCAAATAAAGCCATATGAAACGTGAAGGTTATGATCCCACTTTCTAGACGGTATATCTCAGCCAACAATAGTGGCAGGAGTGTGAGACTCTGACCTTTTATAAACCAGCTAAGTCCTGCTAACAGCTCCACATAAGATCACGAGTAATCCTTTAACTTTTCCCGTCAATAAACAGCATGACATGACTTGTCACCACTCATCATGATTTTGGACTTTGTGTGTTTAGGCTGCTCTGGTGCCAAATACATAATAAATAAAAGAAAAACAATGCTATTTTTGAAAAGTCGAGAGCTTCATGAATCTGGCAATACCAAACATCACACATGGTTTGATGACGTACTGCGCCTGGGAGATACCATTTAACAGAGGAGGGGGGAGCGAGGACGAGAGGACGAGGATGTATGAAGTAAAAATAAATAAATTAAAAAAAACAAGAAAAAGGTAAAAGAGTAAAAGAAATAGTAAAACAGATCAGACACATGAAAACTTAAAAAATATAACTATGAGGTAACACTCTAATGTAGAGTTCCTGAAGTGGTTAAATTGCAGTTCAGACTAAACATGAGTGACGAGACGAAACTGTTTTAGATCACTGAGCGCTAAAAGGTAAAACTTTGAAGTACATGTTGACTCTGATGTTCTTAGCATGGACTGTTAGTTTGAGATGTTGAAGGCTTTAACACAGTTTTTAATAGTTTGAAGTTGTGAATTCTGGTCTGGGACGAGACTGTTTTCTGCCTCAGGACAAGTTTAAACAGATCAAAATATTTTATAAATCACGTTAATTTTATATAAATAAATCCTTTATAAACAAAGTTTGACCCCAGAAACAGAATTCGTGTGTTGATATGTTATCATTTTAAGGCCAATTCTCAAGAGTGGGTGTTCTCTTTTATTTATTTTCTATTTCATAACTTCAAAATGGATCAGTGAACCAAATTGTTTTTTTCTGGTTTAACCACACTGACCTTAACCACCGCAGTGCCTCTGTGAAATATGTGTGTGTGTGTGTGTGTGTGTGTGTGTGTGTGTTGACCTGAAGGTTTGTGGGATTCTTGTAGAAAAATGTTTCCGCTGTGATTTGACTGAAACTCGACTCCACCTGGGACCAGACGCTCTCCATGGTGCTGAAACTCCTGAAACTCTACATTCTTGTGTGTGTGTGTGTGTGTGTGTGTGTGTGTGTGTGTGTGCGCACTCAGTCTCAGCAGGTCTCTTCTCCTGTTGTTTCCTCGGATCAGGTTCATGTTTGGTTTCCTCTCGCGGCTGTTTTCTTTACCTGATCCTCACTGTTAAAGGAACATACCAGGTGGCGCCCACATGAGCGCAGGGTTAGTGTCAGAGCTGGGAGGTGGACGTTTGGAGAGAGGGGATAACCGTAACTGTGTGAGACTGTTAAGGAGAGCAACTTCTGTAAATCTGACTTTAGATCAAATATTTTTATGTTTTCGCCCAACAAAGGTGCAGAGATAGCCCTGAGTTTTGTCTGCAGGTGTTCCTCTCTCTGCACGCAGCCACTAACAGGAGTGTTACTGTTGGAGACTTTGGGGCAAAATCAGTGTCTCATTTGTGTTTTCTGAAACATTTACAGAGCTGCGTTTGCTCCACCATGACAGTTCTGTCTGTTCCTGCAGCAGAGAGTATCTTCAGAGTATTTTTATATTCGGTGCAAGAAAAACGCAGTGAGCCTCAAACATCTGCTGCACATTTTTGACACTTTCCGTTCCAACTGAACATTTTTTAAAGGGATCATTTAAGGGACTCTTTGAGTGAATTTACCAACAACATACAGAGTCATGTGTGTTTAATGTGTGTGTGTTTCAGATTGTGTACTTCACAGCCACCTTCCCTTACGTGGTCCTCATCATCCTGCTGGTCAGAGGAGTCACACTTCCTGGAGCCTACGACGGCATCATGTACTACATCAAACCTGATTGGTCCAAACTGGAGGAGGCGCAGGTCAGTTCACACCACGCGGGTATTGATGCCCTGAATTCTACCTCTTAGGTGAACTTGGTGTGAGCGCGAAAGTCTAAACCCAAATAGAGTTTTTTTATTTTAGTCTTTTTTAAATAACAATAAAGAAGGAGGAGGCTGTGATTATGTGACAGTAGTCGTTACACTTTTGTTTCAGTTTTGTTAATCTTTATTATGTTGTTGTTATTGTTATTGTTAGTATTAGAGGCCGATAAGTATTATTACTGTAGAATTTGTTATTATTATTGATAGGATATGATGATTATTGCCTAAAGCAGGAAAGAGCAAAGATGAAGGAGGAAGAACAAAGTAACACCAAGATAAAACCAAAACACATAAAAATACGGATCAAAGAATGGGAGATTGCATTTTTTTTTTTTTTAAATTATAAACACTGACAAATGAAAAGAAATGATAGTGGTTCTACCCAGACACTTCCTCCTGCCTTCATTCCTCTGTTTCTGCTCTCAGTTTTAAACGTGTGTAAAGTTCAGCAGTGAACGCATCACACACCTGTGACCTCTGACCCATTCAGGTGTGGATCGACGCCGGCACGCAGATCTTCTTCTCCTACGCCATCGGGCTGGGAGCTCTGACTGCTCTGGGCAGCTACAACCGCTTCAACAACGACTGCTACAAGTACGACACACACACACAAACACATTAAAGTGCGCTCAGTTTTCAGTAAACTGCTTATTTGATGAAAGAAATGACAGGTGATTATTGCCAACATTCTTTTATCTTTTATCTTTCTTTATTCTTTCTTTTAACTGACAATCGAACTTGAACACAAAATAGAAAATAAAAAGTTATAAAAATGATAGTTACATTTCTACTGGTGTCTTTCAACTAACTTAAAAATATCTCTGAGTGGAATATCTTAGTCGTATCCAATGTCTTGTACGGGCAAGTTTACACCCCAATGACGATAATAAAAAGATACAGAGTGCAGCCAGATTATAAGTAGTTTAAATCTGTAAATTTTAACCACAGTTCTTGAGTAAATGTACTTTGTTACATTCCGTTATTGACCTTCAAACAAATCATAAATGTTAAAACAGCCATATAAAGTAGTGAGGACCAAACTGTCCTCACAATGCAGGAGTGTCCTCACTACGCTGGTTGGAGACAAAGGCTTCATAAAGATAGCAAAACAAAAACAGCAATTTAACACAATAGTTAGCTTTGTTTTAGAAAATGGAGGTTGAAGGATGTTTGTGGTTTATTGTGTACAGTAAGCCCCTGATTGGTTTGTGAGCAGAACTAATAATTGAGACAAATGTACCTATTGAAATCAATACTGATGGTCTAGTATTGACAAGGTTTTTAGGTATGTAGCCTGTTTAGCACCCGTGTTAAAACAGTACCTAATTTTCCTCCTCTGCCTCCTCTCCTGCAGGGACGCCTTCGTCTTGGCTCTGATAAACAGTGGAACCAGTTTCTTTGCTGGTTTTGTTGTGTTTTCTATTCTGGGCTTCATGGCTGCTGAGCAGGGAGTCGACATCTCGCATGTCGCTGAGTCAGGTAAAAACACACAAACTCTCCTGAGGTTTTAAAGTTGCAACTTTATTAAAGATATTATGGTTATTCAACAAACAGCAGCGTCGCTCAGGTTTGACCTACATACCTTTAAACCTCCGAGGCTGATGGAACAAAAGCTCTTTATTCCCAGTCAGAGGTTAGAGGTCCGACTGTGAGGTGAACACAGCACACAGCAGCAGAACAACGTGGACGATCTGGGCCGGGGGTGAAATCGGTTGTAGACGCATTAATTGTTTGAAGGTCACTGAGGAGCAGAAAAAGAAGCAGACGCAGACTCAGCCGACGTCACATCACCAGCTCATGTTTGAGATGTAGCTAAAGTGCAAATTAGCATGAAGCTGCTTTTGTCGACTATGTTCTGAAATCAAGGATCATTGCTAAAGAATAACTTTATTTTGGAGGATTAATCTGCTGCTGTTATTTTAAACTTTCCATCTGTGCTGCGTCTCGGGAACAGCAGCAGGGCAGAGACGAGGCTCAGTGAACTGAGAATTATCACCATCTCTGCGGCTCTGCGGAGCTTTTCAGTCTTTAGCTTTTTGAACCCACTGTACTCTAACTGCTCAGCAGGAAACAGCAGAGAAACACAGGTAGAGACCAGCTGGTGAACACAGGGGAGCATTCAGCAGTTCAGGAGGTGGTGGAGACCAAAAACAGAGCTAACAGAGAGAGAATATTGGACTGACGTTCATCACGTGACACAAAAACTCTTAATGAATCAATTGATTGATCTGTAACTGCTGGCTGTGGGCGTAGGTAGCTGAATGCTAACATGTTAGCTGGTCATTGTTGAGGAGCTGAATCATCCACAGAAGTTTCTTCCTCTCAGAAACAAACACAGCAGCTGATTCACTCCAGGAAATTCCCGATTAAAAATGGGAGGCGGTTTTCTGACACTGCTCATCATGGAGGAGCTGCTAACTATGGTGGACGATGTGAAAACCTGAATGTCTCTATCTAGAGTCAGTGTTTGGTTTGTCTGCTCTGGGCTACTGTAGAAACATGGTGATCTCTGTAGACGAGGACCTGCTCCCTGTGGAGACAGAAACAGCTCATTCATTCTGAGGGAACCAGAACACAACCATTAGATCAGATTCACTTTATGTTTATTTTATTTATTAATTTTTATTTGCACACACATGAAACTGCATAAAAACCAAATAGTAAAAAAGAAAAAATAAGAACTGTGTCAGAAGAGGTCGAGAGGCCACAGGCTGATGCTAACAACTTATGGAGAAACAGACAATGACAAAAAAATTATCTCATGTTGTGTTTTATATTTCTGCTTTTAGCGCTGTATATTTTTTATTCTGTGTATTTGTTCTGTGTCGTCTGTCTGTAACTTTATGTTGCTGCCTGTATCGACCAGGATGCTGTTGAAACAGATATTTTTAACCTCAGGAGGTTTTTTTCTGGTTAAATGAAGAACAAATAAAACTGTTTACAGACTGAAGGACGTGCAGACCCACTCAGGACGATTCTGTTCTGTGATGACTGAAGTTGTAACTTTTCCTCAAACAAACTGAGCTGCTGCAGAATTTGACTTTTACTGTGGAAACTTATTATTTTACTGGTAATACATCTGTGCTTTCACTTTACCTGTACCTCATACCTTTACTGTAGCAGTGTGTGTGTGTGTGTGTGTGTATGTGTGTGTGTGTGTGTGTGTGTGTGTGTGTGTGTGTGTGTGTGTGTGTGTGTGTGTGTGTGTGCATAGTTTTATATGCGGAGCTGTCAGCCAACCGTATGTTTATTAATAGCGTTGAAGCACATGACGTGACATCACAAACTCCGGTTATATTTAGTTTCTCCACAGAAGGCCTTGCACTGCAGACACTCGCTCTGACTGTCTCATCATGGATTCATGTTTCTCTCATGAACGCATATGTGTGTATATATATAATATATATATATGTATATATGTTATATATATTGTTGTTGTTTTTTTTGTTTTTTTAAAATTACATCACTGGTGCTTACGAGTGTTTCCTGACTACCATTAAGCTCCCAGCATCCATCTATCTATCTATCCAACATTAGGGCTGTCAAATTTGATCAATTAAAAAAAAAATAAAAACGTTTTTAAAAATCTAATTCAATTCAATTCAACACTTTATTCTGGACACAGAGGCTGTCCATAGTACAGCACAATAAAAATACAAGACACAATAAAAGGACAGACAGATACAAAAATATCAAATATTTATACATATGTACATATATATATATATATATATATATATATATGTATATAGACTGGTATGTGTGGCAGCACATGCTACATACAGTACAGAATCTGAGGGAAAATTAAACTGTCATAAAAGTTAAAATACAGAAATGATCGACAGATAAAAGAACTTTACTTAAAATAACAATTGACATCATAGTTTGTTACAGACCAGTTCAATACAGTATTTCCAGTTAGTTTTTGGCCCCACATGAGCCCTGTACGTTTAATGTGAGGAACCTGAGTTATCTCGATGTCGTCTATGAATATTTTGGCTCTTATCTGTTTCTGTAGATCCACCAACGTTTGCACATCAGACTGTTGACGCAGTGTGCAGATAAGTGCTGCGCTATGTTTTAAAGAAAGTAGCATCAGTGCTGCTCCAGCTAATGACGAGATTAACTCTGAGTGTGTGTGTAAATGAAAACGACAGCGTGAGGACGTGAGATCTTTTTATTTTAATCTCGTTGCAAAAAGAACAAAAGCAAATCCAATTACTGACAAGTTTACAATGGTTTAAAGTATTAACATCACTGTGTGTGTGTGTGTGTGTGTGCGTACGTACGTACGTGCGTGCGTGCGTGTGTGTGTGTGTGTGTGTGTGCGCAGTATTAACTGAAGGATTATTTAAGGTGGCCCTTTCACCTCATGACATGTGACTCATCTTTATTTCATGAAGCTCAGCTCTGAAAACGACCACAGCTGATTGGATGACCCACCTGTCAGTCAAGACAAACGTGTCTCCACGCATACCTCTCTTTAAAGGCTTAAAGGACCAGTCAGTACATTTTTAACCTGCTAAATTTACACACTTAACTGAAGAGTTTGATGTATGGTTGAACCGGGACCACCACCCCGTCGCTGTATGACTCCAAGATCAGAGTCACCACTTCAGTATCTGACCAAATGTCTCCCCTTCTGTTCCTGAGATATGACGTTAAAACATGATGATGTCACAGTCAAGCTGACCTTTGACCTTCATTGTTTTATCCTGTTAGACATTTGTGTCAAGTTTGGTCAGAATTAGTGAATGAATTCTTCAGTTATGGACATGTCTGAGTAATGTCAAAACATTTTAGGGAAAGAGTTGTAACATTTTGAGACAACAAAGTTGTAATATTCAAGAAAAAAAGTCATACATTCATACATTTGCCAAAATATTTGACATTTTTCATGGGAAAAAGTTGGATGACAACGAAACACTTTAGAGAAAAAAGTCTAAATATTTCAATCAAAACAGGTATTAATATTTTGAGAAAAAAAAAAGTCAGGGAACACAAACTCGACAAACTCTCAATAAATGACATAATTATATATTTCATGTCCAAAGAAGAGCAGGAAGAAGTGAATACTCAATAAGTCCTTTATTTATATTATATTAATAAACATGAATATTCCAGCTTCCTGCCTCAGTGTTCAAATCTGTCAATTCAAATAAACATGAAACATTCAGGAGAAAGATTATCTCATAAAATACAAACATGTGACAGAAAACTGTGTTGTAGATTATTAGACATCTAACTTGTGTGTGTGTGTGTGTGTGTGTGCGTGTGCGTGTGTGTGTGTGTGTGTGTCTTGTATGTTGTTTGGCTGTGTGTGTGCTTCAGGTCCAGGTCTGGCCTTTATTGCGTATCCGAAGGCAGTCAGTCTGATGCCGGTGGCTCCTCTGTGGGCGGCGCTCTTCTTCTTCATGCTGCTGCTGCTTGGACTCGACAGTCAGGTGATCAGTACTTCTCACTCTTGCTCATGACGTCAGCGATCGCTTCATTCTGCTTTCTTATCATCATCAGAGTTACATTATTATCACGTGGTGACGCAGCAGAGAGACTCTGCTCTGATGGTGCATTCACTGGCTCACAGATATTAAAAATTTCTGTTGCCAGAAGCTTCTCATGGACGAGATCTGCTGTGAGAAAGTTAAACCCAGATGATGTTAAGATTCCATCAGTTTGAAAACAAAAATGTGGATTTGATCATTTTGTGTATTTAGAATGTTTCAGCTGACTCCGAACTCTCAGATGTTGTGGCATCCTTGAATGTATCACTAGCCATCAGCTACATTATAACATGATGATGATGTAACATATGATCATCTGCTGTTATTAGTGGCACCACTGGACTCATTATTTTTACACACACATATTTGCATAAATATTTGCAGTATTTATTGTTGAAGGTTTTTTAACCCTTTGAAACCTGACGGCAAATTGGCTTGAGTGGGAAGATGGCAATGAGCGACGAAAGAATAAATGACCCAAAACATTAGCAAGAAATGAGTAAAAAGACATAAATTAAAAACTGCTTGAACATTTTTGATAATTCTCTAAAATAATTTTAAGATGTAATGATAAGAATTATTGTAAATAGATCTTCCCCAAGCTTTTTTTCTTCTTCCCAGAGGGTTTTTTCTTTTCATTTTTTGAGAAATATTTTTTGTTTATTTGTTTATTTACTTTGCAATCTGCTCAACATTTCTTACCAATTTTCTCAGAGTTCAAAGGTTTAAATATTTACGAAAGGCATCTGAAAGCAGCACAAGAAAATGATGTCGCTCCAGGTGTCAGATGGTTTATATATATAATGTCTTTTCACATTTTCTGAAGTCATTTTCTCTTACTTATTGTTTTAGAATAAATACTTTTAATTTTTTTTCACTTGTTAATTTCTGGTACAATGAGAATTTCTCCCAGGATATGAATAAAGTTATGTCTTATGTATCTGGAATAAGTCTCGTATTAATATCTGAGTCTTCCTTTCTATGTGTCTCCAGTTTGTTGGGGTGGAAGGTTTTGTAACTGGAATCCTGGATCTGTTTCCTGGAAAACATTACCATCGCTACAAAAGGGAGATCTCTGTGGCGATATGTTTACTGTGCTTCATTATTTGACCTCTCCATGGTGACGCAGGTCAGTTACAGACTGACTGTCTGTTTCCTGCTGAACGTGAAAATAATACTTGAGAAACTGCTTTTATTATTAATAACTTATTGATGTTTCAACTAAAAGTTGAAACATCTATCTGAACATAAAAGAAAACAGGAAACTTTTCACACTTGGGCTGATGACTGACTATGTTGCAGTGAATCAAACATTTTTATCATCTTAAACACAGAACTGTGTCTCTGTCTCTGCAGGGAGGGATGTACGTCTTCCAATTGTTTGACTACTACTCGGCCAGTGGGATGACTCTGTTGTGGCAAGCATTCTGGGAATGCATAGTAGTTGCCTGGGTCTACGGTATGCAAGACAACACACACACACACACACACACACACACACAGTGTAGTGTTTCGGGTATTGGCATGTGTGCCACAGTAAAGTATGTCAGCGAAGCATCCTTTCCTAAAATAGGTGTGTGAATAGTTTCGTTATATCATATCACAGTAATGAAGGTCACAGTTCAGCCTGTGAAAGGATCTGTCTCATGGTACAAAGTATTATAGCACACTGTGTCATAGTGAAAAAGTTGTAGTATAGTATGTCAAAGTACAGTACATCATAGGAAAGAGATCGATTGAATTGAGAATAAATTAAGAGTGAAGGAAAAGGTGTGAGAATCTCTGTACTGCTGATCAGGTCCCAATGAAAAACCTGTTGAAGAGAAGCTTTGGAAAATCAGCAAGGTTGCTATTTCTAAAATAGTACGAAAAGAGGTCTTTAGTATAATATGACAAAAAAAAAAACCCCACCATAGTGTGTCAAATAAAGTCATAGTAAAGTAAAACAAAAACATGTAATAATATATTATGTCAAAAAATGTAATATAAAAGTCACAGGATAGTATGTCACAAAATAAAATAGAAATCGTGATAGTATTGCATGACGAAGAAACTCCATAGTTTAGCATATGAAAAATAAACAAACAAACAAAAAAATCATAGTATATTATGTCAAAAAAAGTTGTAGAATGGGATGACTTAAAAAACATCATAGTATACTATGTTGTCCAAAAGTCATAGTATAGCATGTCGTCCAAAACCATGAAAAAACGTCATAGTATAGCATGTCGTTAAAAATCATGAAAAAGCATCATAGTATAGCATGTCGTCCGAAATGTTGAAAAAACATCATAGTATAGCATGTCGTCCAAAATGTTGAAAAAACATCATAGTATAGCATGTTGTCCAAAATGTTGAAAAAAAGTCATAGTATAGCATGTCGTCCAAAATCATGAAAAAAAGTCATAGTATAGCATGTCGTCCAAAATCATGAAAAAAAAAACATAGTATATAGCATGTCGTTCAAAATCATGAAAAAAAGTCATAGTATAGCATGTCGTCCAAAATCATGAAAAAAAGTCATAGTATAGCATGTCGTCCAAAATCATGAAAAAAAAACATAGTATAGCATGTCGTCCAAAATCATGAAAAAAAGTCATAGTATAGCATGTCGTCTGAAATCATATAAAAAAGTCATAGTATAGCATGTCGTCTGAAATCACGAAAAAACGTCATAGTATAGCATGTCGTCTGAAATCATATAAAAAAGTCATAGTATAGCATGTCGTCCAAAATCATGAAAAAAAGTCATAGTATAGCATGTCGTCTGAAATCATATAAAAAAGTCATAGTATAGCACGTCGTCCAAAATCATGAAAAAAAGTCATAGTATAGCATGTCGTCCAAAATCATGAAAAAAAAACATAGTATAGCACGTCGTCCAAAATCATGAAAAAAAGTCATAGTATAGCATGTCGTCCAAAATCATGAAAAAAAAACATAGTATAGCATGTCGTCCAAAATCATGAAAAAAAGTCATAGTATAGCATGTCGTCTGAAATCATATAAAAAAGTCATAGTATAGCATGTCGTCTGAAATCACGAAAAAACGTCATAGTATAGCATGTCGTCTGAAATCATATAAAAAAGTCATAGTATAGCATGTCGTCCAAAATCATGAAAAAAAGTCATAGTATAGCATGTCGTCTGAAATCATATAAAAAAGTCATAGTATAGCACGTCGTCCAAAATCATGAAAAAAAGTCATAGTATAGCACGTCGTCCAAAATCATGAAAAAAAGTCATAGTATAGCACGTCGTCCAAAATCATGAAAAAAAGTCATAGTATAGCATGTCGTCCAAAATCATGAAAAAAAGTCATAGTATAGCATGTCGTCCAAAATCATGAAAAAAAAACATAGTATAGCATGTCGTCCAAAATCATGAAAAAAAGTCATAGTATAGCATGTCGTCTGAAATCATATAAAAAAGTCATAGTATAGCATGTCGTCTGAAATCATGAAAAAAAGTCATAGTATAGCATGTCGTCCAAAATCATGAAAAAAAGTCATAGTATAGCATGTCGTCCAAAATCATGAAAAAAAAACATAGTATAGCATGTCGTCCAAAATCATGAAAAAAAGTCATAGTATAGCATGTCGTCTGAATCATATAAAAAAGTCATAGTATAGCATGTCGTCTGAAATCATGAAAAAAAGTCATAGTATAGTATGTTGTCCGAAATCATGAAAAAAAGTCATAGTATAGCATGTCGTCCGAAATCATGAAAAAAAGTCATAGTATAGCATGTCGTCCAAAATCATGAAAAAAAACATAGTATAGCATGTCGTCCAAAATCATGAAAAAAAGTCATAGTATAGCATGTCGTCTGAAATCATATAAAAAAGTCATAGTATAGCATGTCGTCTGAAATCATGAAAAAAAGTCATAGTAGCATGTCGTCTGAAATCATGAAAAAAAGTCATAGTATAGCATGTCGTCCAAAATCATGAAAAAAAGTCATAGTATAGCATGTCGTCCGAAATCATGAAAAAAAGTCATAGTATAGCATGTTGTCCGAAATCATGAAAAAAAGTCATAGTATAGCATGTCGTCCAAATCGTGAAAAAAAGTCATAGTATAGCATGTCGTCTGAAATCATGAAGTCATAGTATAGCATGTCGTCTGAAATCATGAAAAAAAGTCACAGTATAGCATGTCGTCTGAAATCATGAAAAAAAGTCATAGTATAGCATGTCGTCCAAAATCATGAAAAAAAGTCACAGTATAGCATGTTGTCCGAAATCATGAAAAAAAGTCATAGTATAGCATGTCGTCTGAAATCATGAAAAAAAGTCATAGTATAGCATGTCGTCTGAAATCATGAAGTCATAGTATAGCATGTCGTCTGAAATCATGAAGTCATAGTATAGCATGTCGTCTGAAATCATGAAAAAAAGTCATAGTATAGCATGTCGTCTGAAATCATGAAAAAAAGTCATAGTATAGCATGTCGTCCAAAATCATGAAAAAAAGTCATAGTATAGCATGTTGTCCGAAATCATGAAAAAAAGTCATAGTATAGCATGTCGTCTGAAATCATGAAAAAAGTCATAGTATAGCATGTCGTCAAAATCAAAAAAAAGTCATAGTATAGCATGTTGTCTGAAATCATGAAAAAAAGTCATAGTATAGCATGTCGTCCGAAATCACGAAAAAAAGTCATAGTATAGCATGTCGTCCGAAATCATGAAAAAAATCATAGTATAGCATGTCGTCCGAAATCATGAAAAAAAGTCATAGTATAGCATGTCGTCCGAAATCATGAAAAAGTCATAGTATAGCATGTCGTCCGAAATCATGAAAAAAAGTCACAGTATAGCATGTCGTCTGAAATCATGAAAAAAAGTCATAGTATAGCATGTCGTCCGAAATCATGAAAAAAAGTCATAGTATAGCATGTCGTCTGAAATCATAAAAAAAGTCATAGTATAGCATGTCGTCCGAAATCATGAAAAAAGTCATAGTATAGCATGTCGTCCGAAATCATGAAAAAAAGTCATAGTATAGCATGTCGTCCGAAATCATGAAAAAAAGTCATAGTATAGCATGTCGTCCGAAATCATGAAAAAAAGTCATAGTATAGCATGTCGTCCGAAATCATGAAAAAAAGTCATAGTATAGCATGTCGTCTGAAATCATGAAAAAAGTCATAGTATAGCATGTCGTCCGAAATCATAAAAAAAGTCATAGTATAGCATGTCGTCTGAAATCATGAAAAAAAGTCACAGTATAGCATGTCGTCTGAAATCATGAAAAAAAGTCATAGTATAGCATGTCGTCTGAAATCATGAAAAAAGTCATAGTATAGCATGTTGTCTGAAATCATGAAAAAAGTCATAGTATAGCATGTCGTCTGAAATCATGAAAAAAAGTCATAGTATAGCATGTCGTCTGAAATCATGAAAAAAAGTCATAGTATAGCATGTCGTCCAAAATCATGAAAAAAAGTCATAGTATAGCATGTCGTCAAAAATCATGAAAAAAGTCATAGTATAGCATGTCGTCTGAAATCATAAAAAAAGTCATAGTATAGCATGTCGTCCAAAATCATGAAAAAAGTCATAGTATAGCATGTCGTCTGAAATCATAAAAAAAAGTCATAGTATAGCATGTCGTCGAAATCATGAAAAAAAGTCATAGTATAGCATGTCGTCCAAAATCATGAAAAAGTCATAGTATAGCATGTCGTCCGAAATCATGAAAAAAGTCATAGTATAGCATGTCGTCCGAAATCATGAAAAAAGTCATAGTATAGCATGTCGTCTGAAATCACAAAAAAAAGTCATAGTATAGCATGTCGTCCGAAATCATGAAAAAACGTCATAGTATAGCATGTCGTCTGAAATCACAAAAAAAAGTCATAGTATAGCATGTCGTCCGAAATCATGAAAAAAAGTCATAGTATAGCATGTCGTCTGAAATCATGAAAAAAAGTCATAGTATAGCATGTCGTCCGAAATCATGAAAAAAAGTCATAGTATAGCATGTCGTCCGAAATCATGAAAAAAAGTCATAGTATAGCATGTCGTCTGAAATCATGAAAAAAAGTCATAGTATAGCATGTCGTAAATCATGAAAAAAAGTCATAGTATAGCATGTCGTCCGAAATCATGAAAAAAAGTCATAGTATAGCATGTCGTCCGAAATCATGAAAAAAAGTCATAGTATAGCATGTCGTCCGAAATCACAAAAAAAAGTCATAGTATAGCATGTCGTCCGAAATCATGAAAAAAAGTCATAGTATAGCATGTCGTCCGAAATCATGAAAAAAAGTCATAGTATAGCATGTCGTCCGAAATCATGAAAAAAGTCATAGTATAGCATGTCGTCCAAAATCATGAAAAAAGTCATAGTATAGCATGTCGTCCGAAATCATAAAAAAAGTCATAGTATAGCATGTCGTCCGAAATCAGAAAAAAAGTCATAGTATAGCATGTCGTCCGAAATCATGAAAAAAAGTCATAGTATAGCATGTCGTCCAAAATCATGAAAAAAGTCATAGTATAGCATGTCGTCCGAAATCATGAAAAAAGTCATAGTATAGCATGTCGTCCGAAATCATGAAAAAAGTCATAGTATAGCATGTCGTGAAATCACAAAAAAAAGTCATAGTATAGCATGTCGTCCGAAATCACGAAAAAAAGTCATAGTATAGCATGTCGTCCGAAATCATGAAAAAAAGTCATAGTAGCATGTCGTCCGAAATCACGAAAAAAAGTCATAGTATAGCATGTCGTCCGAAATCACGAAAAAATCATAGTATAGCATGTCGTCTGAAATCATGAAAAAAAGTCATAGTATAGCATGTCGTCCGAAATCACAAAAAAAGTCATAGTATAGCATGTCGTCTGAAATCATGAAAAAAAGTCATAGTATAGCATGTCGTCCGAAATCATGAAAAAAAGTCATAGTATAGCATGTCGTCTGAAATCACAAAAAAAAGTCATAGTATAGCATGTCGTCCGAAATCATGAAAAAAAGTCATAGTATAGCATGTCGTCCGAAATCATGAAAAAAAGTCATAGTATAGCATGTCGTCCGAAATCACAAAAAAAGTCATAGTATAGCATGTCGTCCGAAATCATAAAAAAAGTCATAGTATAGCATGTCGTCTGAAATCATGAAAAAAAGTCATAGTATAGCATGTCGTCCGAAATCATGAAAAAAAGTCATAGTATAGCATGTCGTCCGAAATCATGAAAAAAAGTCATAGTATAGCATGTCGTCCGAAATCATGAAAAAAAGTCATAGTATAGCATGTCGTCCGAAATCATAAAAAAAGTCATAGTATAGCATGTCGTCTGAAATCATGAAAAAAAGTCATATAGCATGTCGTCTGAAATCATGAAAAAAAGTCATAGTATAGTATGTCGTCTGAAATCATATAAAAAAGTCATAGTATAGCATGTCGTCTGAAATCATGAAAAAAGTCATAGTATAGCATGTCGTCCAAAATCATGAAAAAAAGTCATAGTATAGTATGTCGTCTGAAATCATATAAAAAAGTCATAGTATAGCATGTCGTCCGAAATCATGAAAAAAAGTCATAGTATAGCATGTCGTCTGAAATCACGAAAAAAAGTCATAGTATAGCATGTCGTCTGAAATCATAAAAAAAGTCATAGTATAGCATGTCGTCTGAAATCATAAAAAAAAGTCATAGTATAGCATGTCGTCTGAAATCATGAAAAAACATAGTATAGCATGTCGTCTGAAATCACGAAAAAAAGTCATAGTATAGCATGTCGTCTGAAATCATGAAAAAAAGTCATAGTATAGTATGTTGTCTGAAATCATGAAAAAAAGTCATAGTATAGCATGTCGTCTGAAATCACGAAAAAAAGTCATAGTATAGCATGTCGTCCGAAATCATAAAAAAAGTCATAATAGCATGTCGTCTGAAATCATGAAAAAAAGTCATAGTATAGCATGTCGTCTGAAATCATATAAAAAGTCATAGTATAGCATGTCGTCTGAAATCATGAAAAAAGTCATAGTATAGCATGTCGTCCAAAATCATGAAAAAAAGTCATAGTATAGCATGTCGTCTGAAATCATATAAAAAAGTCATAGTATAGCATGTCGTCTGAAATCATGAAAAAAAGTCACAGTATAGCATGTCGTCTGAAATCATGAAAAAAGTCATAGTATAGCATGTCGTCTGAAATCATAAAAAAGTCATAGTATAGCATGTCGTCTGAAATCATGAAAAAAGTCATAGTATAGCATGTCGTCCAAAATCATGAAAAAAAGTCATAGTATAGCATGTCGTCTGAAATCATATAAAAAAGTCATAGTATAGCATGTCGTCTGAAATCATATAAAAAAGTCATAGTATAGCATGTCGTCTGAAATCATAAAAAAAGTCATAGTATAGCATGTCGTCTGAAATCATATAAAAAAGTCATAGTATAGCATGTCGTCTGAAATCATATAAAAAAGTCATAGTATAGCATGTCGTCTGAAATCATGAAAAAAAGTCACAGTATAGCATGTCGTCTGAAATCATGAAAAAAAGTCATAGTATAGCATGTTGTCTGAAATCATGAAAAAAAGTCATAGTATAGTATGTTGTCTGAATAGCATGTCGTCTGAAATCATATAAAAAAGTCACAGTATAGCATGTCGTCTGAAATCATATAAAAAAGTCATAGTATAGCATGTCGTCCGAAATCATGAAAAAAAGTCACAGTATAGCATGTCGTCCGAAATCATGAAAAAAAGTCATAGTATAGCATGTCGTCTGAAATCATATAAAAAAGTCATAGTATAGCATGTCGTCCGAAATCATGAAAAAAAGTCACAGTATAGCATGTCGTCCGAAATCATGAAAAAAAGTCACAGTATAGCATGTCGTCTGAAATCATGAAAAAAAGTCATAGTATAGCATGTCGTCTGAAATCATATAAAAAAGTCATAGTATAGCATGTCGTCTGAAATCATATAAAAAAGTCATAGTATAGCATGTCGTCTGAAATCGTGAAAAAAAGTCATAGTATAGCATGTCGTCCAAAATCATGAAAAAACGTCATAGTGTAGTATGTCTTCGATAATATAGCATACAATGGCAAAAAAAAAGTGAGAAGTGATATCATTTTTCGTTATATGGTTTGTGAAGTGTATAAAAAATTATTGTATATTGTACAAAAAAAAATCTATTGAGAAAATTCATATAAAATATATAATTCTAAGTATAAAGTAGGAGCCATTAAAAATGCAACACAGTAAATTATGGCTCATTTATTGTCATTTCATTTCATACATGAACACATTTATTTAAAACAAACAAAATATCAGACAACAAAACAAAACAAATCAATGTTACAAAAGAAAAACAAACTAATGAATTCAACAATGTAAACAAATATATGTGTATTCTGTGTCCCCTCCATTAGTATCTTTGAGGAAATATGTTGGTCTGGCATTCAAAAATGCCCTTGTCAGTGTAATATCCTCCCTGAGAAGTCAATTAAAAGTTTTTGTGTAGTCTGCCAAATAAAAAAATCATACTGTAGTAAAACATTAAAAAGAATCATTTGAAATTTCATAACATGTTGTGGAAAGAGCAAAGAATCATGAAACAAACAGTCATTGGATAGAATACAAAAAAAGCAAAACAACTACATGTGTGAAAACATATAAAATATAAGATGCACAGTTCACATTAAGAGGCATCAAAAATGCTACACAGCAATTTGTGCTTCACTTTCAGTCACGTTATTTCCTTCATTGATGCTTTTCTTCAGGATTATCATTTCAAAACAAACAAGACAATAAAACAAACAAAATCAATAAACCCAACTACAGCACGTCA
Source organism: Epinephelus cyanopodus (assembly GCA_026686955.1). NCBI lineage: Eukaryota > Metazoa > Chordata > Actinopteri > Perciformes > Serranidae > Epinephelus > Epinephelus cyanopodus. Next base: position 43,702,833 of record CM048922.1, read on the forward strand.
GAAATAAAAGTCATAGCATAATATATGCTGTAGTGTCAGTGATGTCATGGAGTCGTTTGTTGCAGGTGCTGACCGCTTCATGGACGATGTGGCTCGTATGATTGGCTACCGGCCTTTCCCCTGGATGAAGTGGTGCTGGTCCTTCATTACTCCGTGTGTCTGCATGGTGAGTCCAGTCGCCCTGCAGAAAAACAACAACACGTTGATAAACGTACTTTTACCATTCGACTGATTCGTTCATACCAGCCAGTGTGGACGCAGTGATATTCAGACCTGCGTCAGAGTAGAGTCGCTGCTCTGCGGTGTTAGAAGGCGCCAGCAGAGGCAGCTGATCCTGCTGCCGCCTTCCTGAGAGGTTTTCAGAGCACGTCCAGCTGGTAGGAGACCCGGGACACGCTGCAGGGGTTATATATCTCATGTGGTGTGGAAAAGCCTCCTGCGAGGAGCTGGGACACACTGTTGGGGAGACAAACATGTGGACGACCTGTGTTAGCTTGTCTCCAGATCATCTCAAGAAAATGGACGACTAAAACATTAAAAACACAAATATAAGAAATACAAAATGTTAACTGTGAATTACCAAAAACTTTTCAAAAACTCTCCTATTTTATGCTCGATGTGTCCGTCCTGTCGTCTGCAGGGCATCTTCCTGTTCCACCTGGTGAACTACAAGCCGCTGAACTACAACAACACGTACGTGTACCCGTGGTGGGGCGAGGTGATTGGCTGGTGTCTGGCTCTGTCCTCCATGCTCTGCATCCCCGTCAGTCTTCTCTACAAACTCTTCAGAGCCAAGGGAACCTTCAGAGAGGTCAGCACGCACACTGGACACACTCTGAAACAAAAAAGAAACCTTTCAGTTAAAGTTTGGTGCTCGAAGTTTCTTTTTGATGCCAAGACTTTTGTGCTCAGGAAACATTTTCAATGCAGCAGAGTATTTCTACACCGTGGCATCAGAACTTTAGAGAGAGTCCTTCTCTGCACTGATCACAGGCTCACTTACTGTTTAAGGGCAGTAAATGCGGGACCCTCCGTCCACCACAAATGAGTTTTTAACTAAAAATGTAGGCACTGGGACATATTTCTACTGTAGATCAAACTATGTAAACAGCTTTGCATTCTGCTCATAACACCTCAAAAACTATATCATAAATATAGTTCAGATAACTTCTAGAGAAATGACACTATTTATAGATCAACAAGTTCTGGCTGTTATAAATGTGTTGTTTTGGTGATTTCTAAAGAAAATATGCACATGGGTCTGGAAGGCATGTTTTCTTTTAAGATTTTTTCATTAATTTTTTTATTTTTTTTATTTCTTTGATTTAATTTTTTTAGTTTTTTTTTTTTTAAATTTACAGTTTCCAAAAACAAACAACAATCAAATTCCTTTTTTTCTGTTCTAATTACAGTTTCTGTCTGTAATAAACTGTAATTTTGGCATTTTTTAAAGAAAATATGCTCATGGATTTGGAAGGTGAGATTTTTCTTTTACATTTTTCAAAAATTTTTGAAAACGTTTTTTATATTTTTCTTTTTAACTGTACATTTTGAGAAAGAAAATTTGGGTTTGGAAGGCATGATTTTTTTTCTTTCGAATTTTTTTATTTTCTTGTAATTGTTTTATAATATACAGCTTCTGGTGATGTAAATGGTGTAATTTTGGCAATTTGTAAAGAAAATATAGTCATACTCACATTTTTCACATTTTTTAAAAAACATTTTTAATTTTTTTTTAAATTTACATTTTTTTGTTTTGATAAATGGTGTCATTTTGGTGATTTTATAAGGAACATGCCTTCCAAACCTGCCCACGCATGTTTTCTTTAAAAACTGGCGATAAAGTAAACACAAAACGCAACCGTTTCAATTTGTTGCCCCGCCCCCAAGCCCCGCCCTAAGCCCCGCCCCTAAGCCAAATTAAAAAACATAAGTCCCTCCCTAGTGCTTAAAAACATCAGAACAAGTTAATGTGTCACGTGTCATGTGTGTGTCTCTTCATGTGTCCTGCTGTGTGTTGCAGCGCTGGGCTCACCTGACCACTCCGGTGTGGGGGGCCCATCACCTGGAGTACATGGCCCCCGACATCAAGTCCCTGAGCTCGCTGTCCCCCGGCACCGACGACAACAAGGTCATCATCTTCGAGAGCGTCATGTAGGCCACCAATCACAGCGCTCCGTCCCCATCTCCGTCCATCCCACCTGCGACAAGATGGCCGACACCTCAGCACCTCCAGATTCACCTCCACCCTGTGCCACACCTCAGTGATCCATCGGCCTTGGATTGATTGATTGATTGATTGATTGATTGATCGGCTCCCTCCTGGATTACCTGATGGATGTGTCGTCGTCCTCGGCTCCTTCAAACGTCACCAGAGCTACAAAGAGTTTTCAATAAAAGAACAAAGCAGCTCCTCCAGGAGGGTTTTATAATCACAGCAGCTTCCTTTTCCCAGATTGCCACTAAATTAGAGATTAAAACCAGCAGATCACTCGGTTCTCGGACTGTAAAGGGCTTCGACTCGACTCCTCCGGTTCTCACCATGAAAATGTAAATATCATTCGTCACTGCTTCAAGGATCAAATCAAACTGTAACGTTTCACAAACCCTGGAGGAGCTGAAGAAGAACGTCCCTGAACGCTGCTGAACGTCGGGCTTCCTCCATGTTGGATGAAGAGCATCGGTCTCATCTTGTGGTGGGTGGGATGGACGTGCAGACACACACCTGACAGACGGCCATCACACACACACACACACACACACACACACACACACAGCTTCATGACTTCATCATCAAACCAACAGTAAACATCAACAGATCAACAGGCACTTGGTGCTCAAGTCTAAAGGTGTGGGTCAGATTTAACAGGCTGTGTGTAACGTTATGTGTGAGTGTGTGAGTGTGTGATGGCTGTTTATTAAGACAGAGTTGTAGACACACAGACTGACTGACCCCAGAAAATTCCCAGAGGTCGTCCGCATCGTAACGGGTCCTAAACACCTCAGAGAACGTTCTGCTCTTCCGTCAAACGTGCGGCCGGGTTGAATTCCTGGAGTTCGTTCCTCCAGTTTGTCGAGACAAACTCAGAGTTTGTTGGCAGACTGAAGTGTAAAAGAATGTTCCTGTTACGGAGCAACCAGCGGTCCATGAACTCACCACGCTGCCAGTCCTGAGATCAGCCAGCTGACGTCTTTCAGCCTGTTTGTGACAAATCTGATCCCAGAGCAGCCTGAGCTTCTCTGACCGCTGACCTCCGATCTGTTTTCAACAGTCACACCGAGGCTTGATTCACTCAGGCGACAACAGATCTGATATCAGAAGGAAACTTCAACGAAATTTCAGTTTTTATATTTTTGTTTAAAATGGATTTTTATATCCAGTTTCTGAGATTGTGTTCACTGACTGACTCTGTGACGGTGATCCAGCTCTGAGGAGAAGCCTGAATCAGTAGAGTCTGCTGGTAACAACATTTCTACTTACTGGTTCCTGAAGCTTTCGACCGCGACTCCTGAGCTTCATCTTTTACGCTCAGCTCCAGTTTGCAGTTTTCTGTGAACGTAAACAAACAGAAACAAATGTTTGACTGAAGCTCAACTCAGCGTCCACTTACTGTCTCCACCTGGAACAAGTTTGATCATGTGATGAACTGGTTAATTCATTTATCAAGAAGCTGAGAATCTCTGAAGCAAAGCAGCAGTTTAAAGAAGGCTGTTGTGATATTTCACGGATCAATACTGTTGATCGATTAACAGAGAAAATAATCAGCAGATGAACCTATAACAAAATCATCTTCACCTCAAGCAGCTGACGCAGGTTCAGTCTGTGAACACAAACAGAAAATAACGTTCTCAGAATAAATGTGAGGTCACAGTGGATCTGACCTTTAACCTTTCATGTTCAGTATCTGACCTCCTCCTGAGGAGCTTCAGGCCTGTGTGAGAATCAGGTCAAAGGTCGGGCTTCGTTCTGCGTCCGCCCCCCACAACCCGCCCGCCCGGGATCGACTCAAGTGCCAAACGGAGCGGGACTGATCTGAGACCAGCGCTCCAGGCTGCCAACCTGTTCACTCTTCTTCTTTTTCTCTGCCTCATATTCATCCATTCATTCATTCATCTCTAACGCTGAGGTCGTCCCGCTCTTGTCCTTTACAGCTGATCCGTGTCACCTCGCAGGAAAACACAAAGAACCTGGTTTCAAATAAAATGTCAAATTACAAGTTTGAAAATAAAACTTTTCGATCTCGTCTTTAACTCAACAACTGAACCAAAAAACTCTTCTTGTTGCTCAGTTTGATTTGGACTTGATTCATAAAAATGCAGCAAAATGGCCGCCAGACAAACACGCGAGGGCCTCACCTGCAGCTGACTTTGCTTCGTGTGTGATGACGCTGACACAAACAGGACATTTCAGCTCCTGAAAAACTTTTCTGTCCAAGAAAATCCAGATTCAGTTCAGACGTCATCACAAAACTGATTTAAAGATTTAGATGTTCGTTTATTGGAATTCTGAACAGATGCGTCTAAAAGTTCATGTTAGAGATGCACCGATGAAACTGGGTCAATACTGATGATTCATATTACTGTTGTTGGTGTGTCTTTCTCTTGTTTATTCCCTGTTTGTTCCAGGGAAACAAGGAAATTACACAAATAGCTGAACAGTTTTAAATTCATTTAGTCCTTTGTTCCTTTAAATGAGCACAAATTCAATCGGACACATTTAACAACGACCTTTCAAATGAAATGCTTCAAAAGTCTTTTTACTAAATAAATTGAGGTAGATCTGTGTTTGTTCTAAACATGGCTCCTGTTGTACCTGAGACGCCGGGACGATGGGACAACGGGACGCTGCCAGTCTGGAGTCCTGCTTTTTAGTCTGAGACACAACAGAAAAACATCAAACACTGCCGACATTCATCTGATAAATCGGTGCATCTCTACTTAACGTAAATTAAAAAACAGTTCCACATTGTCATCACATTTTCTAAACGTGTCGGCACTGAAGCTGCAACAGTTGGATGGAAAGGAAATTAATAAGCAACTGTTTTGACCTTCCTACTGTTTATTTGATGCTTCTCTTTGTGAGAAATAAAGAGTTCTGGACGTTTGGTCACTTTTGGACACAGCAGGACATTTCGCTGTTTTCTTAGTGACAAAATCGTTAATGGAGAAAATAAATTCTGATTAATCAATAATGAAAATAAACATTAGTTGCAGGGTCGTCATCAGCCTGAGAAGCGACTGATTGAAATGGTAGAAGAGGAAGTTGTTCAGTGTTTACCTGCGGTCAGCTGGCAGGGAGATGAGCCGGAGGACTCAGCCTGATGCCAAACGTTGCCTTACGTTGTTGTCTTAACTCTCGAGCCCGTAACGGTCGACGAGCCAAACCCAGAGCACGACAGGACGTCCTGCGTTCGGCTCTGCTTCATATTCCACCAATCAGCAGTCTGCGGGGGCGTGTCTACAACTCTGTCTCCTAGCAACCACACAGTATGACGGGAAACATGATCAGAATGTAAAATATAGAAAAACGTCATACATTTGCACATTGTTGTAAAATAATGTCGCTGGCACTTTGAAAAAGAAACGTGTTGGTGTTTTCTTTTACATATTGTAAAATGAATCAGAGATTTATTTTGTGGAGGCTTTTATTTTGCTGATACAAACAGTACGACAGATCTATATTGGATATCTTTGTGCGTTATCTATATTTGATGCAGTATATGATGATGATGATGATGATGATGATGATGATTATTTCTGGCTGTTTGTCCACGTCTGAGTCGGCGAACACGAGCGTCACAGCGACGCCAGCTGCAACCAACCAACGAGCTTCAGGCTACCTCACTTCTCATTCAGACTTTCAAAATAACTTCTTTTAGCTTTTTATGCAAACGTCTTGTCAGCGGCGTCGGCTGCCGGCAGGAGAGGATTCTGGGAAGTGTTTCTGGAAACATCTCCATCCTCGGCCTGCCTCGTGTCGCAGCTTTAAAGGTTCTCACCAACACCAATGAAAATGTAATAATCTGAAAATCTGAGCTGCAGGAAGTAAAATTCACACTTTTTTTGTTCCCACAATTTTTCAGAAAGTTTAAACTTTTGCACTGAAGGTGTCACGATTTGTGGCTGATGAAATTAAAAGTCTGATGTTGTCATGTTTTGGTGCTGCGAGGCCTTTAAATGTGTCCGACCGGCTGACGTGGACAAACAGCCAGGGACGGAGCTTTTATTTTGGCGGGTTTGCTGCGATGCAGTGATGCTGATGCTTCCTGTGGCTCTGAACACACCACGAAAGGGAATTTTATTTTTCTTATTTTTTGGATTTCTAATTTTTAAAGTGCTGAAGCGTTTGCCCCCCCCCCCCCCCCCCCCCCCCCCCCCCCCCCCCCCCCCCCCCCCCCCCCCCCCCCCCAGCACACACACACACACACACACACACACACACACACACACACATTATTATTATTATTATAATTATTATTTTTATTTCAAAGCAAAAAGAAAAAAATTATCTGCCTGTGTCATTTGAAAGAATTAATTTGCACATCGTCTCCTTTATGACAGATGATTAAATTTAAAGATAAAAATATTTTAAAGGCTGAAAAACTGCCGACTGTCACTCTGCCATTTGTAACAATCAGAAAGTCGTCGGTCTGATGAGACGCAGACATGAACCACCTCAACAGTTTGCAGTAAAACAGCTACCTCAATTAAAACCAACAACATGCGGCGGACAGTAAAGAACTCCATTTCCCAGCAGTCAGCAGGAGCTTCCAGACAACAAGCAGTTAATGTGAGACATGACCATATATGGAGAGTCTCTGTAGCCAATCAGCTCAGTCTGCCGCTCTGTCTCCTCAAGTTACAAATAAAAACAGACCAATCTGGTGTCAGTATAAATCCTGTCTCTCAGCCAATCAGAGCGCCCGCTGGCTCATTAAGACTCAGAATGATGAAGAACAACTAGACCAGCCAATCACGTTAACGGACACTGCAGGACGACTCAGCTGCTCAGAAGTGTCTGAAACAAACATGGCCGCCTCACGTCAGCCAAAGTCATTAAAGACGATTAAAGACAAATTTAATGGACGTCAGTTCGTCACTGCTGACGAGTTTAACAAAGCTGAAAACATTTTTTTTTATTTCTCTGATGATGTCACAGTAAAATCTGACCGACGGCTGATTCCTGCTCGGAGCGTCTTTATTTTCTCAGTCGAAACTTTTTGGACTGAAGATGTTTGAAGTTTGAAGTTAAACTGAGAACTTCAGATTTGACCGTTAATTAACGGTTTAAGAATCAGACTAATCAACGATTATTGATCATTAGTCATCGGCTGTTGAGCAGAGCCGAAGCTGATTGGCCGGTCTGGTGAGTGGATTTAAAGTGACAGCGTACAGAGATGATGACTGATGATTAAAAGAGATCAAACTAATCAAACTAACCCGAGGCAGAAAGTTATAAAAACATTAACTGACGTTTGACACTCTTATGTTTTTTTTTTAAGTTTTATCATTACTAAACGTATCATGTGTGGGCGGAGCCTGGTGGGTCAGAGCGGGAAAATAATAAAGAAATAAAATCTGCAGCCATTTAAGACAAAAGAATTATATAAATATAAATATATATATATACATTTAAAAAAAAACATCTTGGAAAAAAAAGAAAATGTACATTTAAAAAAAAACCCTGATGTTTCATGTCATTTTGTCTTTGTGCTCTCCTGCCAAAAAAAAACCACACACAAAAAAACCCATCTTGTGACAGAATCGCTGATCCAAAGCCGCCACGTCGAGACAGGAAGTTATATTCCTCTCTGCAGGTACAGACAGACAGACAGACAGACAGACTGATGATGATCACTGACGGTGCTTTTAAAAAGGGTTTGAATGTTACTTGTTTTAAAAAGTAAACTTTTTGTTTGTTTCTCAGGCTAAACGCTGCGCCGTGACCTCAGATATGTTTCCTGTTTTATTCTCCAATAATCTGCCAATAACTCTTCTATAACGACATCATAGTTCAGATGTATTTTCAGCTTGTTCTGCTGTTCAACAACAAAAAACAACAAGCTTTAACTATTTTTAAACTTTAAAATAAGTTGCAGACTTCTGTGTTTGTGACGACCAAATACGTTCAAGACTCAGCTGTTGTAACATCACGAGAAAGAGTCGGAATATTAAAGAATAACTGTGCTGTGTGACTCTTTAATGAAACAAACACCTTCAGGTCTTTAATAACTTCCACACACTCGTGTTTCTTGATTTCTGTTTCTACCTGTCGTGGCATCATCAGTCTGTCTCAGACTGACAGCTGAACTATGCAAAGAGTCGAGAGCTTTACTCTGTTGTGTCTGCAGGGCTGTGAAAAAACTATTCAGTGTTTGTAGACGACAATCTAAAATTTGGTGTTTCTCCTCTCAGACTTTTATTCTGCAGAGAGAAAAATGATCAAAATGTTACTGCACCAATAAATAAATGAATAAAATGAAAAACAATAAGAATTAAAAAATATTTTGGTGGAAAGTCAAATACTTCTCCAGGTGTCAGGGAGTCAATTTCGGCAATTTCCACCTGTCTGCCAGTCTGCCCGTCTGCCTGTCTGTCTGTCTGTCTGTCTGTCGGCTGCAGGTTTTGATCATCGATTCTGCCGACAAGCCTCACCATCAGCTGGTTTCCGTCAGAGAGCGTCTTGCTGTTCAGAGTAGATTTCTCTCACAGCTTTTTTAAGAAATTCTAATTTTATTTCAGCTTCATTTTACTGTAGAGGATATTCTTGTTTTTTTTTTAGATATTTTTTAAAAATATTTTCAATTATTTTTTTTTTAGCCAAAAACATTGCCAAAGTGTTTTTAACCTCCAAAAATAAAATAAAAAACAAAAATGCAGGCTTAAAGGGAAAAAGATGATTTTTGTTTGTTTTTTTATTTTTTTCTCTCAACAGTTTTATCGCTGGTGCTCCTAAAAAGCTAAATCAATAATCATGACATTAAATAAGTTTCTTACCTTTAAGTCTTTTGGGAAGCTGAAGTTGGATCAGTGAAACCAGCAGGGGGCGCTCTCCTCCGGTGAGAACTCCCATCTATTGTGTTTGGGCCGGAAACACCGCCGCCGGCTTTAACGCACAGCGTTCGACAACGAACACGTCACTGACAGGCAACACGTCACTGACAGGCAACACGTCACTGACAGGCAACACGTCACTGACAGGAAACACGTCACTGACAGGTAACACGTCACTGACAGGAAACACGTCACACGTGACTGACAGGAAACACGTCACACATGACTGACAGGAAACACGTGACTGACAGGAAACACGTCACACGTGACTGACAGGAAACACGTGACTGACAGGAAACGCATCTTTCACAAAAACATCTGAAAAACATCCAAACGTCAGATAAACTATTAAATGAACTAAATTGCAAACGATAAACAAGAACGTTGTGTTTAACGAAAAATGAACTCACAATAAAATAAAAACCATCAGCGTACGTCGCTGATATTATACTTACTGTGAACATCCACTGAAGCATCATGGGAACTGTAGTCGGCCCACAGAGTTGTCGTCAGGTCTTTTCAGTCTGACATAAAGAGTCTTTGACGTCGACCAGTTTCTCATCAGAGACTTTTGTGTTTTATTTTATCTGTTTCGAGCTTCCAGAGAACAAAACTTGTGTTTCCAGCCCAAACTCATCTCCACGGTGACCTCATTCATCTCGCCGTCCATCACTTTTGTTGTAAGTGTGTCTCTTGTGACTTCCTGTGAACCTTCAGTCTTCCATCCATAACTGTAGATCAATTAAAGGTGATTAAAGTAGCTTCATTAATGAGTAGCTGTGTACTAACGACACTCGGGGCTCCACATTAACGAGTCACCAGCTAAAATAAAAAAATGAAAAAAGTCATCGATGATGTAAGAGTTAACTTTGAGCCCTGATGATGTCACTGTGTCTCATTGACCTCTGACCTCTGCGAGGGTCGTCATGCTGTAAGTCACTGTGATCACTGTGCTCATTCACCGACTCAAGTACGGCAATAAAAGTAACGTCATGACACAACAGCTGGTCTGTCTCCATGGTTACTGTGTTGTTTATTTTATCCTTTTGTTATGATGATGAAAACTGTGTGTGTGTGTGTGTGTGTGTGTGTGTGTGTGTGTGTGTGTGTGTGTTATTACTGCTTGTGCTTCTAGAAGTTTATTCCTTCATCCTACGAATATTAATTTGGGGATCTTCATAAAAAAGAAGGAACTTTCTGCTTTTTATATTGATCCAGCAAATATTACATTAACATGACAGTGCTGCTGTTTTTTCTTATAAAATCGAAGTCATTCAGTTTTATTTATAAAGCCCAATATCACAAATATCAGTCGGCCTCAGAGGGCTGTACGGCATCCTATGTCCTTTATCGGGTAAAAAAAAGACATGGTTAAAACCTCTCTGGGACAAATGAGTTAAAAAAAAAAAAAAAAGTTAAGTTTGTAAAGTTTTCTTTGCATCTTCACCAGAAACAACTCCAGCGCTGAGTCAGTGATTTTCTTGCTGCAGAAGAGGTTGTTAAACAGAATCGTGTCTACGATCTGATGTTCATCAGCAGCTACAGGGATTTACAGGAGCATCAGCCTTTGGTTACTATATTTCAGCTGAAAGGTTTTTCCTCCTTCATACAATAAGATCTCTACAGACTGCGGCGGTCGCAGACAGCCTGTCACTCAAAGAGGCCCCGCCCCCTTCATTATGTGTAACTTTAATCCTGAATAAAACATGAACAGGTGAGTTCTATATAAACTCAGTCTGTACAGTCGCCATGAATATTGAAATTATCTACAGAGACCGAACAGGCTGTAAACATGTTTATCTCTACATGTGAACATGGAGGCCTGAAGGACTGACTCACTGGTGGAGCCAGCGTGTGCTGTATCAGTAACGTACACTGACACAGCAGTATATGTGACGACCTGGACGAGAACGTGTTGTAACACACGCTGAAGAGACTTTCACCTTTTGTTCTACGTCATCAAACACGTCATCAATGAATTTAGCAGCTTCTTCGTGTCTTTGCTAACAAGTGTCTGAATGAGACAACAGAACAAACGCGGCTTCACAGCCTCGTTGTGATGATGAAGTCTCATGACCACAGTGTAATTTGTTTATAGCCTAACGTTAGCTTTTTACCTTTGGGGTCTCATTTATAAAACAGTGCGTAGGATCCGTAATGAAAATGTACATACGGACAAAAGCCAAACACGGCACGTACTGAAAAACAGCGATTACACCCAGACTCCCACCGTCTGTGTCGCCGATATTCTGTCTCTAAAATGTTGGTGATCACAGGTCAGAGTTTTTATAAATGACGACTTTGACGTACGTCTCATTCAGGCCTCTTTCTGTGCTTACGCAGTGTTTATAAATGAGACTGCTGGTGATCGCATTTAGCCTTCAAAAATCATAAAGTCGCCTTCATTAGTGAGGATGATTTCACTGACCAAAACCTGTCAGTATCATAAAAATTTGTTTGTCACACAGTTTATTTTCTGCAGTAATTAAAAATCCAATGGAAAAATCTTGGAGGCTTTTTGATGAAGAAACCAGGACGACGCTAACTTCAGGGTCGGCCTACAGACAAGCGTCGTGCCTGCAGCGCTCTGTGAGCCTGAGCTCAGACATGTTCCTCAGCTGGTAGAAACGTGAGCTAATTTAAACCTCTGATGCTGGTTCATCCTGATAAGGAAACTTTCTGACGAACACCAGGCGTCACAGACAGGAGGGACTTCTGTTAGGTTTTAAATGTCGTCTTCATGTGACTTTGACGAAAACAAGTCGGGCTGAAGACGAGTAACAGTGACTCGGTGTTCCTCTGAAACCGCTCAGCTACCAGGAAGCCTCAAGACACCTGATTTCTGTGAAGGAAATGAGTCTGAGGGAGTGTCCTGAATAAAATCACCATAATATTCAGAGGAACAGTCTGTACAGTCTTAAACAGTCTCAGCTTCCAGGAAGCAGAAGACAGAAATACAGAGACGTTTCTCCTGCCAGTGATTTTTAGACTCGAGGGCGCTCGGCTCGGCTTGGCAGTGAAAGCTGATCTGGTGAGACGGTGGAGACTCGGCAGAGAGGCTCAAACCGGTTTCTAATGCCTAGCAGCTGCCAGAGCGAGGTGAAGGTGGGACGCTATGTTTAGACACCAGACGGACAGACGGGGGACACAGTCCTGCAGGCAGCAGTGTCAGAGGAAGTATTCAGATCCTGTTCTGCAGTAAAACTACTAATACCACACTGTCAGAAATAATCTGCTGCAGAAAAAGTCCTGAACTGACTGTGAGTGTGATCAGGAACATGACAACGCATGAAAACTGGAAATCCTGACTCCGCCCACCAGTCCACCCTGTGGTTGTATGACTCCGCCCACCAGTCACCCAGACTAGCCTCGCGTCACCAGGTTCTTCACGTACGGGCAAGAGCCTGGTTTCCATTCACACTGAATTTTGTCTGGATTCTGACTCCGGTCTAGAGAGCGGACGCTGAATTCACCAAATTCACCCAAGTAAAACATTAAATTCTGGCGCACCATCGATTTACAATAAAAGAAAAAGGTTAACTTAATGGCTTGGGGCTTTTCTTGTAAACTACATTCTTTAAATTAAAAAGTCTCCTGCTCCCAACAGTTTGTCTCCTCAGGAGCTCTGAAGGTCTGAGATGTTCTGTGACTCTTAGCACGAGGAAGCTCTGTGAATACGTCCCCAGGTGTTTAGATGAACTCTGTGTCTGTGGTGACGGCTGTAAAAATGAGAGGAAGTACAACCTGTAGTTGGAGCGACAGCCTGAGAGCTGGAGGACAACAACAACAACAACAACAACAACAACGTGACTAATGAGTTTTTAACCAGACTGACAATGAGCTGATTTCATTGTTAAGTGTTCTGTAATGACTTCGTCTGTTTCTTACAATGTTGTCTTTTGTTTTTTTGGTGAGTCGAAGACACATTTCCACCCGTGGTGGACGATGATGTCTCTTCTATTCAGAAACATAATTCACTAATGAATAAGCAGGAAGATCTGGACGCTGATCAGTTCATTTACTCACACTGTTCTCACTGTGATGATCATATTCCTTTAAATAATCTTACTGTATAATGAGGAAAACTGTGTGTGTGTGTGTGTGTGTGTGTGTTCCACGTTTTTCTCCTCACTGACTTGGTCAATCCATGTGAAATGTGGCACAGTGGTAGAGGGTCATGGCAGGATGCCAATGAAGCAATATGACATCAATTGGCCAAAGGGGGGCGCTATAGCAACCCATTGAAATGTCAAACTTTGAATGGGCATATCTCATGCCCCGTATGTGGTAGAGACATGAAACTTTGCACAGAGATGTCTCTCCTCATGAGGAACACATTTGCCTCAAGAACCATAACTTCCGCTTATATAGATTTTCTGCCATTTTGTTTAAAAACACTTCAAATGGATCTCTTCCTAGGAAGTTTGAGCGATCTGCATGAAACTGGGTGAACATAATCTAGGGACCAATATCTAAAGTTCCCTCTTGGCAAAAGTTGGAAAACTTCCTAAAACTGAGCTTCTATAAGGCAATGAATATTGCGGAGGGTGTGGCTCATCACATAAAGGTGTATAACATCTCAAGGGTTTCACCCATCACCACGCAACTTTGTAGGCATATGACCACACATCTGAGGGGACCCCTCCATTATTGACCCCATCAAACAAAATGGGGGCGCTAGAGAGCTCATTTCTTATCTAGGTCTAACCGCCATATGGATTTTTACTAAACTTGGTAGATATGTAGAACAGGACGCCTATTGTGTCCAGCCTTAGACACACCTGTGTAATATCCATGCTGTCTAATCAGCATCTTGATCTGCCACACCCGTGAGGTGGGATGGATTATCTTGGCAAAGGAGAAGTGCTCACTAACACAGATTTAGATTTGTGAACAATATTTGTGAGAAATGGTCTTTTGTGTGTATAGAAAATGTTTTAGATCTTTGAGTTCAGCTCATGAAAAATGGGAGCAAAAACAACAGTGTTGTGTTTATATTTTTGTTCAGTGTATGTGAAACTGCACATAGACATTGAGGACTGGCACAGGTAGAAGGTGACAAAGCTGCCAATGGCTATGGACTAGTGATGATAATAATCAGAATGACATCTTTTGGCTTTCATCACTTGTTTTCAGGGTTCCTGCTCTTTTTTACCGACTGATTTCCAAAACCTTTCCAGAACATTTTCCTGATATCTCACCTCATTTCCATGACTTTATTTAAGCAGTTTAAATCATGTCGGCCTGTTTGGTGACGCAGCCTCACACGATCAAACACACACTCAGCAGAGATTTGTAGTTCAGCAAACTAACTCTTAGTAACTTTACTCACTCAGACACTCCCACCAACTAACTGCGTATGTGTGTTGCAAACAGACCAGACGCCACATGCAGGTCTCTGCACGTCAAGGCCACGCCCCTTTGCAGGAAGTGAACACCACAGATCAGATTTCAATGCACTTTAATGTGTCTGACGAGTTTGTATAAATTTATTTCCTGTTGATCAAACATTTGTTTTGTTGACATGCTGATAATCATTCTGAGCGTCTGTCATACTTCAATAACGTAATCGTTGTCATGTTGCGTTTGACTTTCCCCGTCCAAGTGGATCAGTGAAACAAAAGGGGACGTGGCCTTGGCCTGTGTATCCCATGATACTGGTGAAGTCTCAACATGCAGCACTAGATTTTACATGAAAAGTACGAGGATTATATTTCATGAAACACATTTTATGAACAGATTTTCAATAATATAAAATAACGTGCATCCAAAACTTTTCCTAAACATTCTGTTATTTCTGAACCATTTCCAGGCCTGGAAAACAATTTTCCTAATTCATAACTTTTCCAGAAATTCCATGACCGTGTGTTTTGTTTTTTCTTTTAAAATCACCCAGTGAGACAAAGAGACAGAGAGCAGATACCTGTCGACTCTGTGAGGCTCCTTTGGTGGTTTATTTCAGCACGAGTCCAAATACAGTTCACCTCAGACATGATCCCTCTGAACAGCGCCCTCTACAGTTTGACACAACTGTCAACACAAGCTCACCATATTCAAAAATAACACACACTAAAAATGAAATGGAAGAAAACGACGCCTCTTTTTGTGTCGTCAGTTGTATTTAGACAGAAACATGATGCTGACGAAACACAGAAGTCTTCAGAAAATCTGCCTGCAGCCACGTTTCAGCTTCACATTTATGTTTCATTACGAACCTGTCTGAGCATCAGCACACTGCTTCTGACTGACGTCTCTGAGACACGAGGCGGTGATCACATGATAAATCTGCACGTTCAGCATCAACAAAGTGTTTCACACATGACACAGAAAATCACCAAAATAATTTGTGCCTTAAAGTTTTATCATGCAGGAAGGGAATGTGAGAAAAGAAATTATACGTAAACTAAAAAATAAACACAGACGTAAACTGACGGTGGAGTGAGAGCTGAGTGGACTCAACACTACATGAGCCACAGCTACATCAGGCAGTTTGAACAGACGTGCAGCTGTGACAGGAACACACACAGTTGAGAGATATTTCAACAACAACACAGCAAGTAAACCCAAAATCTGGACGAGAGTTAAAGTTAAACATGGGCTTCTTACAGATGAGAGAACAGGGCAGGTGGTCGGGTTCAGAGACTGACGGCCCTCAAAGGTCCGTGTCTCTGTGTGAAGCTGAGCTGTCCGTCTGTCGGCAAACATGATGATCTGTTTGCAGACAGACAACTCTGAAACTCTTTACAGCTTTTGAGTTGCTTACATGCAGCGTTATCTTCTCCAATTTAGATTCAGGTAAAAATCTCTAACTGAACCGTTGGATGGATCCTGATCAGCTCAGCTGTGACAGCAAACATGATTTAGTTCAGTTTGAAAAGTTCCTCATGAAAGAAGTTGCTTCACAGAACAGAAACAGTTTTTACAGTTCTGAAGATTAAAACACGTGAACATGATTTAACTCATCACAGCTGCACGTCTGTTCAGTCCCACCACTTCCATCAAACAAATAACACACAGGTGTGTGTGTCCTAACACACCTGTCAGAGTGGACGCAGATGTTCACTCTGTCTTAAACACCTCATTCTGCTGAAACCTCCACATCTTTAGACGATGACAGTTTTGGATGTTTGAAGCCGACTGAAATAAAAACGGGTTTTCAAAAGAGAAAAATCTTCGTCTGAAAAACTACAAAAACATCGAGACATTAAACCTTTAACACCAAAAACAAACAGCTGACTGAAACAAACCGAAAGTAAATCTAATGAACCGCATTGATCACGACAGAAGGATCACCTCGTACAAGCCGAACTAAAGTCTGAACAGTTGTTAATCTTTTATTTTACTGTACGTGAGGAGAACATTAGTCTGTGGGTGCTTCAGTGTCAAACTGGTGCTAAAATAATAAATCATGAAACATGTTTTTAAATCAGGAGGAGACACAGATCTTTAGTTTGGTTCGTACAAAGTGATCATCAAGCCGTCTGTCAGTCTGTTTTCATTCATCACTGCAGGGAATTCATTTTGGATCAATTTAAAACTTTAAATTCGCTCTGTGATTTCAGAGAAACAAATGTTTGGACACGTTTTAACCTGACATGAATCCACAATGTGCAATTTTTGTATTTCAGGTGTTTTATAAAACACTGGACCTCAGACTTTGGATAAAGCTTGTGTGTTTCCATGTACAGAAACGTGTTGTAGTTTCAGATGTTTCGCAGGAAACAGGGAATGATCAGATCAGATTTGATGTTTCTCAGTAAATCAGCTCCAAATAAACAACAAAAAACCTCGTCAGTTATACACAAACGTTCACAGACAGCCGGCGATCTTTCTCTTGAAGCTCCGACAGGCAGATGAGATTTTTTTTTTTTTAACCCACATGAATAAACCAATCACAGCTCGGCGACGTAATTTAATCCAAACAAAAGGAAGTGACATCACGTCACTGATGCAAGAGCTGCTTATTAAGGACTGCGACAATGAGGATGGAGGTGGGAGGAGCAGGAAGTCGTCTTTGTCGTCCTCAGTCTGATTTCTTGTCACTGGTTGCCTGCAGACACAGAAGAGGGACGTAAAAACACAGTGTGAGCGCCTCTCGCAGGCTGCAGTGTTTGTTACATCCAGAGGGGGCGCAAGTCAGCGTCCGAGGCCTGTACGATACATGTTGCTGCTCATTTTATAACATTTACACTCTGGAAAGTATTTGCTATTAAATTAGAAATGTTTCAAAATTGACACTGGTGAGTTACAAGGTACAGAAACATGTTACCTGTTGAGACACGTGACTGGAGACACTCTAAACAAGTAATGTCACTGAGACACAGAGACTCAGTCAGTAGAGAGCTGACCTGTAGAAACCTTCCGTGTCTCGTCACCAGTCTTTAGTCTCAACTGGACTTTGTGTGTCTCTAAACAAACTCATCTGGAGGAGTCGTCGTAAGATACGTGGTTCTTACAGGATCTTATAGAACCTGCACATTAAACCATGGACGGGACATAAAGACTCACAGTGACGGACCTGTGTCCACACATCACGTACACAACTGCACACGTGTGTGTATTTGTAGGTATGTTACATAACTCACTGTGTGTGTGTGTGTGTGTGTGTGTGTGTGTGTGTGTGTGTGTGTGTGTGTCCTGTCAGGCAGATTTACGGTGGACCAGCTGCTGTAACACTGATCACACACACATGAACACACACACACACACACAACAGCAGCTAAATATAAGTCGACACGGTCAACACACACACTCTCACACACACACTCTCACACACACTCTCTCACACACACTCTCTCACACACACACACACACACACACACACACACACACACACACACACACACACACACACACACACACACACACAGCATGGATGATGCGAGTTACTGATTGATAATTGATTACCAGTTGGACCTGACTGATCTTCTATCCTTCAGTGTGAACCTGCTGCAGCACAAACGTCACATGAACTCAAACAGACGATAAATGTGTGTGTGTGATATTTGAGGAGATTCTGTGTCAACGGCGTTTTCACTCTGTCATTAATGAGCTCAGTTTAACTCTCAGTTTCTGAGGACTCGTTATGTTTTTCCTAATTAATCCCTGACGAGTACAAACACGTCGCGCCTCAACGTATTTGCTGCAGAAACAGAGCCGATCAACAGCCAAGAATCACGACTGGAACATGAGACGGCTGAGATCTCCTCTGTGTGACGACACAACCTGAGACACAGGAAGTGTATTAATGTTTATTTTATGTTCAGGGCGCAGTGGGTCAGATTTAGTGTCATCAAGTGATTCTGCTGTGTGTTTTCTGAGAGGAAGAGACTTCTGAGGATCATTCAGCTCCTCAACAATCAACACTGAAGGAATTCTGACCAGGAGAAGTTTCAGCTGGTTGTAATCTGTAATCTGTAATCTGTAATCCTCACTGACAGACAACACTAAATCCACCTAGGGGCTCATTTATGCTACTTGTTAGACATGTATACAAACACAGACGGAGCTCTCTGTTCGTACTTGGCGTTTATTTCGTCCCAATTTGTGCACGTTTACTGAAAGCTTGAGATAAGGCACAAAACACGGCTGGCTGTGCTTCCCTGCTGCGGCTAACGCTCCGCTAGCCGCTCCCAGCTAGCTCCGGGGAAGAACTCGTTCCCAAGACAGGGAACGTGTCTTCAGTTATTTGGAATTGGTTCTTTTTTGGCGTCAGACAGAGAACAAACAGCAGCCGCTGCCACGTGTGTTTGAAGGCTGCCGTACTAAAGGTAGCAGTACTACCAATTTACTGCAGGAGCATGCTACAGAGTGGGAGAGCTGTTGCAGACCGCGGCAGCCCCAGCACGCCGCCAAGAAAACAACCATTTACAAACTGTATTCTGTATGATGAGAAAGGGGCCCAGTGACGTATACTGCAAGAGAGATGGTGCCATATATACCGTGGAGTTTAGTCACATGCTTAAAGTTTTGGACCTCAGGTAGGTGCCAACTATTAAAACTTGTTTTGAACAATTTCTTTGTCATCTGCAAATTGATTTTAAGTACAAGGGGAAATGATTTAAATCGTTTGAATCGGATTTGTTGTGAAAATACCGGCCAGCCCTTAACCATCAGAGCAGAGCACAAACTAGTTTGACTCATTCAGAGCAGAAATTCCTTGAGTACAGAGGTCGAGTGTGTGTGTGTGTGTGTGTGTGTGTGTGTGTGTGTGTGTGTGTTACCAGCAGTTTGCTGTGTTCATCCAGCAGTCTGTCGTACTCCACCGTCAGATTCTCGGCCTGTTTCTTCATCGCACGAACGTCACTGTCCGACTTCTGCAGAGCTGCAAGACATCAACACAGAGCTGAATGTAACTGAGTACATTTACTCCTGTAATGTACTAAAGTACCAAAGTACAGCTGTGTGGTACTTTTACTTTACTCGAGTGTTTCTGTTTCCTGC
The DNA here is from genome assembly GCA_026686955.1 of Epinephelus cyanopodus. Classification (NCBI taxonomy): domain Eukaryota; kingdom Metazoa; phylum Chordata; class Actinopteri; order Perciformes; family Serranidae; genus Epinephelus; species Epinephelus cyanopodus. The sequence continues at coordinate 43,722,330 of CM048922.1, forward strand.
TACTTTAAACTTAAATACTGAGCTTTTTACTACATGTGTCTGCAGTTACTTTACAGAGTCATCAGAACACTTCACACTGCTGATGACATCAGAGTAAAGTTACTTTCACACTGTGGTATTTGTACTTTTACCTTAGTAAAAGTACTTCTTCCATCACTGACACAAACAGGTGAGACATGAGTTCATCTTCTCGCCTGAAGCAACACATGGCACTAAGTCTTAATGCTACTCTTCCTCTTCTGTGTCATCTCCTCCTCCTTCATGTCTCTCACCTCCTGCTCGTGTCTCTTCTCCTCTGTACATCCTTACCTTTCTTGGTGGTGTCCAGCTCCTCCTTCAGGGTCTTCACCTCCTCCTTCAGAGCCTTGTTCTCCTCCTGTGGTCCTGGTCCCTTCTTTCCGGCCTCCGGCACCTCGATACCAGCGTCACGCAGTTTCTGTTCAAAGAGATAAGTTGATAACGCTCAGAACATTTCAGTACAGCACATTCCACAGGAACATATCTGAACTTTAGGTCTGTGTGTAACTGATGCAGAGATGTTGAACAGCGCACATACAAACATCAGTTTCAATTTTTTTCCCATTTTGTGGGGCTGATGTGAAACTGTTCCTACTTAGGGCAACAAAAAGTATATTTTTGTGTGTCAGTACACTGGACAACCAGGACAGGAGGGCAGAGGAGACACCTGCACACTGATGTGACCGGGCTGCACAGCCAGAGCAAAGGTTCACAGGCTGACATCAATGCAAAGAGAAGAGTGCTTCTGCACTTTGAGCACCTTTATTTCTGTGCACGATGTCCTCCATAAACTGATATTGTTTTGCATTGATCTCAGCCTGTGAACCTTTGTTCTGGCTTGTTCCGGTCACATCAGTGTGCAGGTGTCTCCTCTGCCCTCCTTTCTGGATATGTTTTCTTAATATGTTATCAGATGACACAGAAACTATTCAGCAGCCCAATCTCCGCTTCTAAGAACACAGTGTTTTACAGGTTTGACCCTGAGATTTGAGCAACTGACTGTAACTTTGACTCTGTGAGTAGTTTGGGGTTTGAGGGTTTTTGATATCTGTTTATTTGTATGTTTGCATCTTTATTGATATCTTATATCTGCACTCTTGATACTGCAGCTGCTGCATGACAGTGACCCTCGACATCAAAATAAAGTTCTCTCTTGTCTTTGCTTTCGAGCACCAGTGATTGTGTGTTGATGGGTTTGAACACATGAGGGGTCGGATGAGACAAGCAGTTTGCTTCTTCCTCCTTCTCAGACATTAAATATTAAATTCTGTTGCTTACACAATTATTTCTGTTTTTATTCATCTTTTACATATTCATAGTATTAAAGAAAAAATGTTTAAAAATAAAGGCTTTAAAAAAAGTCGTCATCACAATCATGTTGAGAATCAGAGGTGAATGAGTTTTACAGTCCTGTGAGGCTGCTGCTGAAGTTTGTCTCAGTTTGGTGATTGGTTTGAATTCAGTTTGACTCCGCCCACTCAGAGAGCAACAGGTGTTCATACCAAACGCCTCCTGACCTCTCAGTGACAGCTGCTCTCTGTGGCTCTACTTTATACTGCAGCAACAGAAAATAAATGCTGCTCTGTGATTGGCTGACTGTGTAACTGCTACACTGTGTGTGGACACACACGTTATAAAACTGTGTGTGTGTCGACTCCGTCAGTCGGAGGTGTGTTTGTGTTGATTTAAAGTAAAACAATGAGTTTAATAAGTTCAGGTTTTACTGTGGTTTTTTACTGTGGTTCCTTCGTCTCATATTGGTCACTTTATTATAATGAACTCTGTGTGTGTGTGTGTGTGTGTGTGTGTGCAGCTGTGGGGGTGAAGGAGGAGTGTTTGGTATTTACACCTGTCTATGTCAGTGTCACTATGACTACACACTACTTTGGTCCTCTGGTGTCAACACGAGTCTTTAATTTAAAAGCGATGATGACATTAAATGTTTTTCATGATAAATCTCCATAAATAAAGTTGTTTGTGTCGGTTGGTCTGAAAACAGTCTGGCATTTTATTCTTTAGGGTGAATCTTACATTGTAATGATGACACCAACAGATCCTTCTCAATAATTTGTATCTTCTCATCTAAACTACTCGTCAACATGTTCCTGATGGCGACGGCAGTGAACGCATCATTTGTAGAAGAAAACAAAGCCACGTCAGGGATTCACCTGGAAAACCAGCAGCTAAGTTTCACTTTCATGTTTGAGTCTGAAACGTTTCGGCTCTAAATCAGTCTGTAAATGATGAAAAATATTCTTCACACGTTCCTTCTTCACGAGAAAAAAAAGACCAAAGTTTATCAGAGCAGCATGAAAATAATAAGTTTATTTATTTATTCATCAAGCTGCAGAATCTCACACTGCTACCGCCTGTGTGCACAGCATGTGACAGCTTCCCCGCTGAGCTGCTGCAGTGTTCACACAGGCAGCGGTGCTGCTGCAGAGCTGCCTGCTGCTGTATCGACTGTAATTCCAAAATTAAAAGCTTGTACTCGCTCATTCATTGAGAAATGCAGCCACAACAACATCAACAACACAGTCCTGCAGATATTTCACAATAAAAAGACTTTTGTTGACAAATGAAGGGATTCTGTCCACGGAGATGTTTGGGGGGGCTTTTATTTTGAAAGGAAACTGAGGTCTTGAGTTCATGATAAATGTTTTAGATTTTGTTTTAGTCTGTGAGTGATTTCGACATTAGTCTCTTTAACACTGCCTGTCTGAGGCAGGAAAATCACGCCGTTCTGTATAAAAGGTACGATCACAGAATGGGGGACAGAGTTGTCTCGCCTTCAAGCTGCCACGGGAGGTAATAACAGAGCTGAAATGCTGTCTCGATGAACAGGACAGCAGGCAGGACGAGATCATGGACGGGACGGGTGTGACTTTTTGATGATGTGTTGTGTGCGTGCCCACCGCGGGAGATTTAAAATGCAGGACAAAAACAAGACTGAATGTTTTCAGTTGTTGTTTTTCCAAAGAGAACTAAACCCACATCCTAAAATTGACTTTTGGTCAAAAATCTCAAACTGAATCACTGCAGGTTGATCAGGCTGCTCATGATGAATCAATATCAACTCCAGGGAGTCTGATCAGTCTCTGATCTGCTGTTTGTTCACTCTGAAACTTCAACCAATGAAACCAAAAACATGGCTGCCGGAAAAAACGTTAAACTGTTTTTTATGTAAATGTCTGTGAGGTAACTGAAGCTGTCAGATTATTGCGGCTCATTATAACGTACAACATTCCTCCCTGACATGTCGTGGAGAAGAAGTATCCATTATCATAAAACAGAAATACTCAAATAATGGTGCTCAAGTACTTGAGTAAAAGTACTTAGTTTCTTCCCACCAGAGGCTCACTGAACTCAGACATCAGATAATGAAAGAGACAGAACTAACAGGCGCTGGTTCAAGACGGTGTCACGGTGGTGATTCAGTGTGAAGGAGTCAAGCAGGTGCTTTAACCTTTAACTGAGGAGCCTCAGCCATAAAACCTGATTTTACTGCTCTGAACTGAATCCAGCAGCACGAGGACTCAGGTTCAGAAAGGCCACGAGACCTCCAGGACTCTGCTCCAACACGGCAGCCTCACGAGTCACTGCTGAGCTCCGACTGCTCCTGTTAAACAGATTAAAGGCTGTGGTCTGCAGACTGTAGGAACTCTCTAAGAAACTGTTTCCAGGGGTTAAACACTGAAACACGTTAACGCCATGTGGAGGATCTCCACAAACAGCATGCGACGACCACAAGGGGCAAAAATTTGATTTAAGATCTTTTAAATTTGTCCCTCGTTGTTTCCTCCGGAGAAAATAATGAGGGACACAATGAATTTAATGATTTTAGCACAAGGCTGCAACATACAGCTGCAGGCCGATACTGAACTACTGGTTTCTATTGTTATTTATTTTGGTTTTGTTATTTATTCTCCATTTTGTTCCAGAGAAACAACAAACTACACTATAAAAATGTTTTAAAGTTGTTCGGTCCTTCGTTACACGACCTTTAAATGAGCACAAATTATATCAGACTTATATAAGAAACATACGTCATAATTCTCTCTTCTGTTTTATATATCTGTTAAAACATCGACACATTTTTCCTTCAAACAGCTGCATTTATTTAAGTTTCTCACCAAAATCTACATTTTACAAGCTTGAGCACATCATGAGAACTTTTTTTTCAAGATTAGTTTTTCTAGCTTTGCCTGTATTTGACAGGCTGATACTGACGTGCGGTCAATTAATCAGTTCATCCCTGATAAACTGTGACACAGTGACGGGGTCTGAATACTCGCTGTATCATGTTTGATGATGTCACACAAACATCTTAAGAAAAATAAAAAAATATGAAGTGAAAGCATTTTAAAACAGTCAGACCTGACTCTTTAAATATGAATCAATTTTTTTTACGTTTCAAGTTAGTGCTGCACGATTAATCTAATTGCAATCATGATGTCAGGCTGTGCGATGACATCACCACATAAAAGGCTGCGATTTGTGATTTAATATAAATAAATGTTAACGTGTGTGCCTGTGAACGTGGCTCTGCTGTTGTGTGTGGAGTTTGTTGACATCACGCCCACAAGCTATCTTGGTGTGTGCAGCACGTACGGTCAGCTGACCCGCCGGCGTGCAGCAGGGACCAACACAGACGCTGAAGAAGAGCATGAACACGACCATGAACAGGCTGAGTTGGTGGCGAAAAAAACACAACGTCTATCACATGGCGATACTTTGGATTCAGGAACAGCGACATTGAACAGAAAGACGTGCTGTTTAAAAGTTAAAGTCGCCACGTCAACACGACCAATCTATATCAGCACTTGAGACAGCACAGAGGAAAGCAGGAGGAGTGCATGTGAGAGGAAGACGAGTCGTGTAACGATAAACACAAAGAGACAACTGAAAGACACCAGAGCCTCATAAACAACATCCAAACACAGTTACGCAAACACCTGTAAGTGTCACAGGGAAATCACGGACTCTATAACAACAAATAATAACAAATTAAAGACTGAGGAACTTTGCTCGTAACACACTGACATGCTGCTGTGTTGTGCTATGGCTTGCTGGAATTAGGCATTTACGTGACAACGCCTGAACGCGACACAGGCTCGCTCCGCTGTGTGTCCAGTGTCGTGCTGCGCTGCTGTGTGAGCAGCTGTGACTGTGCTCAGTCTGTTGATGTCATTGACACACTGTCCATAACAATAACTCTGTCAGGTCAGGTCAGGTCAGTGACCCCTGATATAATGTAGGAAACACTGAATCAAGACTCATGATATCATTTATTGATTATATTGTAATCACAATCACAAATTGCGATATTATCCACTTATCCATTCCAAGTAACAACAAAATACTTTGAAATATCATGAAATATTTTAATGCAGCTGAAGTTTTTGGGACACGTGGTTCATTATTGAGTCATTTTGGATGAAGCTGATGTGTTTCTGTTTTACTGGTCCACTGGGACGAAGTAAGAGTTTGGTAACCCTGTAAGATCCCGTCAGAAACTACCAGTAAAGTGTACGTGGCAGAGAGAGCAGAGCAGATTGCAGTGACAGACTCCCCCACGCTGTGATGCACAGATCAAGTAGGAGTCAGTGGAAACGTCATGACTGAATAGGAAGTGAATGTGTCGACTCAGACTCTGAGTCCTGGATCAGTTTCAGTGGACAGTTGACCAGCTCTCGGGTCAATACGACTCATCTCTACAGCATCCTGAGCTCACTGATCTGCTGCTCCCACACAGTCGGGATCATGAACTGATCACAGGAGGATGTTTGTGTCTAAGAACTCTATTAATCGATGAGGTCTTTTAATATGAAAGTGTTTCAGTCATTTATCAAATATAAATCTGTTCTGTGTGCACTCTCTCCACCGCCTCACCACTCTGACCTGTTAACACACATGAATTAAACATCAGTCTGATGTTTACATACATGAGACGTGCCGATGGAAGCGTTCGTCCCAACTGATGTGTTCAAGGACTGTTGGAAATCTGAAAATGTAATGATCATTTCTACTTTTACAGTTTCTGGCTGACAAATGGTGCAGTTTTGGTCATTTTTAAAGAAACAAGCCTTCTGTTTTCTTTCGAAAGCTCCCCCAAAAATATAAATATATATACACATATATGTAAAACAACAAACAAGTCACGGCTTCCAAATGTTCTCTAAATTTATTTTTTTTTTAAATAAAAAAAAATTTACACACACACACACACACACACACACACACACACACACACACACATACACACACACACACAAAAAACAGACCTTACTAAATTTTTAAAGAAAACGTGCCGTCCAAATGCATGTTTGTGTTTGAGCTCCACGTCTCAAAAATGTGACGTTATTTATGAGACAGGCGTTCAGAGGGAGTGTCGTGTTATCAGCCTTCACAGTAAAATGTAACACTGTCCAGTTATACACACATACAACTGTGTCTGTGTCTGAAATTACACCACCCTGTCAAATATAGAGACACGTGTGTGTGTGTGTGCGTTTCTCTGCAGGTCCTCTGCAGCTGCATGACTGACCTCGGCGGCTCTAGACGGATTCATATCGCATGCTCGCACACATGCTCGCACACCCTCTCTCTCTCTCTCTCTCTCTCTGATGACGACACATTGTTATGAAAAGTGACATCAGACTGAACGCTCGCTGCAGGAAGTTGCGTTCACGAGACTGAACACAAATTACAGCTCAAACAAACTCATCAAACTATTGATAATCCACTAAAATCTTCACCTTCGGTATCGCCACCTGTTCCCTCACAGAGCACATCAGTCCTTTCACCGTCACCAGTGTGGAGGCAGAAACATTCTCGCCAAACTTGCCTGGTGTTTTCTGAACACATCATACAAACTCTATTCAAACCTGACTTCCTGGCAACTAAACCTCACCACACACTGACGCATATCAGAGCTACGACATCTACAGAAAATAAGTTACACAATTTCATTACACAATGACACTTTCCAATGAAAATGTCATTGTGTAATTCCAGGACGTTGCAGGTTTTCCATGACCATTGGAACCATTTTTACTCACATTCAGCAGTAACAGACGGGGCAACACGCCCTTCTTTCAGCATGGATTCTGGCAATTTGATGAAACGTCCTCATGGCAATGAGAACAACTCAGACTGCAGAGCTGTCCTGGTCTCACTTATTAACATATTAAATATATTTAGGTGATCTGAACGTTACCAGTTTGGTCATAAAACACTTTGATATAACGGCAGTGCAATAAATCTTTGCCTCAATTTATTCCAAGAGCCACAGCAGATCTTTAAGGTGGTTTAAAGGACGTCTAAATCTGTGACAAAAGTTTTCATTTCAACTTGACTTCTACTTTAAAGTCAGACGGATTATTAGAATTTAAAACTCTTTCTTTTAGAGTCAGCTGCAACAACAGCCCTGCAGTAAATCCAATTTTCATCAAGGTTATTATTGGTATTTATAGGCGGGACAAAGTTTCAGAAACATGTCAGACACAAGCTGCAGCAGAAAGCTGTTGTAATGGTGTAAATTAGTTTTAGCCAAAGACTGTGTGCTTGTACCGAACAAACTGGTGACTGAGTGTCGATATATTTTTACCTTTATTTTGTAGGTGTTTATCACCTACATGACGTTTTTATTTACATTTTAATTTTTGTTCAAACTTTATGTATTTAACACAGAAAATAAATTCTCTGAGATATTTTGCCTGAATTTTGAGAATTGCCCCTGAACGCTTCATTTTCACAGCCCGAATAACCATCTTAGGCTGGAGGCCATTTTTAGGGTTCAGTGTCTTCAGAAATTTAACTCCTGGAGTCGTGACATTTGCCACGACACCTGCTGGAAATACAGCGTTTGATTGATGTTGAGTCAAATGTCAGGGTCTATTTTACATCACCACATGAACAGAATCTGGCAACAAATTGCGACCTCTGAAGATCTGCCAAGGTTGCAGTTCATCGTCTTTCTCAGATGCCAAAATGTCGATGTGGGCTCATTCCTCGGACCACGAACGTTTGTGTGCAAAGGGGTGTGTATGTCGGCATCTTGTGACTTTCAGTCATTTGGATCTGTTGAACACCGTTTTGTCTGAGCCCAAAGTTCATGGCTCTGGAGTTCTGTCTGATGTGACACAGAACGACCCAACTGTTGAGTTCAGGAGCCTAAAATGATTCAGTAGACTGGAAAAGGACATATTCATGACCCACAATGCATCAGTCCTTTGAGGTCGCGCGACCATTTAATCATTTAGTAGTATGTTTCATGTTTAATGTCCAGGTAAAGCAAAAAACAAAAATGTGTAATGAGTTTGTCACACCACAGAAAAAATGTGTTTTTAAGC
>CM048922.1:43735701-43948201 GCA_026686955.1 Epinephelus cyanopodus
AGTGGGGAATGACATCAGCACTTTCTGTGAAAATTCAACAATAACAGCCTCTAAAGACATGTTCCAGCAGGAATATAATCCGACATCAACGTCTGTAACGGTGATTACATATTTCACAGACATCAGCATGAATTCCAGAATCTGTGAACAAACAAATATTTTTGGGGCCAGAAGTTTAACTGCTCCATGAAATGTGTCTCCTGCTACCCTGACAGGTAAACTCTGTGTGTCGGTCCTGAAGAAATGTGGATGCTGCTTATTGAGTCACGATCAGCTTTCACAGAAGTCATGGCGTCACAGAGAGCTCCTGCACAAACACTTCGGGCTCTAGTTTCCCAGCGCAGCGCAGGGTGGCGAACCCCACGCAGAGCTAGTTTCGAACAGCGCAACCCGAGGCGCGCTCACTTTGGTAGTTTGGCAGACCGAGGTGCGCTGAGATGGGTGTGGCAGCGCAGCAGGGGGGGGTGTCGACAGATCCAGCCAGGCGCAGTGACGGTTTCGTGCCAAAAGGCCTCGCCTAAGGTGCGCTAAAAGCTCGCCAACTGAAACCACATCTACTGTCAGCGCAGGCAGAGCGCAGCCGGTGTAAGCCGAAGTTTGGCTGACCGGCGGACAGTGCACACACGTCACCAAAACCTCACAGGCAGGTTTCCAGAATGTCAGGCACATTAGCGATGCAATAAATACCCACAAACACCACTATTCAATGCAACTATCTGCAATCAGCACATAAATGTTTCTCTATATCGACTGTCCCGTCACATGTGATGTCAGTCAAAGGGGATTGGCACCGTTTGGCACGTTTGGCACACGAGAGAAACGCAACATTGATTACGATTGTGGTGACCTCCTCCCAGGCTACCTTTGCATCATCAGCCCGTGGAGGTCTGCTCGCAGTTCTGTATATTCGGACACTGCAAGCTTGGACCTCCCGGACCAAAACATCAGTTTCCTCCTGGAGGGTTTGGCCACCTGACGCTGCTGCTCTCTTCTGTCATGGCGAATTGAGTAAACTCTCATTACGCCTTCGCACAGCGCATTAAGGGTGAGGAGAGGGGCTCAGTTGATTGGTGTGATGTGTGTAAGACCCACTCCAGCCTTCTCTCCTTCCTCTTTCCGACTTGCACCAGTAGGAGGGACGGAGGTGGGATAGAGGAGTAGCTGCGCCAGGGAGCACGGTGTGCCAAACTTACAAAATCCACCTGGCCACACCCAGTTGGCGAAGCGCAGGTCCGCTGCGAAACTAGAGCCCTTCAACTCAGCGCAGAGCAACTTCAGATGAAGTGAAAACAGTCTGCTGGTGTCAAACTGTGTCTGTGCATCACTCTGCACGGTAACACTTCAGTAAATGAAGAAACACCTCCTGACATATCTGCTGAATATAAACCCAATTTAATATCCATCTCTGCTGACAAACACATTGAAGTAAACATGTTTGTATTCATACTTTGCATGTCTGTGAAGAACAGCACGACACCGTCTCAGAGGACAACGGTGTGCTGCCAAAAAATTTATGATGGTACAGAGTGCAGATTCAAAAGCTCGACACATGCAAACGAGCACGTGTCAGAAATGATGTGTCATCATTTTTAATCAACAGTCCTAAAAGTCTAAAAGCTTCTTATGAAGACAAAAAGTCTGTTCAAACTGTTAAAGAACACAGTCTGCTGTTACTCTTTATTTTTTTCTTCTTGTTAACAAATTCCACCTCCAAATATGGCCGTCAGTAACTTGACAGGCCTGAAATAATCTGATCAGCTGCCGGCTCTTCAGCCTTTCCACAAACTCGTGCTCCAAATGTTCTCCTGAGTCACAGTCCAAGATCCCAGCAGTCTGTCTGTGGAAGGCTCCGTCTAAACGCTGGAGCACTTCCTACTGGTGTTACAGCAGCTGCTGCATCACATGCTGCGCTGCTGCGGTGAGTCACTGAGCAGCTGCAGGACCAGGCTGAACACCAAGCGAACACCGCCGCCCCCTACAGGCAGCTAACATGTGTCTCACACTGAGCTGAACGCACCAGTGTTTGTTCATTTAGACTCAGACAGTCACAACTGAATCAGGACCTGTAACATTGACTGGTGAGGTGAAGTGAACACACAGTGTGAATGATAAACCAATCACCTGCTGAGCAGAGCATCATGTGCATATACACGGGGAGTGCACAAGAAATTTGAGCTGTGCATGTAATTGTCAGCTCCACATGCACCACTGTACAAACATTGGTACAGAAAATAAGTTGTGTAGAGCACATTACCACTAATAACACGTCATTCAAATACAATAAAGTCTAACCTTAATTCTATGAAAATAAGCACACTGACAGCATTTAACAAAGTATTTGGTGCTTAATGTTGCATTCAATGGCCTCAGGCAGACAGAAATCACCTTCTGAACGATACAGGAAAAACAAAAATAGTCAGACAGAATGACAGGACAGTAAAACAAAACTTGAACAATGCAACTCGTTCTCATTCCTAAGTCGTCAAATACCGCCGCTTGGTCAGTAACGTCCACATCAAACACAGACAAGAAAAGCTATCCCATTGCGGTGGTATGATACGCTGCCAGATGCCGTCAGATCAACTCAGCGCAGAGCAACTCCAGATGAAGTGAAAACAGACTGCTGGTGTCAAACTGTGTCGGTGCATCACTCTGCACAGTAACACTTCAGTGAATGAAGAACTGACATATCTGCTGAAATAATAATAATAATAATAATAATAATAATAATGATAATAATAATAATTGATAATAACTTCATTTGTATAGCGCCTTTCAAAACACCCAAGGTCGCTTAACATAGAATGTGTGTAGGTGTGTGGGTGTGTATGCATGTGTGAAAAAGTGTGTGCTTTGGAGACTAGCAGCCAAAGGCCTCTGAGAAGAGATATGTTTTGAGGTGCTTTTTGAACGTGGCCAGTGAAGGGGCATTCTGAATGTGTTTGGGTAGTTATTCCAGAGGGTGGGAGCAGCTACTTGGAAGGCTCGATCACTGGTGGCCTTGAGTCTGCTGCGAGGGACGGCCAGCTGGTCCTTGGAAGAGGACCGCAATAAAGTTAAAGTTAAGTTAAAGTCCCACTGATTGTCACACACCTGAGTGTGTGAAATTTGTTCTCCACATTTGACCCATCCCCTGAGGGAGCGGTGAGCAGCAGCGGTGCCGTGCTCAGGAATCATGTGGTGATCTGCATGAGAAAGAAAACCGGTTTAACCCTCCGGTCCCTCTTAAAAAAAGTCACACCTTTCCCCTTCGGGACGTTTTCGTCCTTGCTGAAAAATAACCATAAAAATCTTGAATATTAATATTTTTTTCTTTTTAACCCTTTATATGCCATTTTCTGTAAATAATGTCAGTGTTACTTTTATGAAAAAAACCCATGAATTCTATATTATTTTCAAAATTTTGAAATTTTTTTGAATTTTTTTTCTTTAAATTATCACAGTCTGGAATATGTGAATGAATAGTGACAACACCAATTTTGATGCATCACTATTTTTGTGCAGTTTCAATTTGAAATAAAAGCCGACACCTGTCCCCTTCGGGACGTTTTTCGTCCTTGCTGAAAAATAGCCATAAGGATATAATAAATTAATGTTTTTTTCTACTTTTTTTTGCTTAAATCATTTAACCAACTCCTACTCAGATTATACAAAAAAAAATATATATACAAAAATTCAGTGTGTGAGTGTGTGGATGAGTGAAAGTGGATGCATGTGTGTGTGACAGAGAGCGAGTGAGAGAACAGTAATGTAACCCTGCAGCTCATAATTTGCATAATTTTTGCTCCATAATTACACACCTGCACATGCACACACACACATAGACACACAATATTTTTTTAGTAGCTACACAGCCACAGCCCCCAGACATCCATATAAACACTAACCTAGCATTTATTTTAATTTTTTTTGCAGCAATGGCTTGTAAACCTGAATAATGGAAAAAATAGGAGAAAACTACAGGCAATTTTACTGCTTATTATTTAGTGTGTGTTTACTCTGCTGGGGAAGCAGGAGAAAATGTATGATTCAGCTGGATTTTAGTAAAAACTTCAATTTTGAGGTCCTAACTCTGGAATGCATGACTAATATCATCAACTTCATGTTTCTAAGTTTCCATGAGGATGTGATGAAGAAATATGGTATTTATGGTTTTACATTAGCTATATTTTCACATAGGGATTTGACATTGTGTATTTTAAGTCCATGTACACACACACACACACACACACACACACACACACACACACACACACACACACACACACACTAATTTTGGAACATTTTGATACAGACCACACTGTCACATCCTTATGAGCACAGCGAGACCATTTCTTGTTCTACTCTGCATTTGCCCTCCCTGTTCGGGGCCTATAGTGCTTCAAGTGGCCAAACCAGGAATTGCATTGAAAAGACAGCAGGGCCCCAAAATGGAAAATGGCCCCATCTGGTATTTTTTTTTTTTTTTTTTACAATTCTTGGGTCTCTCTAACCAACCTGACTACCAGAGATAGAAAAAAATCACGTTTTTTATGTAAATTGAAGGGGAATCAAAAAAAATGTTGTTTTAATGGGTTTCAATGGGGACGTTTTTGTCCCGAGAGGGCGAGATGTTGTAAAAGGTTGCCATTTGTGTATTTTAAGCCTGATTTAGGAGTGGCTTTAAAATTTCAAAATATCACCAAAAATAAGTTTTCTGACCAAATGTCATGCTGTATGCATGAACACAGCCAAAGTTATCAAAAAATAAAAACTGAAAAATGGCTGAAAAAGACATTTTTGTCCCGAGAGGGACCGGAGGGTTTTAAAGTGACGTGCATCAGTGCACGTACACAGAGAGGTATTTTGAGCCCTGTGAGGTTGATATGTCTCATGATGAATTCAGTCACCATGTGACCATGAAAACAGTCTTTACTGTGTGGTGTAGTTCCGCTGCTCTTCCTCACCGAAGGTTAAGTTTCTTGTGACATTAGTGGAGGGTCTTATTCCCATTCTCTCCTCTACGGTCAGTCACCAGCAGTGCTGACACTGGGACAGTCTGACCACGTGTCACAGACCCATCAGCAACATGTCAACAACGTCAAGAGTCCGGGAAACTTTCTGAATTAGTTAATTTCTTTATTTATCTGAGACAAAGTGAAGTTTGAGCTGCAGCGTTTGATAATCAGTCAGTAACAGTCACACAACAACATCAGCCCAACAACAAGCTCTCCTCCAATCACAACACGCCGGGTCACACAACTCTGAAACCAATCACATTTCATTCATCTTTAAACCAACGTCTGAGCCGGTCAGCCAATCAGGGATCAAGACAGATTTACACCTCGGTGCTCTGTCCAATCAGGACCAGACAGGAAGATTTAAACTGTACAGTGAGTGTTTGTCAATGGAAACACACACACACACACACACACACACACACACACACACACACACAGCTGCTCATTCTTTCCATCCTACTGTAAAGTTTGTCTGCATTTAGATCAGTCTGTCTGTCGCTGTGAGTGACTGAGAGTGTGTGTGTGTGTGTGTGTGTGTGTGTGTGTGTGTGTGTGTGCGCGTGCGTGTGCGTGTGAGCGCGCGTACCGGGTTTCCCCTGCCTGGCTTACATCTGAAATACACAGGGCACGCATGCGGCTTGTCACGTAGGCGGGACAGAGTGTTTCACCTGGTGTGGTTGCTGCAGCTTCACTGTGTGTGTACTGAGTTCTGACAGTGAAAACACAGTTGGCTCTACAGGGTCTGGGTGTGTAATGACTATATTAACTGGTACTGAATCAATTAACAGGATCATTTGAACAAGATGCAGTGATTTGATTGATTTATTTCAATGTGAAATGTAACAAGAACCACCACCACCCACCAGTCCACCCTGTGGTTGTATGACTCCGCCCACCAGGCAAACCCTGTGGTTTTATGACCCCGCCCACCAGTCCACCCTGTGGTTGTATGACTCCGCCCAGCAGTCCACCCTGTGGTTGTGTGACCCCGCCCACCAGTCCACCCTGTGGTTGTATGACTCCGCCCACCAGTCCACCCTGTGGTTGTATGACTCCGCCCACCAGTCCACCCTGTGGTTGTATGACTCCGCCCACCAGTCCAGTGTCTCTGACAGTCTCCATCATGTCAGTGAAAACATGGAGGCTTCACACACAGCAGATCTATACAATCAGCACAGTTTCAAGATTAGAGTCACCAATTCAGTATCTGACCAAATGTCTCCCCTTCTGTTCCTGAGATATGACGTTACAACATGATGATGTCACAGTCAAGCTGACCTTTGACCTTCATTATTTCAGAGCTGCCTTTGAACACAAAATTCTAATCAGTTTTCAGTTTGTGTCAAATTTAGAGAAATTCCCTCTGGCATTCTTGAGATATCGTGTTCACAAAGATTGGACCTATGGACAAACACTCCGAAAACACAAGTCCTCCGGCCACAGCTATTGACGCTGCAGAGGCATAAAACTGTGTGTGTGTGTGTGTGTGTGTGTGTGTGTGTGTGTGTGTGTCTCACAGGCAGAGCAGCAGGGCGAAGCCGGCGATGTACTCGTTCCTCTGAGCTCTGAACAGTTTCATGTGGATGTGTTCGATGGCCGTCGGGTTGTTGGTCAGATCCACCTTCTCCGTCACACTGTACTTCCTCACCTCACGGAATGCGTCTGCGCACACACACACACACACACACACACACACACACACACACACACACACACAGAAAGAGCATCATCAGTATGTATCCTACAGTTTGAAGTTACACTTGATGATTAAAAAACTTGAATGCTCCACCAAGCATTTCTTTTTTTTCAGAAACAGAAAAATGAAATCACTGTTTACGACATAATGCACCACATTTACTGTCCTCCAATTTTATCTGAGTGTGAACATACAGAATACAGCTACTGTACAGAGCCCTCAGAAGACAAGACAAGACTAACAGAGAAGAAATGTAGCTGTTACACCAAGACAGAAGTACAGATACACAGAGAATAAAATAAAAAAAGCATTGATAAAAGACACGCATGCAGCTACAATAAAAATTGATTCTGAGATAATAAAAACTACTCACACACACACACACACACAAAAACACACACATACACACACACACCGATGAGGAGGAAGACGAGGATGGCGATGGCCACCATGAACCAGGTGTTCCATAGAGAGCGATGGTCTGGATGATCCGTGACTTGAAGATTTTATTCCACCTGGAGGATAAAACACAGTCACATTATAACGCAGCAGAACACAGACACATAATAATATAACACAGACACACACAGTACAGGATGGATCACAGTCTGAAGACAGACACAGCTCAGGCTGGTTAACTGGAGGTACGGCTCCATCTAGTGGTCTAAGACAACAACACAGCAAGAAAAAATTACATGCTGATCAGCTGATCATGGGCAGCAGGTGAGAGCAACGACGTAGTTATTATTTTTCAGAATAAAAGGCAGTAAAAAGATGTGCAGTAATATTCTGACAGTTGCTTTTATTTTGAAAGTCAGTGACACCAGTGTAACCTTTGACCCCGTGGTCACACTGGTCACCACGTGGAGGACTCTAGCCATGAAGCTTTGCAGCCCGAGGATGAGGTGCAGCCTACATGGAGTTTGATCCTTTGGAGGTTTGATGGTGGTGGAAGGAGCCTGTTAACATGTTTCCTAACCTGGCAGTGACTGAATGTTTCCACCATCCAGTCAAAGAGACAGAGAACCAGCTTCATGTGAGGGACTAGGGACTGGAGCCTGGGGGGGGGGTTGATCAGGGTGGAGGGGCGCAGACTTTTATTAACGGGTGACTAAGACATAATGACTGGTAACGGGTTGGGTCTGAGCTGAGCTTTACAGGTATGGGTGGGTGCTGGTTTTCAAATATGGACCTGTGCAGGACTCTGTACCGGGTATATACTGTAGGCATCTAGACAGAATGAATTTCAGTACTGTTGAAAATACAGACATCATCAATGCCACACAAACACTGTTATACCGTGCACAATACACCTGAACACCCTGGTGACATTTCAGAAAGGTATGAAGAGATGGATACTTCACAGATCTAATTCATCAGGTAACTTGGACAAACAAAATCCCAACTTAAGTTCAATCAGGACACTTACAACTCTATAAAAATGTTCACAGTTCTTCACAACAAACCTTAATGTTGTGTTTTTTCCTGAGATTAGACGACACCTCTATATTCTAGGAATCCTGTTTTAAACCAAGAACTGAGACCAGTCTTTAAAAGCTGTGAACTTATTCTCCAGCAGCTCGTCTCTTTTTTCATCATGATCATTCCTCAGAGTTTCAGAGCTCCAGGTCAGTCCAGCGGCTCCAGTGAGAATTCATAGTGATAAAAAGGGTCTGACATCAGCCGTGGGATCAGTGAGGTCTCTGTTGTGTGTGCTGAGTTAATCAGAGCTGGGTGGTTTTCTATCAGGAGGTTTTAATGTGCTCACAGTCACACACAGCTGCTCTGTGTTTCAGTTCACAGACCGAAAAATCAATCAGCTTCAAGCTTCTTCAGCTGGAACTGTTTGACTTCCGTTAACGCTTCCTCTGGTAGATCCAAAACCAGATTCAGGCCAGCGTCAGACTACACGTCATCAGTCCAACCAGACACACGTATAACATATAAATATTGTAAATAACTGTAACTGGTTAAGTTCAGTAAAGTTTACTTTAAACTGACTCCTCTAACACAAGTTAAACAGCAAAGTGAATAAGTTAACCTTCAGGTGTGTCTGGCTTAAAGCCCTGAAGACAAACTTCTCCCTACAGCCATCAAACAAGATCATTTAACTAAAGTATCAAACTCAGCTCAACTGTCAAGGTTCAGACAAAACTGTTGTTTTTCGCTATCACACATTATTAGCTTAAGTATGCTTACATTACATGAATTAGCCTAGCGGCTAGCAGACGTTTTCCCTCTACTCACAGCTTCACAGATTACATGTAACGTTATTTTTTTCTTCCTCTCCCTTGGTTTAATTCTCTGCGTCTCCTGACAGAACAGCCTGGATGAATTTCAGCCTGCATGCACGCTTTTTCAGCTGAACATTGTTGAAACAGCAGCTGATTTCGCCGTAGTAAAAAGGTAGCGGAGTGAGATGCCAAACACAGATCCTCATCAGATGCTGTTGGACGGTGACACAGACTTTCCAAATAAAAGCATTTCCTAAAGATGATGATATAGATCCGTGTTTTCATTTTGCATCAATGACATTTGATCACTGAATCGATGTAACAATCCAGATCAATGGATCGTGCCACCTCTAATAATTAGCCTATGAATTCTTGAGTTATGGCCAAAAACATATTTTGTGAGGTCACACTGACCTTTGACCACAAAATTCTTTTCAGTTTATTCTTCAGTCAACATGGACATTTGTGTTGAAGCTCAAGAAATTCCCTTAAGACGTTCTAGACATATGGTGTGCAGAGGGACAGGTGTGAATTGGACAGGTGAGCACTGACCTCTTAGGTGAGATGAAGGGGATGCAGAGCAGCAGAACGAGGAAGACCTCAGCATACAGGAAGGTGGCCACCGCCGTCCACTGCAGACTCATCCTGACTCCTGATCAGAAGACACAAACACACACCTGAGACCAGGTGACAACAACAATACGCACACATGCTTTTATGTGTCTGTGTGGGGAAACATAAGCATAGTGGCACCTGTACACAGACTCAACACAAACCAATATCATAAAGGTCACCAACAGATGTACTTGTTCATATATCCATTTCTTTACAACGTACATTCTCTGTTGTGTCGTTGAGCTTGCATGAGGTCAGTCCACAGGTCCAAATACTTTTACATTTTGCTTTAAGAAATGTAATGTTCAGATTGGATAACACTGAATTGTTATTTTAAGCAAAGAGGGGCTTTGTCAGTGTCAGATCATGTCTGTAAGGAGTCAGTCCATGAACTCTGAAACACTTTGAAGACTCAACATTAAGTATCCAAAGCACCATCAGGCAGAGCAAAAGTGACCTCGCCATCAGAAGACCAACGCATTAAGCTTAGAGCTTATTTACACCTGGTATTAACGAGCGTCTTGGGCGATCCGACCACAAGTGGACAGTGCTGAATACAAGTGTAAACAACCACACACCCACCTGCTGAGGTGGTGCGGGACACATTTGATCACATATATCTTTTACAGTGTAAATGCTAATAAGTCCTGATGCATCCCCAACAAGAACTACATCACTGACACAGGAAGTGGTGGTTGTTTTGGTGACAGCGTGTCCACGCTCTATAACCAATGACCTTTTATTGAACAGTTGGACCAAGTGTTGTGTGACCTTCCATTGTTGTGCCCGATCTAAGGAGACATGTTGAATTCCACTGACAGCGATATCTCCAGCTTTATCAAAACAACTGCTAACGTGACTATTGAGCGTGTCAGTGAGAGTGTGGACGTAAAAACTGAACTGAGCCCTTTGAGCTTCTAGTGTTAACGATGTAGGCTGTAACGAAATCTGAACACAAGTGTTCAGCAGGCGGCACACAACAGACACAACCATTGACGGCAATGTGTCTCAACTGTCCACCTGTGTTTGGATCACTACAACACATTAATGCCAGGTGTAAACAGGCACTTAGTTCTCTGAGAGATAACAACTTCATCACAGTTACAGAATTTGCTAAATAAAGTACACAAGACTCCAGTCAGCAAAAGTTCTTTCAAAAGAAGGACGTCTCGTTGGGGTCCCAGAAGTAGCTGTTTCTAAACCACTTCTTGACAGGGTGAACAGGGCCGAGCACTCTGGGTGGGGTCAGACATCTCAGTATTTCACAATTGATCACTGGATAAAGTGCTTTTCACTGATGAATCCAAGTTTAAGATTCACAGCAGTAACAGAAGAGTAAATGTAAGGAGACAAACAGGAGAGAGTAACGCTGCAGCCTATCGACCCGACACTGAGACATAATCATGGAGGGTGCAGTAGTCGATCTGGAGGCACTGAACTGACCTCAGAGAAGAACCGCTGCATTCTTCAGACATGCTGCACCCTCTGGTTTCCATCTTTGTTTCGAAGGATCTAAACTGCAGCAGTATAATGACCCCCAAACACTCCTCAAAGCTTTGCAAGAACTACATGAAGACCACAGAAGAAGGCCGGGGAGTCCTGACTGTCATGGACTGTCCTCCACAGCTAAGTCATTCTGCATTCTGTGACATCACCAGACGCTCTCTGGATCCGTGTGAAGTCACGCTGGGAGAATGTGGGCCATCAGGTTTTACAAAACTTGTGGAGTCTGTGCCAGCTCAGTAAAGCAGATGGGAGCATACCAAACACTATGATATGCTCTATTTCAGTGGTTCCCAACTGGTGAGTTGTGGTCCAAAAGTGGGCCAAGTGTCCATTCTGAATGGTGCAGGAATAATGAAAGCTATGTTATATGGATAAAATAACATACAGATTGAAGATGAATATGTCAACAGATACCAGTCCAAATACAGACTGTGCATAAGGCTAACATAGCTGGTGACTTGCAGTTTTTTGGTGTGTGTAGAAGGTGTTTAAAAGTAATAAACACCCAGTGTAACAAGGAATGCTGGAAAACATAATTATGAAATGCAAACAGTACAAATGCAACGTGTGCAAAGATTGACAACCCAGTCCAGCAGCCTAGAGACAGAATGCAGGTGAGCAGGTGAGCAGGTGAGCTTTCAGTCTGTTCCAACCTGCCGTCTCTGAGAGGAGCTGAACAGTCTAATGGCCCGGGGGACAAAAGACGTCCTCAGTCTGTCTGGCGAGCAGGACTCAGAGAGACGTCTGTCACTGAACATAATCGTCTGCTTAGTGAGTGTGCTGTGCAGAGATCATGGTGGACAGCAGTTTGTTTGGGTCACTCTCTCTCTGCCACTGAAACAAAAGAGTCCAGGTCTGTGCCAACTACAGCGCCAGCTCTCCTCTAGTGTCTCTGTTGTTAACGCTGCCACACCAGCACACCGCAGCAGAGAGGAGCACACTGTATACACTGCCTACACCTTTTCCCGATCCAGCGCGGCCTGGTATGTGACATGAGGAGCTGATGGAGTGAACCTTCACCCTGTGAGGCTGATCAGCTGATGAGTGATGTCACTGTTTGTGGGGGGTGTGGCAGCTCAGACTCACTGCAGCTGCGTCATGCTGCTGATGTTACAGTGAAGATCTCAGTGTGTCTCCACATCACAGCACTAATTAAATCACATCCAGTCAGCTGACCGTCTCTGTTTGTTCAGGATAAACACAGACCCGTAACCTGAGAGAAGTTTCTCTCGGTTTATCTGCGCAGCAAAAACAAAGTCCTGTTTCAGTCTCTTCAGGTCACAGATTCACTCATTTAGTCCAAAAACCATAAAGTAAATTAGCATGTGGCGAACCTCTTGTTGGCCGCTCCGTGTAAACGCTGTCTAGTACCTGATAACAACAACTCAACTAATGTTTAAATCTCTAACGAGCTGGATCAACTTCAGTCCCCGAAACTAACGCTACAAGTTCGTATATTTGCTGGAACTGAACTCATTTATTTAAACGGTTCATGGACTGAACGGAACGAGCCCGTTAACGTCTTTTATCTTTTCTATTAACGTCTTAACTTACTGGAATTTGACAGGACTTTTCAGGACGTTTACTAGCTTAGCATGCTAACTATTCTCCGTGTATTACCTGGAGCAGAATTAGCCAGCAGGCTCGGAGGCTCCGTCTACTTGCTGGTTTGTTTTGGATCAGATACAAGTGCTTAGTGTAAACTGTTTGGCCGCAGCTGACTTTCTCATGAATGTCTGATGTTAATATGTGACGCTCTCGCAGCAACAACATGGAGACATTTTCGCGCTCAGTCAACTTAAAGCTAAGTTAGAGTTAGCAGGTAACACAGTTAGCAGCTGTTAGCTCGTGGAAGCTTTGCCTCAGTACAGCATCAGTGTTTATTCAGCAGGTGAGACTCACCTGAGAAGATCCCGCGGACGCAAGCTCAGAGACTCCACGCGCTGCTGTTCCGCTCAACTTTAAACACTCTGCTCAGTCAAGTTGCTTAGTTAGCCTGTTAGCCTGGCTTCCTGTTGTAAACACTTCCGGCTTCCGGCGTTTAATGCCAGCTCATCCCGATCCCGGTGTCTTGATTGGATACACCGGAGCACGTGGGCGGAGTCAAAGTGCGGCAGCTCACACTGAGGAGAGAGAGAAACATAAAGAATAAATAAATTATTTATTTATTTGTTTTTACTAAAGTTAATGTAGTAATAGTTCAGTGTAGTATCGGTGTCAATATATACTTCATGTACCAAAAGTAAAAGTCGTCACTCTTCAGAATATTTGACATGATATTACTGGATTAATAAAAAAAATGAATTACAGGAGGAGCTCATTGAAATGACTCTATACTCCCGGGTAGTATCTGTAATAATACGCCATCATTTATTATTGATTGTATTTTGTAATAATCTGAATCTGTAAGGCAACCTGAGTTATTTAAAAGAAATGTAGTGCAGTAAAAGTAAAATATTTCCCTCAGAGATGCAGAAGAGTAGAAGTATAAAGCTGCAGAAAATGGAAATACTCAAATAAAGTCCATCAAATCTGTAATTAAGTTCAGCACCTCCCATCACTGCATATGGCCCAAGCACAATATTAATACAGACATTAATTTACAATATATTCATGGAATTGTTACTGAAAGGATCAAATAAAAAGTAAGACACTTACAGGCCTATATAACTTCATGCATGTAAAAAAAGGTTTTTCCTTTTCTTTTCAAAATACAAATAAAACATGTAAAAAGTCATTATTAGTTTAAACATCTGCCAAAGTTGTCCATAAAACAAATAAATAAAAACTATTATTACAATTAAAATGTTTTTTTTTAGTGTGCCTGTGTGTGCGAGAGTTATCATTTAACACAAATGAATAAATGAACAATAAACAAATAAATAAACACACTATCCTGACATATATGCAGAAAGTAATTTAGATTAAAAAAAATTAAAAACAGTATCACAAATTAAATCTGAGATCTGTTGTCGATCCAGCAGGTCAGTCTGTCTCCTCTGTGATGTGGCAGGTAATAAAATGTGTTGTTTTTCATTATGTGAGCAGTTTATATGACATTTATATGTTATCTATTTATCTACATTTCCATCTACCTTTTTAAATAAAATACATGATAGATAATTTTCAACACAGCATATACTCCCACAGTAGGACCATGTAAACATTTACCAACATTGATAATAAATCTATATTTTTAACATAAAGCCAGAATCATTTATGATTATTATATTTATGAGCCCCACAAAAAATGTAACTCTAATTTGTTTTTCCTTTATTATCCTCTATTCTTTATTGGATTTTTATAAATAATGCAAAATATTTGCTTAAACGTAATCTTTTGGTAACTATTATTATTTATTGTGACTTTATTACTTCTTTATGCTATTTTAAGTAATTTTGAATGTTATTTATTTACACAATAATGCACCTTGTGTCTGTCTGCTGAAGGATGTCTGCATGTTTATTTTTTACCTTATGATTAAAAAATATAAAACCTTATCCATCTATTCCATCTTCACACAGTTTCCCTCCTGGCCAGCAGAGGGAGACATTGTCTGCAAGAAACGATCTCTGCACTCCAGCTCAGCTGTGATAGGAGGCAGAGAGAAGAAGAAAACGCAGACGTTTCACTCGGATGTTTTTCCAAGAACCAAAAAAACATTCTGCTTTCTGTCTCTCTCTCTTCAGCCAGTGTGTGTGTGTGTGTGTGTGTGTGTGTGTGTGTGTGTGTAAAAGATATTATCTGTAATCAGCAGGGATGCTGAGTTGTCATGGAGACGGGTCACCTGATCACATCAGTAACTTTGGTCATGTGATAACAGGTGGTCACATCCAGAGGGCAGCAAACTCCATCTGCTGGTGAAGATCCTGAGATTTGGCTGAAAGCTCAGGTAAAAGCTGGCGAGTCCACCTTAAATTAGGAATTTCTCATATTAAGCAGATTTTTCTCAAACTAAACACCAAAAAAGAAAAATCAGACCAACATAATATTAGTGAGAGTTAAAAGCTCCACTTTGAACAGACTATAAGTAAATTTAAGAACACTGTGATGATGACACTTCTCCTAAAACTTAGCAACATTTCCAGTGAGGGAAACAAGGCAGGACAGAGCTCTGCTGTGGCCCCGGGCCCCCAGATCACTAAATCTGCCCCTGATAATAATGAAAGCACAGCGTGGAGGGGCTGGATGAAAGGAGAGACAAGGAGCGATGCGTCCTCGTATTTACTGTAAGAGGAATCCCATCTAAAGTCAAAAACTACAATAAAGTATTGTGTAGAAGTCTAAATACTGTCAAACTTCAACTGCACATTTTGACAAATAGAGGCCTGTCTCAAATAGAGGCCTGACTCAAATAGAGGCCTGTCGCAAATAGAGGCCTGTCTCAAATAGAGGCCTGACTCAAATAAAGGCCTGTCTCAAATAGAGGCCTGTCTCAAATAAAGGCCTGACTCAAATAAAGGCCTGTCTCAAATAGAGGCCTGTCTCAAATAGAGGCCTGTCTCAAATAAAGGCCTGACTCAAATAGAGGCCTGTCTCAAATAAAGGCCTGTCTCAAATAAAGGCCTGTCTCAGATAGAGGCCTGTCTCAAATCTTTATTTGAGACAGGCCTCTAAGGAGACAGGCCTTTGCCTGTCTGGCTGCCAAGCAGTTCACATTTTTTAAATAGAAGGTCTTCAGATGTATAAAACCAGGTTGTTGGCTTATTCATACTCCTTCAGTCTGTAAAGATCCTCAGGTCAGAAGGATTTTTCATAAAAATTAATCCAAGTTGTGAGGATTGTATTAACAGGATAAAGTGATGTTGTGTCACCCCCAAATTCCACCAGATGCGTGCTGGTTGCGTCTGCGCTCCGGAGCGGCAGCAGAGTCGCTCTGTTTCAATTCCAGTCAATGTGTGTGTTTCCACCGGCTGCGGCTGTGCTGCGTTCAGGCTCCGTCACAGCTGCAGCGCTCCGGAGGCTCCGCAACATATATGCAGGACTTCTATTTTTGCCGGACGTCGGAGCACAACGCAGCAATTCAGCACAGAGCAGATCATGCGGGGCAGGAAGTCGTGTACAGAAACAAAATAAAACTTCCGGTTAATTTTCAAAATAAAATACACAGTGTTCACGGCGGATCATATTTCCCTGCACTACACCTTGAAAACGTCATAATGGGCAGAGGCAGGCCTGAAATCAACAGGTCAGAGGTTTTCAGACGTCATTTCACGCCGTTGACACCGTGGACGAGCTGATGTTAATCATGGAGGTGCACCCAGATGTCTTCCTGCTGCTCCTCTGGTGTTGTGGTTCTGTTTATAGAAACTACATCTTGTTATATCACGCGATTATGCGTGAATTTGCGAGATTTCGTGGGTTGTCGTGACTCCTGCTGTCCGGCGGAGCTGCACCGCTCCGCACAGCAAACGCAGCCGGTAGGTGTTGACGAACGGCGGAGCACGCGGCTGATAACCAGCGCTGCCGTTACACAACGGACACGCATCCAGTGGAATTCCAGCGTCAGTATGTCTGGTGCAGCGAATAGATTGTCAAAACTCTCCGTGTTATCAATGATTCATAATGAATATGTTACTTGAAGCCTAATTTTTACACAAGTAATATTTATACTGGTTTAAACAAACCATTTGATTGTATTTTCCATCTTTGGAAAATACAATCAAATGGTTTGGGGGCCGCCAGGGCCAACTGTCTGTCTCGTGCTCCAGATTGGAAACAAAAGGTGATGGAGCCTGTGGAGTCGTGGCCCCGACACTATGGACCTCTCTGCCTTCAGGGTTCTGTACTTGCTCTGTGTTTGACTTTTGTTGCCTTGTTTGATTTGTTTATTGCCTTTTGTTTTTATTGATTCCATGTTATTTGATTTCTTGATTGTATTTTGTGAAGCAACTCTATGAAGGTGCTATATAAAATTAATTCTATTATTATTATTATCATTATCATTATTATTATCAACATTATTATCAACAGTTTAGTGTGAAAGGAATTAAAGGCCTGTTCCAAATATAGTCCTGTTGAGTTTAGCGATTTAAGCAAGTAATAGCCGGGATACTAATAGAAGTCTTAAGAGATCTTGTAGCTGGTGGTCTGTTGGTCCTTTGAATTTATTAATCCTCATCAAAATGTTAAGACCAGCAGTAGTTTGGACTCAACACAGCAGAAGCTCCAACCAATAATCCTTTCAATGAAGAAATGGGTTCATGCAGAGGTATCCAAATCGCTGGGACAGAAATCAGGGTTGAAAAACAGAACTAGATCAAAACCACTATAAAGTGACACTGGGAAAAAGGCTGGGACGCTTGCCGACAACTGAAGAGATGAACTGGCAGAGAACAAAGAAGCACACTGACTGAACAGACGAGGGAAGATGGGATGACGGGACGCAGGTGACACTAGTCAGGGCAGGGCAGGTAATCACACAAGGTGGGAAACACAGGAGGGCGGGAAGTGAATATCTGAAATGAGAGGCGGAGGTAAATACAAAATAAAACAGGAAGTAACCAAAAATTCACAAAGACGGAAAAAAGCGTAACTAAACTCAGGGACCAGATGTTACACAACAGGGAGTTGAGATTTTATTTCACTGTGGAAACTTTTATAAACAAGGCCTGTTTTTTATCATTCAGCAGGGGCCCACACACCATTAAAATATTACAATACTTAAACTCTGAGTAATTTATTAACCAGGCACTTTTTTGAGGCTGAGGCATATATTTATAAATATAGATGGTGTTTCCCTTTAAATATGATCACCTGTGTGCACACACTGCTGATAGGTTTATTTTTAAAAAGAAATAAAGTGTGGTAGAGAGACCATAACTTTGCCTCCCTAATTGAATAATGGGGACGCATTTACTCCATTGATCAGGCGCCTGCACACACACACACACACACACACACACACACACACACACACACACACACCATGCTCTGTCTGCTTCATAAAAACGTCAGCGCTCATAAAGACTTTTTATCTCCCTCTGTCTCTGTTTTTATGTCTTCTTCACCCCTCGTCTTCATCTTCGTCTTCATCTTCATCATCTTCTTCTTCTTCTTCTTCTCTCACTTCACCCACCCTCTCCCTCCTTCTCCTCCTCCTCTCCCTCATCTTCCTCCCCCTCCACTCCTCCTAAATCACACATTAAACCTCGTTAAAAGGTTTCCTCCGGTCGCCGGGCGGAGCACAGTCAGACAGAAGCATCGAGACACCTGATTGGCTGATGGTGTTTCTGGGTGGCCAATGGAAAACTGGATAAAAGTGCAATTTTTAAAAAGCAGTCAGAGGCCAGCGGCCGAGCGATAAAGAGATGAATTAGTCATCGTGGTGAAAACACACACACACACACACACACACACACACTGCATGTGTTAAGTGTGAGGTCATGTTGATGTGCAAATGTACAGTATGTAGAACTACTGTGTGTGTGTGTGTGTGTGTGTGTGTGTGTGTGTGTGTGTGTTTAATGACAGTTGGAGGTAAGAAGTGTTAGCGAGGTGCTAACGTGTCTTTAAAGCAGCTATAAGGAGTTTTCATCTGGTTCTGAAGCAGGTGAGTTTAACTGTATATATAACTGTTGCTAACTAACCACAGAGTCACGTCAGGACTGGACTCAGTGAAACAGCTCTGTGTGGGTTCAGGAGTCAGACAGGCTGCAGTGTGTCAACACATTTCTCCTCCACTGTTGGTCTGATGATTTGTCTTCGCAGTATTTGCACCTCGTCCGCTGCAGTTGAACAGCATAAGTGAAAGTGACGAACGCCAGCGTTTTTATCCTAAGTTGAACATTTTTCCAAGTCTCAAATAAAACCTCATAATAACAGTGCTCAGTGCAGAATTCATGCCCAGCGCCTCGTCGTGCTGCCGGCATTTGTAGCACAATATAAATATGCAGCACACTCTTTAACAATATGTATATACATATATATATATATATATATATATATATATATATATATATATATATGCTGGCCTCAGAAAAATTGCTCCAGTAGACACGACTCCTTAGGGTTCAGAGTTCTTCAGGGTTCAGGGCTCAAGATATAGGTTTCAGAGTTCAGGGTTCAGGGTTTAGAGTTCGGGGTTATTGATTCAGGGTTTAGAGTTGAAGATTTAGGTATCAGAGTTCAGGATTTATGGTGCTCACAGACTCAGGCGTACTATAAGCAGGCCGACTCCACGAGGAATGTCCGCAGTCATTCAGGCTTCCATAGTCGAGCGCACTTACGCGTTGTAGTTCCCTGTAAAAATGTCTGTGAAAAACCCCCACGATGTGAAAAATACATGCTGAGCAGTCTTTTGTGTGACACTGGTGCGCAGAGCGGAGTCCACGTGGCCGTAAAATCTGAGCTTTGCGCGCACGCAGCTTGTGGACGTCTGCTTTTCATCCGGACGGACCTCCGCAGAGTCTGCTCCACGTACGTTCTGCCCGAGTATGTTTGGGCCTTCAGATTTCAATATATAGGTTTCAGTGTTCAGGGTTCAGAGTTCAGGGTTGAGGGTGGAGATAGTTCATGTGTCACACTCTGACAGAGGAGCTCAGATGAAACTGGACAGAAACACATAACTAATAGCTCCCTAAGACGACAGCTGAATGAACGACTCAGAGATGAGCAGCGCTAACGATCTCTGAACCGTCAGTGTGTCACAGTGTGGCTGTGACGACGGCTGCAGCCTGTAGGGGGCGCTGGCAGCTCTTCACACTCTCAGTGTTGTTGAGCTGTGTTTGATTTACTGACACCATCATGCATAAAGGAGAAGCGTTCGACTCTGATCCTCTCAAGTCTCTCAGCTTCGCCCTCTTTGTTGTCACACATCAGTTTTTGGGACAATTGGATCTTAAACTCAAAGAGGCGGCCATGTTGTTACCATCCTCACCATCTCGCTGTCGGATTCTGACGGTCGTCTCTTCTAACAGAATTATGTTTCAGACGCATCGATCAGCTGCAACATTAAACCACAGACGACTAAAGAGAGAGAGAGAGAGAGAGAGAGTGTGTGTGTGTGTGTGTGTGTGTTGTTATCAGTGCTGTGCAGCCCCCCTGATCCTGGCAGAGCTGAGTCGGTTCATGCAGGGGGTAATGTGTCCTTCTGCTAGTGTGTGTGTGTGTGTGTGTGTGTGTGTGTGTGTGTGTGTTCCAGTCATGGTGCATGGATAAAACGATTAGGGAAATACAGCCATGAGGAGAAGGAAAGAATGGACTTTGGAGAAGAAGAGTCGAGGAAAGAGGAGAGGAAGGGAAAGGAAAGGAAAGACAGGGAAGGAAACAAGGAAAGGACAGGAGAGGAAAGGTAGCAAGGTAGGAATAGGTAATGAGGAAAGGGAAGAAGAGGACAGAGAAGGAAGGGAAAATGGAAAGGAGGTAAGAAGGAAAGGAAAGGAAACGAGGAAAACATGGGATGGTCATGAAAGGAAAGGAAATAAGAAATGGGAGAAAAGGAAACAAGGAAAGGACATGAAACATGGAAACATGGAAACAAGAAACGTTAGAAAACAAAACAAGGACAGGAAAGGTAACAAGGGAAGTAAAGCTATTGGTTAGCTGCAGGGACAGTTAACCAATAGCTTATAAAACACTTGTCTTTATCTGGACACATTTCCCACAAATACAACATGCTAACGTTATTAGCACAAGCCTATGGCCTTTTACATTGTATAAATTAGCCTAGCAGCTAGCAGAGATTTGCTCTGCTCATATTTCAGCCAGGATAAATCACACACAGTGTGTGGAGGCTTTATTGTCTTCACTATTTATTGTTTCTTATCTGTGAAATTAAAGTAAATCAAAGCTTTGTTTCCACTGAGGGAAATGGTTTCAGCTTACAAACATAAACGGCATGTCGGCACCGCTGCAACATCTGGTTACAATTCTGGGGAGGTGCACGTCAGGCTGCGGCGAAGGCTGTGTGTCGCTGCAACATCGATTCAGCGCAGAAGTATAAATCCTGCTTCAGCCTGCTGGAGGTGTTTTTAAGTCTCTAATGTGTTGTGCGAGGTTATTTTGTTATCTGTCCCTCAGTCAAAAGGACCAGAGGAAAAGAGAGGGTCTGTCTGAGGAATAAAGGAATAAAGATGATAATAAAGAAACTGAAAAATGATGTGAAAAATAAATTGAGAGATTAACAGAAAAGAAAATATTTGAATACGTAAAAGATGAGAAATGGAAATGAGACAGAAGACAGAGGGATTAACGGTGCTGAGGATTACCACATGAAGAGAAGTCTTTGAAGGTCTCAGTTATGACAGAGATGTGTGTGTGTGTGTGTGTGTGTGTGTGTGTGTGTGTGTGTGTGTGTGTGTGTGTGTGTGTGTGTGTGATTAACTCTTTATGTTCCAGATTAACAGAAGGAAGAAGGTGGATTATATTGATGTGACAGGTGAAGACGCTCTTCTCACTGGTTGATGTTATCAATTTTTATTTTAATAATTTAATTGTATTTAAAGTTCTCTGTAAAGTTTGTTTGTTGTTTGTTAAATCTGCATATGAACGTTATATTTCTATAAAATCAACAAAATAGGAAATTCATGGTTTTCACTGTAACACGTGCAGCAGAGTCGGTGGATTGTTTCAGTGATGTCGCCTCTTTAGACCTTCCTTGATGTTCGTCTGACTGACTGTTAAATCATCAAACTTCCACTGAAGGTTCTGCATCATATTTATGATGGTCTCATTCTGACATCATCGAAAACCAGCGCTGCTCAGTGACTTCAGGCATCAGACACCAATGAGAGCAGCTGTCCTTTCATGTCAGTCTGATACACAGCCAGTTGCTGTTATTCACTGTGAGCTGGAAACAAATCAACAGCTCTCCAGTTTTAATATTCGCAAGTTGCCCTGGTGCTCCATGGTCGCAAAATGGGACTGAATAGTTGGTCTGGAGCCCTGCAGATACTAAAACAAACTGTTAAGTTAAACTGTCACTGTGGAGCCATTAAACGTGAGCTCTCCAGGTCACATATTAATAATATTTGTAAGTCACCCTGGTGCTCCATGGTTGCAAAATATTGGTCTGGAGCCCTGCAGATATAAAGACACAGGCTTCGCCTGCTCACACACTGTCACTCAGGAGAAAGTGATCTGAGAGTGTGTGTGTGTGTGTGTGTGTGTGTGTGTGTGTGTGTGTGTGTGTGTGTGTGTGTGTGTAATGTTATCATGTTTGTGAGTCTTTAAGTGTCTGCCTGTCTGTCAGTGTGCAGAGCAAGAGAAGCGAAACTCAGAAACAACTCATTCATGCTCGATGTTTACAACACATGGAACAAGCTGCGATACATCGAGCATGTGCAATATATCGCCCACCCCTAATTTATGCATGGAATAAGATTTTTTAAACATTTTTTTTAAAATGGGAAAGGCCTTTTAAGTTGTGTAGGGGTAAATAAACACATTCTTAAATTTACTAATATTAATAATAATAATACAAATATATTTTGAAAATATTTAACATTACATATGATAAATAAATTTACATAACTGAGTCATAACTATAAATAACATAAATATTGTCTTTAAAAGTGTAAAAAAGCTGCAGGTATGAAAGTGTCAGATTTATGTTAAACATGACCACATGAAGGTGTCAGTGGTCTGATGGACAGAAAGACAGACACACAGACAGACACACACACAGACAGACACACAGACAGACACACAGACAGACAGACAGTCAGACACACAGACAAACAGACAGACAGACACACAGACAGACAGACACACAGACACACAGACACACAGACAGACACACACACAGACAGACACACAGACAGACACACAGACAGACAGACAGACAAACAGACAGACAGACGCACAGACAGACACACAGACAGACAGACAGTCAGACACACAGACAAACAGACAGACAGACACACAGACAGACAGACAGACAGACACACAGACAGACAGTCAGACAGACAGACATATAAAAGCATTTTAAAGTGACCCCTCTGCGCTGTGAAACAAAGATGAACGATGTGTGTCTGCAGAAACAGATGATTTCATATGATGACCAGACTTCATTCATTAAACATGACATGCTGAGCGTCATGTGACCGGCTGACACCCAATCATAAATGATGCAACAGCTGCTCTGCTGTTGCTAGGCGGTTTAACCCCGGCGACTCCTGACGCCTGTTTCCAGCTGCTGAGGGACTAAACATCAGACAGGAAGTGCTTCCCTCAGACTTCCTCATTCAAACATTAATTAAATACATAAATGAACATTTACTTACAGCAGTGTCTCTGTGGGTTTTTCAAAATAAAAGTCTGGCCACAAATGAATCCCTGACCTCAGCAGCACCAGAGTCCTCTGAGAGTTATGGCTGTTGTCAGATATGGATGACTTCAATCACATTATTATCTTCCATAATAGAATCTGATGCAGCAGGTCGCTGTTAACTGACTGTCTGCTCAGCAGTTCGTCCCAAACTGGATTAAACCTGAGTCTGGGTTTCATCCTCAGAGACAACAACATGTCCTCATCTCTGTCCTGCTCAAACCAACACATCCTGAAGGCTCCAACACCTCTGCTGCAGCGCCACCATCAGGACCAACACCTGCAGCTCCTCCACAGGTGACACTGTGAGGACAGAGTCCATCAGGACAAACTCTGCACCTGCAGCTCCTCTAATTTTGTTTTCACAGTAAACGCAATGCAAATTTTGCGTCATGTTACTGGTGCAAGTTTGAACGCTTTAGTATTTTGTGTGGACTCGCCCCATATGGACGAATAATATGCATCATATGTGCATGAAATCACATGAACGTGGAGAAGATGCAAATTTTCACAAAAGAAGAGGGACTTCCTCCATCCACCATTCCCAGTCTGTCATCATCAACCATGGTTGAGTTCGACGACACTGGGAGGGCTGTTGCTTTGTACCTGCTGTGGAAGGTCCAAAACCATCAGAGATCCAGACGCCCTCACGTCCGGGTCCATCAGAAGCTCCAGAGGCGGACACAGCTCGGGGAATGTCACCACCTTCTCCAGGAGCTGCACCTGGATGTCGCCGCTTCCAGCACCACTTCAGGCCAGTATGCTAACTGGGGTAATACTAACTTGTTAGTACAACCGATAGCTGGAATCAAGAAACAGAAAATGTCTTTCAGAAGCAGATAACCCGACCTCCTGCCTCACCTTCCTCTGAGCGAGCTCCTTTTTATTCCCATTTCTATAAAAGTAGGACACGGTGTCATACAGCTCGGGGAGTTACAGACCCGCATGATCAGCTTCTCCTCCATTTTTCCGATGAATGAACTTCATCCTCGGCGTCATACGTCCCCAGAGGTTCTCACTGCTGATTCAGATCCTTCAACTCTTGCGCTACTCGTTTCATTCGTGTATTTTGCATTATTTGTATCACTTCCATCGTGTCCCTCGCGCCGCCTGGCAGGAATTTGCGTCTTTACATTGACTTTACACGTAGTTCACTCATTTAAATTGTGTGAACACAACCTGACGAGGTAACAACAGGTAAATACAGTTTGCTCTGTTCTGTGGCTGTAATGAACATTTACACTGTTCAAACACGTCCACTTCATAAATTTGTTCAAATTACAACTCCAAACAAAAGTACACAAATTACCCAACTCGTCACACATCGTCACTTAGACAGTAAACTTTCTTGTCTACATATGACACGCTAAGTATCCTGGCTGCGTCTGTTGTTGACATTCTGGGACACCGTGTCAGTTTATGTGTGTGACACCTTTCACAGGAAATGTACAGCTTCTGCTCGTTGGACATGTGCAACCTTTTTCACAATAAACTTACAATGTTGGTGAAAGACCTCTTACTTAAATTGATTTCCTTGTGCAACAAAAGAAGGTGGTTAGGTTTGGAAAGAACCCCATGGTTTGGATCAACTATCACACAGGAAGATCACCGGCCCCTTGAGTGAAAGTCCCGTGTTTGTTGGACCATCCACCTCCCCTCCTGCCCGCCCCATAGAGACTGTCCAGCTCCTGAAGTTACCATGTTATAAACTGACTCCGCCCGGCGGTGTATCATCCTGCCTCGGAAGGACATCTTTTTCTCATCGGTGTCTAACACTGAAATCACTGACCAAGCAGCAGTTTTTTATGACTTCAGAATGATAACGAGTTGATTTTTATCAATATAAAGTCTTTTTACGTGACACTCAAGACGTCTGTCCATGTCAAGATATGTTTTTTCCCACTGATCTGATTGGTCGGAGGTCAACAGGGTGTTGACAGGATGTGAGCTGATCCTCCAAAATTAACCTGCTCCAGAGAAACTTAACTGATCAGCATGAGTTAAGTCCTCCTTGATTGATCCGATCAGGTCTGATTGATCCCATCAGGTCTGATTGATCTGATCAGATCTGGTTCTGAGAGCAGGTTTTGGTTTGAACATGAGAAGCTGTTACAGAGAGCTGCTGTGTGTGTGCAGCAGGTCAGAAACACTCTGAGTGGAAATGATGACATGCATTAATGATGAGAGGCTGAGTGGACACACACACACACACACACACACACACACACACACACACACACACACTGTAATAGAATATTCTATGTTGGGACAGTGTCTGCCTCCATCAGTAATATCTGCTGCATGACCTCACCGTTAAACTGTATCAGTGTACGATGATGTCATCTCTCTCCACCTCTGAAACAAAAGCATCTCAGTCACACGAATATTTCAGAGAGAGAACTCACATCATGCTCTCACTCTGCTGGATGCTTTTGATGGAACTATTGAAAGAAGAACAGCGGCTGTTAGCATTTAGCAGCTAACACAAAGAAGAAGAACAGCTGTTAGCAGATAGCAGCTAACTAAAAGATGAAGAACAGCAGCTGTTAGCAGTTAGCAGCTAACTGAGAGAAGAACAGCTGTTAGCAGTTAGCAGCTAACTCAAACAATGAGGTCCAGGAGCTCGTTACCCTGTGAAAAAATATAAAGGAGGCGTAAAGAAGGAACGTTGTAGCGACTCTATGGCGCCACCTCTGTGTAAGAAGATCTGATGTCATTCTCTTCTTTAAATTAATTCTCTCACCTTTACAGTTCTTACTGATCTCTGCATTTTTCCCTTCACTTACATATTTGGTTGATCATCGACTGTTATTGTCTAATCTTGTTGTTCTTTTTGCTTTTGTGTTGCGTCTTCACTTTAAAAGTCTTGGAGTTGCGTCTCTTGTATGAAAAGTGTTCTGTAAATACAGTTTATTGTTAGCAGGCTTTATTTTATTGTTGTTCACTGGCTGCACCATATTTTATATAATGACAAATGAAACAACGTTGTGTTTCGCTGAGGTGTTTCCACTTGTCTGAAATGATCCTCAGTGTGAGGCACAAACTGGAGGTGATAAAACTCTCTGTGTGGTTTCGTTCCTCTGATCTCATGACAGCGTTTGGTGTGTCTGTATCACCGTCCAGGTCCAAATCATTCTGGGGAATAAATAAACATTTGTGAGTTAAACAGGAAGTGAACTGTCAGTTTGTCTGTCGATGACATCACGTCACATGTTTCATGTGTTGTTTTCAGCATCAGTGAGCTGTAGTTTTATCAGCACAGGCAGCAACAATACGACAATACAACACAGACACACAATGAGAGCAATGACTTGTGAAGACGTGTGTGTGTGTGTGTGTGTGTGTGTGTGTGTGTGTGTTTTAACTCTGGGACTGTTGCCCATAAAGTCTCATTAATTTGGTGGCATCAGGCCCACTGGACTACAGACAGAGAGCTAAACCTTCTGCTGATGAAGCTGTGTTCAAACACCAGCAGACAAAACTGCTCCACTGTGTTTTTCAGGAGTTGGACGCTAACACTTTGTGTTTGTTTGTTCTGGTTCTCAGGCGTTTGTGAGGACCAACATTATGAGGACGTGATGGCTGCAGAAAACCTACAAGATAAATTCTGTTTCATAGTCAGTATGATATCTAATAAATCTGAGCCACAGGAATGATGTTACATAGTTAATGTTACGTAGACTGTAAAGAATTTGAATGTAAAAGAACAGTAAAGTGCTGCAGCAGAGATATCTGCATGTTAGCAGTATTTTACAGTGATTTTACTGTAATTTATTTTAACTTCATACTGGATGACAGTATATGACAGGAGGATAACTGTGGTTTTATGCCTTTATGCCTGCATGTTACTGTTCAGTTACAAAGGTAATGAAATATGTAATCCCTTCTTTTAATGTCAACAAATAAATAAATAAAGATAATAATAATAAAGTAGAAAATGCGTTATGTTTGGCCCCTAATTGCATCATGATTAATGCTGACAGCCTATTAATAACGTTAACTTAATTTTGAGTTTGAGGTTACCCTATTTATAAAAGGCTGTAAACGTGTGTGCTGTTAGCAGATCAGCTTGTATATGTAAGAATTTCTAACCTTCAAATCATATTTCAAAGTTAAATAAACAACAATAATCTTAAACAGATTTACAGATGTTTGTAACAACACCTGAATTTTGCTGTTAGCTGCTATGGCTAAAATAAACTCAAGCTAGCTAATAACAGATCTGGCGTTGCTGATTTTAGAAACCTGACCTGATGAAACATGAACTGAAATATCAGCACGTCAGTAATCAAACAGACAAAACTGGAAACAGTTTCTGGAGATAAGCGTAACGTAACCTGCTTGGTTCCAAAGGGACTTCTCTGATGATGCACACCGCTGAAGCAAAGTATCCTCATACAAAACTTTGTATGATATCCTACAAATTAGCGCCCATGAATGACGTTACGTCGTTAATTGAACGTTACATAAGTAACACAAAGTTATAGAGGTTAGGTTAAAGCAAGCACAGTGACTGTTAACTATAGGAAAATGAAACACAGTGAGGGCGTAACTTAAAATGACTCAGTGTTCACTAAAAGCTCACACGGGACACGAACAATGAACTCGTAGGGAAAATCCTGTGTTTTGTGACCAATTCACCCCAATGTGCCTCCAAAACAGACTGCTGGGGATCCCGTCCCTCTTTACTCCCGTCAGCACACTGGTGCACATATGGAAAATGTACAAACAGTCCACAGTATTTGTTACCGTGTAGGTTTAGAAAAAGAAGCATGTTGATGACAGACCTCCACTCAAAGTTCACTTGGTTTCAAACGGGACACAAACACTTATGTCCTGGGAGGAAGTTCTGTGTTTGTTTCAGCCCACCTCAACCTGTCTCTTTCCTTCTTTGCTCTCCTCAGCACATTCATCGTCATCGCAGCCTTCTGATTACGAGAGTTACACTCAAATTATGACTCATGAGTCTGTGAGTTACATACAAGTTATTTACTTTTACTTTATGTTACTTATTATTTTTCGTATACGCATGAACAGGGTACGACAGCAGCCACTTACGAGGTAACAGATGTTTCACTTCAATCTGTGACCTCAGATTACACTTGAGTTTTTATCACACATCACTGTGTGCTTTATTAGGAAAGCAGTTACTGTGGTAACACACACACACACGCACACACACACACACACACACACACACACACACACACACACACACACACAGATGTCTTGCTGACTCAGCCTCATCATCATTTCTGTCCCATGTGGTTGCCGTGGTGACGGCACCATGTGATCAATAGCAGAGCCGAAGCAAATCAATTGAATCCTCGTCTGTTTCGCTTAATTGATTGATTAGAAGCTCTAATGGACGAAGTCCTTAATGAGCCATTAGCTAATTGGCTGGAGGTCCACTGATAGGACAGGCGAGTGTGTGTGTGTGTGTGTGTGTGTGTGTGTGTGTGACTGAAATGA
This sequence comes from Epinephelus cyanopodus, assembly GCA_026686955.1. Lineage (NCBI taxonomy): Eukaryota > Metazoa > Chordata > Actinopteri > Perciformes > Serranidae > Epinephelus > Epinephelus cyanopodus. The sequence continues at coordinate 43,764,494 of CM048922.1, forward strand.
CATGAGACAGTGTGTTTCCTCTGCTTTCGTTCATACAGATGACATTAATATTCAGCCAATCGATGAGCAGGAGAAGAAATTAGGAAATCTACAGAGAAGTGAGGACGAAGAGTTAAAATGTCTCAAACATCAGTAGAACTTCAGCTTCCATCTAAAACCTGATCTAACTCAAACTTGGTCAGTGGTTTCTGCATCAGACACCAACAAGCAAAGCCATCGTGTCATGGCGGCACGATGCCCCACCGGACAGCGTCACTTTGAAACACTGCAGGAAAACACATAACTAACGGAGCTGGAAAGTTCCTGTGAGGCAGAAGGAGGTCGTGGGTCCAACAAACACTGACTTTGACTCAGGAGCCCCAAAGTTGAGTTCAGAGTCAGACATCCAAACATTTACAGTTACACCACACAGACATAAAAGCGATCACACCCTGACTGTCCAGGGATTAGTCTGCACCTAAACTTGACTCACTGGTGGCCTGACGTTTCCACAGGGAGGTGTGAGAGTTTTGGTCTGGTTTACTCCCTGGACAGCAGAATATTTTGATCCATTGCTCAATGCCTACTGTTGCCAGTTCCCATTACAGACACCAACCGAGAATAGACCAGTCCAATGGGAGGAGTCTATCACTTGGAAACAGGCTCAGTCATCTCAGAGGACGAGCTCTCGTGCGTTGTGGGTCTGGATGGTGAAAATCATGACCTAAATATCTTCAATAATGAACAACAAATCTTGGTCCAGTCTAACCTCTGGAGGGTGCATGTTATTAGAAGCTCAGAGAATAGTCTGATCCATGGGGACGTGTCTGTAGCACATAAATAAGGATGTAAAAATGTAAATATAATGTAAAGTCATTAAATGGTGATAATAATAATTAAGATTGACAGTTTTCTTTTTTTTTCACAGCGAGCAGCTTCCCGCAGTTCTGTGTTTGGTCTAATCTCTGGAGAGGTGGAGCGGTTAATTTTCTCCTGAGGGATTGTGGGTATTTTCATCTGACTAACAAACACTGAGAGCCTCATTAACTGCAGCTCAGAGGGAGAGAGGGTTCGGTACGGTCTAATCCCTGGATGACTGGTCTCTCTTTGCTCGGTGTGTCCACTCGCCAGCCGGCGCCAACGGCTGAAATGTTTCCAACAACAGTGAACATATTTCTGCTGTTTGTGTCAAATCCACTGTGGACGAGGACAAATCAGGAATAAACTACCAGGAGACGTTTCAGAGTGAGACTGTTTCTGCTCTGAGAGACGGGCGTCAAAAAAGACAAACTCAAAAAAAAAAACCTCTCATAAGACGAGAGTCAAAACTTCACTCCACAAAAATGTCCTCATTTTTAAAAGATGTCCCCATTGAAAAAAAAAGTCCTCACTCTGAAGGTCTAAAGCTCAAACTGGTCCTCTGTCTCTGTCTCACACAGACAGATAACAGTGCTCGCTCCTGAGAGAGACACAGAGAGAGAGAGACAGCTGTGTTATCTGTCTGTGTCTCTCATATCTGTGTTTCTTCTCTCCCTCTAAAATCTGCTGTTAATGGGCGTCTCCCATGACAACCATCATTTATTAATAACACACACACACACACACACACACACACACACACCACTCCCTAAATTGACTCGATGTCTGTCTCAGAGCTGAGGACTGTCTCAGGATCTAAACACAGAAACTAAAACATCACGTCATAAATCAGATGTTCATTAACTGTCAATAAATGGACGTGAAACATGACAGACTTTGATGAAGGAGACCTGAGTGACATCACCTGAGTTCATCTTCACCTTTTCATCATTAACTATCTGTGTTTATGAGTATCGGTCTCTAGACCTTCTTGGAGAACCAAACGACGGCGGCATCATGTGGCTCCAGTGTGTGATGTCAGACAGCATGATGACATCACAGAATCAAAAGAGGCGTGACATGTAACACAACAGCGTCAGCCTCTAGTGTGACATATAACACACGCGTCAGCAGCTCTTTATAAACAATAACAATGACATCACATGTCAATAACAATCATTTAGTGTCCCTGTTATATGGCGGCTGATCTCGTCCTCTGCTCGGAGGGTAAGGAGCTGCTGGACCTCACTGTTTGAGTTAGCTGCTAACTGCTAACAGCTGCTGCTCTTCTTCTTTGAGTTAGCTGCTAACAGCTATCAGCTGCTTTTTAAATCTCCCGTGGTGGGTCACACACATAACATGTCGTTAAAACGTCACATTCTTGGCGTCCATGGTTCTGTCCTGTCAGCTGTCCCGTTCATACAGACATTTTTTCGGTTCTGTTTCTACCTCCAATGCTGCCTTAAAGGCGAGACAACTCTGTCCACCCATTTCATGATTGTACCTTTTCTACAGAGCGGCAGGTGCCATAACCGCCTTGCCGCTCTGTAGAAAACAGACAGACACGTCATGTGAGGAGGAACAACCAATCACAGCCAGCAGGTATCTTTCCCTCCCGATCATTTTACAGATCACAGACAATATTTCAGACCTAAAGGCCCAGACACACCAAACTGACTTCAGAGAACTAGCGGTGACGGAGGCCCCCTGCTGGGCCGCATAAAGTTGCACCTGAGCTCATCACCACATTGAACAGGAAGTGTGAAAGGGGCTTATCTCTCCTCACTAAACTCGGAGATTTTTGCAGGTCCTTGAATGCAGCACAGGTAGAAGTCTTCTGTCCGTCCTCAGCAGCAGTTTGAGTTTTGAATCACGGGTGGAAAATCGATCAGTTGATCTGATCAGAGGTGATTCAGCACAACGAACGATGTAGTTTCATTTTCACTTCTCCTGATGCTCTGCTGCTCCGTCTGCGCCCAGAGCTGCTCTGTGTTCTGAAGGTGGTGCAAAGAATAACCCAACGGTTTATATTCCAACAGCGCTCGGGATGAACGGTCCAGCTCCAAAATGAGAAAATCAAAACTTGGCAGCAGACACGCCAGAGATAAATCAATGTGTTGGAAACCTGCATTTTAAGATTTACTGATCACTGTAAGTCAGAGACAAACATCAGAAAGAGAAAAAAGGAATCTAGAGTCATCACAGTCACTGCACCTGTCACTCTGTGAACTGATATTAATACTGTAAAGAAGAAGATGATGAAGATGATGAAGATGATGAAGATCCTCAGCTCATAAACTTGATCATCAGGTTGGAAAATCAGAGCGGAGTGAGGAGCAACACTTCCCGCTGATCCCGTCGAAGCTGTTGGATCTCATTAAAGTGTGATTAGCAGACAGAGATGTGAGCAACTGACAATCAAACAATAATATGATAAAACAAGACGGAGCTGTGACCTCACTCATCAAGACTTAATGAACCGGTCTGATCGTTAACTTTCATCTCATCACTGAGGCGATACGTCATCTCTAAGGACTCTGAGATCAGTCAGAGTCTCAGAGTCTTTAGGACGTCTGTCAGAGTCCACAGAGACACTCGGTGCAGAGCAGGAGGGTAAACATGTGGAGTTAAAGTCTGTCCTGAAAGGGTTAAAATCTTCAGACGAACATTTATCACACAAACTCAGGCCTGTTGACCCTGCAACCACAAAATACTGTCCTCCTCTGACAAACAGTATTTAACAACCTGGTCTCACTCTGATGTCGCTGAATACGACACTTGGTCAGTGACTCCCAGCATCAGCATGATACAGGCTCAGCAGTGTCAGGGCATAAGTTAAGGCATCAAAAAGTCCAAGTACGGCAGGTGGAGGTTTGGATGGATCCAACAGCCACTGACTTTCACCCACGAGGCCAGTGGTCACTTCCTGTAAGATTGTAAAGCCAAACCCTGTTCTTTTTCCTAAACGTAACCACGTGTGTGTGTGTGTTGAAGGCAATAAACATCAATTTGCAGTGTTGTCCCGACGTAGTGCTTTTATTTTGAAAGAGACTGTATCAAACTGTACATTTCCTGTGAAAACAGAAGTGTATTTTGAAAACAGACAATGCATGTAACAGGCTGAAATTGACACGGCGTCCCAGAACGTCACACCCAGGGCACCTTGGACGCCACGTTACTGACCAAACGAGATCATGTGACGAAGTCACAGTGAGGATGAGTTCAAACGTTTTAAATCAGTCTGCGTTTGAGAGACTGAATAAATAAAACATGTTCAGTGACCTCCTGATGCTTTCTAGTGTTCACTAAGCTGTTCTCCAGCCTGTCTGTGACACGCCAGCACCAGCTCTGATCTACCGACAGTGACTCTACAGGTTTAACTGTGTTTAACAAACCTACCTGCACTGACTGTGGTGGAGAGACGTGTGACAGATGTTTGCTGCTGTATCAAAGCTCTGAGCGTCACAGACTGAACCTTTAACTGATCAATAACACTGATTGATGGTCTGAATGGAGACTGAGGCAGAGACAGTCTGCACAGATCTGCTGAATCAAACAGGAAACAGGTGAACAGACGTGTTGCTCCGCTGCTGTGACTCTTAATCATCGTTAAAAAATCCATTTCATCACATGACGTGTCAGAATAAAATATTTTGATCTGAACGTCTCGACTCCCACAAACATCAGCAGAACAAAAACAGCTGACTGAAGGAATGATTACTGTGTGTGTGTGTGTGTGTGTGTGTGTGTGTGAGAGGCTCTGAGCAGAGACGAGGAAACTCATGACTCATCGTTTTTGTACCGTTTATGATTAACGGTTAATTTGGGAGAGTGGCTGTGTGTGTGTGTGTGTGTGTGTGTGTGTGTGTGTGTGACACCTGTAGATGCTGAGTGGGCAGCTGGTTAACTGGCAGCACAGTCTGAGTCAGGGCTTTATACACACACACACACACACACACACACACACACACACACACACTGAGCTGTAATCAAATCAAAGCTTTAATCTGTAACGAAGCTCGTTTGTCTCTCTTGTCTCAGCTCGTCATGGTAACGATCTTGGAGTCCAGACACAAACCAGCACTTAGCTCCGCCCACCTCCTACCAACACACTGGGCTGATGGCTGTGATGTCACCATGACTGACAGGTGAGAACATGAAGATTTAACTCGACTGCGTACAGACTCCAGGTCAGATCATCTCAGGGACCCTCCGGCTGATTAACCCTGAGTATTTCCGGCTGCAGTTCCTCTGACGTCCACCAGCTGCTGCTCCACTAAAACACTGACTGTATTGAAGTGAATGTGAAAACCTCCACCTTCAGCTCAGGCTGGAATCTGCGCCCTCGACCACATTTACTGTAACTGTTGAGTCAGTATCATGTCGTCTAGTTTTATAACGACACAGAAACACTGCGTGAGATACAGCGAGACATCCCTCAGCTCCAGGAGTTAGTCAGAGTCACCTCCAGAATTAAAACTACAGAAACAATCTTTATATAAATCCTGTGAGTTTATCAGCTGACTGATGCTCGTCCTCTGGAGAGACAGGAAGCAGTCTGCAGATCTATGTGTTCATTTTAAGGCCGTCAGCGTCAACGCGCTAAACACCATGTGATGTCACACGATGACATCACTGAGCTTCTGAACCACTTCAAAGAGACTCCGGTCGGCTCAGCTGACAGTCAGCAGTGATCTGCACCTCCAGTCACACAGAATTAAAATATCACCAAAGCACTTTGAGCCTGAGCTCCGCCTACGAGCCGAGCGCAGGAGCAGCTGATCGGACTGATGTCAGCGGGCGACCACATCACCAGAGACGCCAAAGCACCACAGACCTGTAGATGAAACCAAATCAAAGAGCTTCACCAGCTGAACTTTAAGTCTGTGTGATTTATCCTGGCGTCATACGAGTAGAGGGAAACTCCGCTAGCTGCTAAGCTAATGTACACAGTGTATAATGCCACAGGCTTGTGCTGAACAGTGACGATGCTGCGACATGAACCAGATCACTGGACGTCAGAGAGTCATCAGAATTATATCACAGTGACTGAACACCAGATTAACTCTGATAACTCTGGGGGTGGTGATTGGATCAGGTTTATTTTATTTATTTATTATTATTATTATTGTTCTGTTTTGTTTTTTGCCTTAATATGTGTGCTGTGTATTTTCTTTCTTCCCTGATCCACCTGTTTATGTGTTGTGTTTAAAGGGATAGTGCACCCAGAAATGTAAACGCAGCCATTATCTGCTCAGCCATATGTCGAAGGAGGCTCAGGTGAAGTTTTAGAGTCGTCACATCACTTGCAGAGATCCAAGGGGAGAGGAGGTAGCAACACAACAAGCGACACTTGGATCACTACGGACGAGCAGTATGGAGATATTTTGTGGTTTCAATTATGTGTTTTTGGACGTTTGAATCTGGGGCGCCGTCAGCCTCCATTAGGTGGAGTTGTGTTGCTACCTCCTCTCCCCTTGGATCTCTGCAAGTGATGTGAGGACTCTAAAACTTCACCTGAGCCTCCCTCGACATATGGCTGAGTAGATAATGGCTGAGTTTACATTTTTGGGTCCACTATCCCTTTAACTGCTAACATCTGGAGAACAATAATAAGATTCTGTATTCTTTACAACCTTAACAAGTGTAACTCAAATATTTCTCCAATAAAAAACCTATTTGAGAAAAAAAGAAATGCAGCATGGAACGAGCCAAACAGACAGACAGACAGCAGCTCGCTGTGCAGCTGAGGGATGTGAAGCTGTTGCATCACTGTTGAGTCAGTGCAGCTCTGAACTGAAATAAATCAATCTATAATTCGAGATCATAAAATCTTTGCATTCATTTGATTCCAAATCAAGACACTAATAAGAATTTCTTCACCTCGTTAACCTGGACTTAAAATAATGGAATTTTAAATATGCAATTACAAATTTTGATTATTGACGATTGACTGTTGAAATTCAGCGAATAAAAACTGACTCATTCGACGGCCCTGTTACTGGAAACTGTGATCGAGTCAAACATGATGTCACAGAGCATGAAATAAGTTGAACTCGTTAGATACTGTCGTCCTCTTACTGTTGGGCAGTAATATGTTGCAGTAATAATATTACTTTCCCCAGTAACAAGTATTGTAACTAATTACTAATAAATGTCAGTAATGAAATCACAGTTTCCCCAAAAACCAAACAACTCGTTACGTTACTTTTGTTCTCTAAAAGACAACAGTCACATCAGCAGACTCATTTTCGTCATGATGCAGCGAGCTGGTTATGAAGAAGCAAACGCTCACACTAGAGACAGGAAACCATTACTGTGATTCAGCCGGAGGACAGATGACAGGAACTCTGCTGCTGCAGGTCGTCGGACTAAAACTCTTTCCACTGTGCTCAGCTGGTGTTGGATATGTGCTGGATGAAATGTTGCTCCACGAGTGACTCTCCGTCTGTCAGACAGAGCTTTGGGAAAATATTGCTCACAGGAAACAGACGACCCCCAGCTAAATAAATAAATAAATAAATAAATAAATAGAAATTTGCAAGCGTTCTGTCTTCAGGGACACATCTGAACTTTGGGGAGTTACACCCCATAAAATGAATAATAGCGTAACAGAAAGGAGTAGTGTGACAAATTACTGTTGGCAGGGACTGAACTGATTTGGAGTAAAGTAATGTTATTACTTTTGAAAAGAGTAATAAATTACATTTTTAGAGTAAGGATCCCAGCACTGCTCTTAAAATGTTAAAGTGGTGAAGATTTGAACTTTTTAAATTAAAATAATTTAAATCTAAGCTCAGTTAAAGTGAAATGATCTCTGAGCGACGGGCAGAAAAGTCTGATTTATTTCAGACTGATTCTGTGGTTGTTTTTCAAAACTGATGTCTGAACTCATGAGCTCATTTTCTGTCTCTCTGCCCGTCTGTCTGTCTGTCTGTCTGTCTGTCTGTCTGTCTGCCCGTCTGTCTGTCTGTCTGTCTTTCTGTCTGTGTGTCCGTCTCTGGTGTGTTTTAATCAACTGTATTTCCTGATAATGAAAACCTGTGATAACGGCTCTTTTGTTGCTGCTGCTGATAAGCCCTGCAAAGCCTGGATCATTGTTCTCCATTAATTAGTCTGTACCCTTGCCAGCATTTGATGGCTGACGGCGGCGCAGCGGGACGCCGAACTTAAAGTCACCTTACAGGCGAACAGAAAATCCACAGTTGAGGTGTCAGCAGTGGAAACTAAATAAAACTGGAAATATTCTGAATTTCTGTCACTTTTTTTTTTTTTACACATTTGAACTTTGTGTTTTATATTAAATGTGATATTGAAATGTATTTTCTTGTTGAACCAGTTGTTCCTGACGGACGAGTAAAAACACAGTCAAAGTGAGTCCAACTTTTCCATTACACTTTAGTGAAATCACACAAATATACAAACTCAGCAGAAGGCAATGGCAATGGTATAAAAACTGACACAGGCTATTACATGAAGAAGATTCATCATCATCATCATCATCATTACATTTTTAACTCAGCAAAAATAAAAAAATAAAAAACAAGGCAATGGCAAATGGTATCAAAAAAAGGGCCCTGACTACATCCTGGAAAGCGCTGCATCAAGGCGACGTGTGTTTCTGCGTTTTCAGTATTTCCAGGCAGAGTGAATGAACGGCGGCGCTGAGGTGCAGCGGGAGGCGGATCGTGACGCTCTGAGCGCTGTGATGTCATCACACACACGTCAGTAGAACTGTAAGTCAAGAACAGACGCTCACGTTGAAGGTTGTGTTTGTGATCCGTCACGAAGGCTCGCGATGCGACACCTGGAGCACCTGCAGCGCCGCCTGAATGAACAATCCCATCCTGAACTAAGACACAAGATCCAGTGTGAGCGGTGCTTCTCAACCCGCGGCTCCGGGACCCGAACGAGGACCCAACGGAAACAACATGGCGGACATCTAGGAGTTGATTTTAAATCCAGGACTTTGTTCTGAAAAGTGCGTCACAGATTAAGTTAACTTGAACGTGGAGGATCAGATCCCGCAGCAGCCGAGAAGCACCGGCTCAGATCAATAATAATAATTATAATCAGTAATAATAATCATATTATGGTACAATAAAGACATCCGACTCCCCGCTCGGAGGGAGTCCAGTGATCTGCTGTTGCTATGGTACAATGAAGCCCGCTGGGATTGGCTGTCGGCTCGACTCGTCTGTCAGTCAACCGTCTGTCAGGAGTCTGCAGGGTGGGAGGGGCTTAATGAGGGTGGGGGTCGGCGGGCAGTCAACTCCCACAGGTGTCCAATGAGAGCTCAGTGTGACTGAACGGGGGCGTCGCCTCCTTTTAAATCTGATGACGGAGACTTATTTAAACTTTATACACGAACTGACACAAAGAGACGAGAGCGCCATCTCCTGTTGGCGTGAAACTGATTTCCTCTGATGTCCCACGACATCACTGGGAGGCTGACGTTTATTAATGTCACGCTGATTTCAAATAGAAGATTCGTAAAAATGTAAAATAACTCGCAGTGATTAAGGGTGAGATTAATAAGGAGCAAATAATTTCAGCTTCCGTTTCATCTTTGCTGGGAGAGTTAGAAAAGTCAATTTCCCATTGATATAATATTGACTCTTCCTAACTGCTTATTGGAGATCAATGTGAGGGCGATGATTGATTCCCAGTCGAGGAGACTTTGACGAGTTTCTGTGGCTCCAGCTGTTTTTACATGAAGCTGCTCGACTCAGTTTATTGACAGGAACATTTATGGAGCTGCAGCTGGTCGACAGTTACAGGTTTGTTGGGTTGTGAATTCTAAAAATCCCAAATAACATCTGTTTAAAGTTTTTAGTGTCTTAAGTCAATTCAGGTCCAATGAGGGAAAAAGAACAATTCAGTTTCACACCAACATGAGACGATCGTCCTTTGTCATTGATTTCAGTCCCTGCTCCCCTCGCTGCTGATTAACTCCTGGAAACATCGTCTGGATTCAGACTCAAAACATTTGAATCATTTGAACGACTCGTCTGACTGTTGGCTGTGTGAGCGCGGTGAGTCCAAGGATGATTCTAATCGATCAAACCGACTGATCGCTCCGCCGACTCCTCAGGCATCAGACATGCGGACGGATTTGAACAGGACGGGAAACGACCAACCAGAACCTCAGATTACAGCTCCGCCTCTGATTGGTCTCAAGACTGACGTGAATTAAAAGCTTTTCCAAGTCAGACCTGCTTGATAACAAAAAAAAAAGTTCTTTCCACTAACGATGTGTAAAACCTTTGATGCTGATACGTAACAGAGGCCTGAACTCAGGATTCATGGTTAAAATTTAAAGTTAGAATCAAACCTTTTAAATCTGAAATGACACTTTGGTTCGGCGAGACAGTTTGAAACACTCGGTGGTCGTTTCCCAGCCTGCACTTGGATGTTTTATTACATGCTGTGTGTTAAAATGTGTGTGTGTGTGTGTGTGTGATGTTGAGCTCTTTTCTCTCTTTAACGCTGTACAAACTAATAAAATCGTGTACATCCTCCCACAATAAATAAAACTCATCTTAAAAAATAAATTAAAGAAAAAAAAAAAAAAAAAAAAAATCAATAAATATCTGACCGCCGGAGAACATTAAAACCTCTGAGCCGTGTGTGTGTGTGTGTGCGTGTACGGATGACACTGCAACTAAAATGAGGTATCAATCCAATTGTTTTGTTTGCTGTTCCAGGAATTAGACCCAGCCCTCCCACCGGCCTCTTCAGTCTCTGTTACCTCCTCCCAGCTCTGTGTGTGTGTGTGTGTGTGTGTGTGTGCAGAGGATGGATATGACGTTAAAATGTGTGTGTAGAGAGATGCTACGGAAACAAGTACGCATGCACGCACGCACGCACACACACACACAGTTTGCTGCCACAGTGGAAAACCATCCCAACATCGATTTGTCGCGGCTGAATTTAAACTGTATTACTGAGGTTTCCATTTTCTGGAATCAGACGGAACCAAAACATTTCAGTCACTCAGACTTCACAACATTTGTTACAGAGAGAAAGTTTGTGCAGCGACTGATGGCCTCAGGATACACTGCAAAACACTGCAGGGTGGAGGGGAGTATTGTCTGGAACATTTAGATACGCTACCTGAGCTCTCGGCAAAGATACACAAACTATTCCTTTAATGATCAAATTACCACGAAAACAGTTTTTAACAAAAGAAACCAAAGTTCCAGCTGTAACTCTCAGGTCGGATGATGAGTCGACAACATTTTGAACCTGACCAGATAGTTCAAACCCATCAAACGCAACAAGGACAAAACAGGAAATGTGTCTCTGCTGTTTGTTTACTGATCTGCAGTCTGTGCAGGACGCATCAGCTACTGTTTCAACACAAGATTCACTATATCTGCGGCTTTTTGGGCGCCGTGTTCTTGTTCTTCGTAGCATCTTCTTGGATTCGTGCTGCTAACAGCTCATTCATACACCCTTACACGTGAAAACAGATACGTCTGTAAGCATCGCTGCCCTCGTGTGTCCTTTATGATGTCATAGATCCAGCCAATAGATGGCGCCAGAGGGCGGAGTCAAAAGTTTCACACAACAACAAATGAGGCGACGCTCGAGGAGGCAGCGTGGTGGACGGCAGCGCTCTGGGAGGCCGTTATTTACATCCTGACACGTGAATGGAGAATTATCTTTACTGTTTTCACTGTGTGTTATTATATAATATTGTATATTAGGGATTTGTTTTGTTTCGCAATAATGAAATTTCTTGGTTTTCTCCTCCGGTCGTAACTCGCTTGAACTACGCTGCACTGCCTCACGATCTCTGGTGGGCTCTGCTTCTGTTTCGTCCGCATCCGTAAGATTTGAGAAAACGCACACAGATCTGCGACGACACGTCCAAACATCATGTCTACGTCCTCACAGGTGCGCTCTCACCTCGTCACCTCTACCTGAGGATCTGTGCTCAAAGTGTTGTGACGTTCATGCAGAATAAAAGAATTTATAATAAAGTAACAGTGACAAGTTTTAACTTGTCTGAACGTTTTAACTCAGTTTTTACTCTGTCGAACTGAGTCGTGTTCGTGTTACAGTCGTTCTGTGATTAATTCCCTGCACGCCTCAGTGAAATGTTTGGTTTCCCTCTGATAGTCATCCAGGAGGAGGAGGAGGAGGAGGAGGAGGAGGTCTTTTTGGACATGTCCTCTCCTCTCCTCTCCGCTCCTCTCCTCTCCTCTCCTCTCCTCTCTGCACTGCGAGTGTTTCTTCCTCCCTCCTCTCAGAGACCTTTCCTTCCTCGGCCGGTTTGATGGATGACGTTGCCTCCGTCTTTTTCCTCCCTGATCAGTATTCTCCCTCTCTCCTCCCTCTCTCCTGCTCTCAGTATTCCAGTGGCGTCTCCTTCATCCCTCCTCCTCCTCCTTCCTCTCATTTTAACATGCAAAAAGAGAATCTGACCTCCTCTTTTCATCCTGATCCTCCTGTGTTCTACTCCAACATTTCTTTCTCCTCTTTGCATTTGATCAGTTTTTCCTCCTCTTCTTTACCTTTCAGCACTCCTCTTTCCTCCTCCTCCTCTACACGCTCCTTTCTGCAATCTAATAGTAATTTCTCCTTTCCCACTCCTCTTCCTCACTTCTCAGCATGCAGCAGGCATCTTCCTCCTCCTCTACACTGCCTGTGCATCCTCCCTTTTCCCTTCTTTTACATTCTCCTCCTGGGATTTCTCCTCCTCTTCCTCCTTCAGTTCCACTCCTCCTCCTCCTCCTCCTCACCCTGCAGCATGCTGAAAGAAACTCCTCTCCTCCTCTAAACTCTCATCTCATCACACCCACCAGAAAATAATGTAAATTCTGATCAAAATGGCGACGAGGACGTAATTAAAGAGGCGTCTGGTGACTCTGGGTTTAAAGGGCGGTCCCTGATTTTGATTTAAATTTTTTTTAAAAAGAACCAAAGATCTGATCTGAGATTTCAGAGGCGTTGAAGATACTGATCAGCTGATTTAAACGGTGCAACTGTAAAGAAAAAGATTTTTAATTGAGCTGCAGATACGATCAGTGATTTAACGGTTGAGTTTCCACTGCAGCAGCAGCAGGGGCAGGGCAACACACACACACACACACACACACACACACACACACACACACACACACACACAGGTTGGATGAACAGTGGTATTGGTATGGTAGTGGCTTCCCTCCCTGTTCTATAATTAATCATCTAAAAGGCAGTCTTTTATCAGGACCCTTCCTCCCCTCTTCCTCCTCTTCCTCTCCACTCGGGTCCTTTTGGCCCCAAAGATTCAAACGACAGTGAAACAACAGCAAGAAAATAAAAAAGGTGCTTTGTAGCTTTATGGCATCGCAGAGAGCCAAAAGAGAGACGCTTCAGCTGTGGTGGAACATTTTCACACATCATGCCGGACGAGCCTCAAACAACAAATTAACTCGATGTGGTTTCATTTTACATTCCCTCAAAGGAAAATCATATCATGAAATACATGAAAATAAAAAACAAATTCAGGTGGAAAACATGCGCAGATTCACAAACTGTGCAAACAGACCAGTAAACTATTCATTTGTGTTTAAGTTTGCACAGATTCACCAATTACTGTCCTGATTCAATGCTCATACGATTTAGTGAAGGAAATGTGTTAAAGAAATATAAAGAAGTGTGGTGACTCTAAACTGCTGAGCACAAACTAGTTTTTGTGTGTCTTGAAAACATAGACGGATATAAAGATGACGACAGGACGGCTCCCCAAAAGTGAAGCCAAAACATCTGGATCGCCCCCTGGTGGCTGGCTGCAGTATAGGTCATAAGCCCCGCCCCCTCCATATTAGTGGGTGGGACATGGGCCAAAGTAGAAACTCAAAGTACACCTACAATAAATATTCCTCAAAGATGGTTTCTGTCATTTTAGGGACTTCTTATCACACTTACGTTTGTTCAAATGTTTCTGATCAGTTTGGTTTTAATTAGTTGCTTAATGCTTTAAAAGGGGATTTTACGTCATGAATGACGGCTGTGTGAGCCAATCAGTGTGCTCGTGATCAACAACGCTGCTCTGATCGGTTGGATGAGAGTATGGAGGGGAACTTGATACTGTGGAGATCGTTACATCACAGACTCCACATGATGGTTGTATCCTGGACATTTTGGCTTCATTTATGTACAGCGGGAGAAAGTGGAGACACGTCGTCCATCTTTATAGACAGTCTATGTTTCAAAAGGTCAGATATCAACGATGAACTTAAATTGAGACAAACTCTAAATAAGATCCAGTTATGCAATGTGAAAATGTTCGACCACAGAAAGAAGAGGTGTATGGGGGGTGAGGGGTGCAGCGTTGCCATGTTCTTAAGTCCTTCATCCAACATTGACCATTGTTCATACAGAGAATGAGAGCGTTTCACACTCGGTTCAGTCTCAAAAACTTTAGGTTGGTCTGAACTCTGTGCATTTGTTTACCAGCATGGCTGGACGCAGGTATGGTGGAGCATCCAGGTGGACTGAAGTACGACTCCTCCGTCTGCAGTAAAAAGAATCAGGTATTCAAGTTTTAAGGTGATTGGTTGTAGAACTGAGACTGAGCCGACATGTGAAAGCACCCTCATTCTTTGTTAGGATGTACAAGAGCTCATCAGACAAAGACCCCATCCGAGGCTACACATGCAACAATTTAACCCCTGCAAACGCCACCGAAACCTCCAGGCCACCCGATCAACTCACTCCTGATCTGTTCTGTTCAAACAAACGTCCAGTTTGGCAAAAAAAGTACCAAAAAGTCCGGTTTGTTTCCATCTTCAACGTTCAGAGCAGATATTCAGTTCAGCTCCTTCAGGTTCAGAACAGATTCAATCAGTCCCATTAAATCCAGTTGGATCTGGATCAGTCCGGTCTGGTCCGATGGTGCGAGGATGGTGTCGGCTCTGTCTCGGTCTGATCCATCGCCCTGTCTCCTGGCTCTCTGTCTTCCTCCAGACTCTGATGTAGCATAATGTTCAGCTTTATACAAGTTCAGCTCCTTAAAATCCATACTGTCAAATCCACAAAGTTCTTATTACATGTTAACATTTCAATATTTCTTTTTCCTTTCTTTTTGTATTCTTTTTTTTAACTTTTATACTTTATCATCATCATTATTATTATTATCTTTCTTTTTTTTGTTGTTTACAATTATGGCCACAAGTCATAAAAGTTCTTGAGTCCGGTCCGGCTAAAACTCCATTCCAGGTTGTTTTTGATCCGGGTTTGGTCCGAGTCCGGTCCAGTTCTGACGTGATCCGGTCCGGTCTTTACATGGCACTGGGCTTGTAGCTCTGCACAGTATTTCCCCCTGGGCACGGTTAGCATGGCGCTGTAAAGCATGGCTGTATGTGGGTGTATGTGCAAGGTCCGACAATAAAGCGATCTGCACCAACCAGCATCGGGTTTACTGACTGGTGCCGAATCCAGAACTCCATTTTCCACGTCGCTCTGGTCCTGAAAAATGCCAGTCAGTCCATTTTTTTCCGAAGTCTTCACTTCTGAGAAATTAGCGAGTCAACCTGCTTATTTACAGACCTTGCCTGTGTGCCTGTGCTGGAATGTATTCAAACGTAATTCTGGATTAATTTCTGTATAATTATTCATGATTCTGGCGAATTCCACAGTCTTGATTGGTCGGGCAGTACATTACTAAAGAGTCTTCCTGGCCAATAGGATGACCAGAGGCCAGCGTGATTGACCAATGACGGAGCGGGGTCGAGGGGGAGGAGGAATAAAAAGTCGGGTGAAAGAGGAAACTGGTGCAGATGCAGAGGAGAGGGGAAGATAGAGAAGAAGATGGAAAGTGAAATGCAAAGTAGGAGGTGAAATATCGAGGAGTTGAAGATGGAAGGAAAGGAAAAGAAGATGTCAGAAGGAGAGGACGGGTTTATGGACACAGGTACTGGTCGGTCGGTAGGCATCGGGCTCAGTGTGCTGTGGTACAGAGTGATTGTCCAGAGAAAAACATCGAGTGGTTATACAGCAACTTAGAAACTTCTAGAACCTGACGAGGCTTGGCCGAACAGTCCGAGGTCAAGTCAAATTGTCTCGGCTCATAGAGTCCTTACTTCCTTCTCTCCAAAGATGATGTTATTTTCCACCTGGATTCCACATCTTTCAAGACTAAGCAGAGATTTCAAGGTAAGGTCAAGTCATCACTTTTTTGGGACATCATTTATTTGCTTCATTCTCCTTCGTTAAAGCTTGAAGCAACCTCTCAAGTCCTTTGCCAACAAGTCTGTTGCTTCCTTCCTTAAAGCTTGACCTGAACTTCTTACAGTAGATCAGGATCCTTTCATACAATGTCAAGGATTCAAGGTGAGGATCAATGGCCCAAAATAACGACATCAGTTAAAAGGCTTCAAACTTCTGCAGTAAGCCTTGACTTGTCCTTCTGATAACTGGCCCGGGTTCATCTAGACTATGATGAGGCTCTTCAGGTTAGGTCAAACCTGGTGTGGTTTTACTGTGACCCTCCGACCGTGAGCTTAGTCTCTTGATCCTTCGAGCCAGAACAAGCCTTTCATGGTGAAGTCCAGAAACTTGACTTGACCTTCTGCTCTTCAACCCAGCGTCTAGAAAGTTCCCAACCAGCCTGGGAATCCTGAAGTCAGGTCGATTTGTCCTCATGTCACATCCATTGTTTGGTTTAACCTGACTCAGTCTTTAGTCAGGTCTTTCCACAGTCACGCTCCTCTTGCTTTGATCCCTGCTCACACCTGCAGTGAATTTAAATCCGAAATCCAAACTGACAGATGCATCTAGAAGTTTTGTTTTTTGCCCCAAAATGACTCCAGTCCACCTTGAAGTCACGTTGTAAATGAATCCAAATCGGTTTGGAAACTGATTTTCTGCCCCAAAACCCAACAATCGGAGGTAGTTGGGGTCCCAGCCATCCAGTAAATCAGTCTTCAAAACAATCAATCAATCAATTGACAGATAAATTGCTGATGGATTGATTGCTCAAGGGCCGGAGCTGTGGCTGTCAGTTCGGTCCAACGCTGAGGATTTCAGCTGACTGTTTAAACAGTTCAGAAAAACAAAATGCCTTCACTTCCCCCTCCCCCATTCTTCTTCCCCACCCCCCCCATCCGTCCATCCATCCATCCATCCATCCATCCATCCATCAGTCCATCAGTCCATTCGTCCCTCCCCTCCTCTCAGCTGCTTCCAGACATCAGGTTGATGGCTTGCTCCAGTTTGTGCCTCAGTTTGTGTTTGCGACAGTACCCATCCCGGTCCAACGCCGTCAGGATCTGCAGAGATGGAGGAAAGACCAAAGTCAACAATATAATCAAAGTCATAAAAGTACCTATAATGAAAATTAGGGTATAACTTAAGTTGTCAAAAATAATATTGTTAGATGTTGTAACCGCTCTGTGTTCACTCCATATTCAGAAGTTCTAAAACTGTAAAGGGACCCTAGCTGCACTTATCATTGGCTTCTGCCTACGAAGTGTGTCAGGCGAGACTTTGTCTGACAGCAGCACCGAATAACCTGAAACACAGTGACTAACTAAACACTGACACTGATGACTGCTGACAACCTAACGACTGTGATGTCATCAAAAGATGAATCCCGCCCCCCTCACCTCTTCCTTGTACTTGTTGATGTAGAAGTAGAGCTCGCTGAGCGCGCTCAGTGTGTTGAACTCGGTGCCATGCAGACGGGACTGCTCCACCAGGTAGGCGTCCATGTCCTGATCACTGATGCTGGGCATCTTCGCAATGTCCCTGTAGTACCTGCAGGACACACACACACACACACACACACACACACACACACAGTTGTATAACTTAAGACTTTACTAATTATATCAACAAACTACTGCACTGCTGAGATAATGACCTCCGTCTGCACTTACTAAGTGTGTACTCTTTTATTTTGGCAGTTGCCTTATTAGTCCTCAACACTAATTAATATAATTTATATTGTACAACATTACAGCTAAACATTATTTGATTAAAGTGACTGTCTCAACACTTCCGTTAATAAGTTGTTTCACTTTCTACTGATTTGTTTTTTCCATTTAATTACATTTAGGATATTTTAAATAGCACTTTGTTGAGGTAGTTCAAAGCGCGTCCCACGTAAGTGGTTTAAGAGTAACGTAAAGAATAGTTAATGGTGTGTTATTAACTGGTTAGCATGTTAGCTACCTATCAAACAAGTTATTATGTTGTGTGTTGCAGAATATTAGCTGATTACCATGTTAGCTACCTCTCATGTGGTTATATTTTGTAGTAATTTAGCTTGTTAGCATGTTAGCTACCTCTTATGTGGTTATATTTTGTAGTAATTTAGCTTGTTAGCATGTTAGCTACCTCTCCAACCAGCTCTTGTGGTTGTATTTTGCAGTATTTTAGCTAGTTAGCATGTTAGCTACCTCTCCACCCAGCTCTTGTAGTTGGGGATGTCTTTAGCGTAGAGCAGCTTGTTGGACGGAGAGTCTTTGCCGAGCCGGTGTTCGGACGTCGAGCAGGAGTCCATGAAGGTCTGAGCGACGACGGACAGACAGGCGTCGGTGATGCTGCTCTTGTGGATGTCAAACACAAACTGAGGATTCTTGATGACGTTCACCCAGAACCTGAGAGGGAGGCTGCGGACACGCACACGAGACAGATCCATTAAATCTAAACTGCTTTAGTCTCGTCAGAAAAGTCTTTACCGTCTGTTGATTTCCTCTCACCAGTTGCTCTTCCAGGTGTGTCGGACATCTGGGTCGCTGATCTGTCGTTTGTCCGCCTGCTCGTCCAGGAAGTCAAACATGTATTTGATAGCCAATGGGAGAGCAGAGCCTCGGTGGGCGGTGCTAAACACCGTCTCAAACAGGTCGTCCACAAACTTCTGCAGCGTCCCCTGGTGGTGGGAGGAACAAAACGTGGAATTCAGTAGAATGAAGTAAGTACGAAATAAATGTCTCACTTTAGAAGCAAAAACAAAAACTAAACGATGTCTAAAAGTGCTGGTTACGCTTTATAATACTTTGTTACTGCTAAATGTAATATATTACTGTAACGTGTGACTTTGACCATCCCTGGTCGTCACAATGTAAAGTCTACGAGCTGAGCTGGAACTTGTGGGCGGGGCCAGCAGGACGAACACTACGGTGCATATTCAGAGGGCTGCAGACCACGAAGTAAACTCCACTGCAATTGATGGACGCCATCTTGGTGTCCTGTATCTGGTTATTATCTAAGATGTTAGCTTTAGCTTGTTAGCAACAGCTAACAAGCTGTTAGCTTGTTAGCAACAGCTTTAGCTTGTTAGCAACAAAAACACTAAATTTGTCTGCTGACTCCGCTCAACAGAAACTCCAGCTGTTTTTGCTTTATTAGTTTTTAGTTTGTCTCGTCTGCACGTTGCTGATGTCTTGGATTTATAAAGCTGTTTTAGAAAACATTCTCAACATGCTCCATCAGCTCGTCTCTTTTCTTTGACATTAGTGTGAAGGCTTCATTTGTCACGTTTGCTTCTCAGGCTCCTCCAACAATGCTCATACAATATGTATAAAAAGATAATTACACAAGTAAAGAATCCAAGACATAAAATACTGCAGGAATTAAAATATTAGAATAAAATATAATATGAAATATAATCCTGTGGCAGATGGACGTTAGACTGCAGGGTGTGCAGGTACGTTTGTGCTGTAACACTGCCTCTGATACTGCTGCCTGCGTTTTATTTGTCTTTGAGAGTTAACATGAGAGAAGACATGAAATGAGGAGGGTGCAGATGAAGACGTGTCACTGGTGTGTTTATTACCTTGGTAGCCAGCAGTCTGGTCAGGTAGATCTCAGAGACCATCTTGCTGCCTCTGTCTCCTTCTCTCTGATCACTGTGCTCGTGATTCTTCACCAGGTGCCACAGTTTAGTCCCTGAAAACACACACACACACACACACACACACACACACACACACACTGTCAGTACAGTACACACAGTAAACTGTAAACCAGGGATTCTCAACTCAGAGTCCAGCACCAGGTGCACCTTGGCAACAGGTATGAATATATATGAATATGAATAATTAGTATTATTATTATTATCAAGCCACAGTTCCTCCTCTCTCGGCAGATTGTTTTTTCTCTTTTAATAAAAAAGCGCAAATTTATTTATGCTGCACATTTCATACCGAAGGTTCTGTACACATTAGTCATGTCAAACTTCACTGTAGCCCAATCACACAGCAGGCCTCACAGGGCTGCACAGACAGGCATTTCAATTTAATTTCAATATCAATTTTATTTATAAAGCCCAATATCACAAATCACAGTTTGCCTCACAGGGCTCTACAGCATACGACATCCCTCTGTCCTTTAGACCCTCACAGCTGATCAGGAAAAACTCCCCAGAAAAGCCTTTAACGGGGGAAAAACGATAGAAAGCTCATTTAATGGTTTTTTATGAGCTCTGGAACCAAAATATTTCAGTGTGAATCGAGTTATTGTCATTGTGGATTATAAAATGGTCTGCACCCTGTCGTGGACCAGATCTGGCTCACAGGCCACAAGTTGAATATCAGTGCTTTAAACCAGGGGTGTCAAACTCATCTGAGTTCATGGGCCATGTACAGCCCAGTTTGATCTCCAGTACCAACCAGTAAAACCACTGCATTATGACCTGTAAATAACAAAGCCCTCACATGTTTCCTTCACAAGTAGCTCACATCCTGGAAACAATTCATCAACAATCCATTTACAAACCACGTGATGAACAAGCTCAGGTGAAGGAAGTGTCTTTAACAACGTGTGTGTTATTCAGCACACTGACCCTCAGAGCTCTGGTGCTGGTGCTATTTCATTAGCATGTATGTATGTATTAATGTAACGTTCACAGGTGCACTGCTGATCTCTCGGCTAAAACTAAAACCAGACTTATGTTTCCTCAAACCTGCCAACAATTCATTGATCTTCTCTATTTTTCAGCATCATGAGTTTGTCAGTGGTGTTGAACATAATATTTCTTGTGCACTGAGAGCTGCAGCGAGCAGAACACACCAAACACACTTCTCATTTACCTCTGAGAAGAAACATGAACTGGTTCATTTGGACAAACAGGAATATCAGAGCGTATCACTTCTGTGCAATTTTTACACTGAGCAAAGTCAGTGAGAGGCTGGTTCTGGCCCACAGGCCATATGTTTGACACCACTGCTTTAAAGAATATAAAGCACATCCCTGAGTGAACACCAGAGGATGAGACGATCTGCAGGGTTGTGGCTTAAACGCTGAGACAGTAGGATGTATATCCATCACTATTCTGGCAGAAAGATTAAACTGAGTGTGACAGACATCTAAATCATGATGTTTTGTTTTGTGATGTGAGAAAAACCTGCAGACGCACAGAACATGGCATTCAAATCTATGTAATACTACTACTACTATTACTAATACTACTTCTGTCTCTGCTGCAGTACCTGTCTCCTGGTCCGGGGTGATCATCGGAGCTCTGGATCTCAGACTGTCAGGACTGCTGGACGTCCGAAGTAACGACTCTGCAGACACACAGTGAGAATGAAATCAGTTATCTGATCAGTGATCAGCTGCGACTTAATATGCATGTGTGTGTGTGTGTGTGTGTGTGTGTGTGTGTGTGTGTGTGTGTGTGCTGTACCGTATCTGCTCAGAGATCTGGTGAAGGTGAAGGAGTTGGCGATGTTGTAAGCAGAAACCTGCTTCTGGACCAGCGCCACCAGAGAGCCGTCCGTTACCTAGCAACACACAGCGACACATCAGTCAATGGGCCAATCGCTCCGTCAATCAGCTGACTAATTATCCATTCAGTCAGCTAACTCAGTCGATCCTTATCTCGCCCACAATCTGGATTCACTCTCCACACGTGTCACTGCAGAGCCTGATAAAGGAGCAGGACTCAGCGAGAGGCTGCGGCTGCTTCACAGTCGCCATTTAACACCACAAACATTCAGCTTTAAGCTTTTAATCTGCATTTAAATACTGTTTAACCATCGTGCTGACGGAGTCCTTATGGAGAATAGAAATCCTCAACATTACTTCACTCACACTGTGAGGAAAGTTTCACCTCGTCACAAGAAAATGTTTTTCGCTTTTTATTCATTAATCCAACTTTATTTTCTGGGAGCTTTTAGAACTGATGTTTTTAACAGTGAAATATTTTTTGTGCTCAAACACACAAAGTGTCCTGTGTGTGTGTGTGTGTGTGTGTGTGTGTGTGTGTGTACCTGGTAGTGTGCCAGTGTGTTGAGTCTCTTCCAGTCGCTCTCGATCTTGGTGGTCACGTCTTCGTCCTGCAGGATGATCCTGGTCAGTCGGCCCTGACGCCACTCTGACAGCGAGAACACAAACAGACAGCGTGTCATCACATGACGTCACGTAACACATTACATCATTTATTTATTCATATAAATCTACACAAAGTACTGTGACGTAAAAAGCAGAAAACGATGCAGTGTAACATGTAGAATACATAAAGTAAACCATTAATAACCCATCAGTGATCCGCACTGTGTCACTGGTGACATCACCCTTCATCACCATCAACACACACACACACACACTATAGTTTATCTCACACTCCGTCCTGCTGACACTAAAGGTGCAGACACACCAAACTGACATCAAAGAACTAGCGGCGATGAAAGCCAACTGTTGCGTCGTCTACGTGGCCTCACGTCGCCCTGTGTCAGCTGCATTTGAACACACTACACGGACGACATCCGACGGCCAAGTAGCACGTACGTTCTGCGCCTGCGTGAGAGAGAGCGGAGTGAGAGAGTGGTACATCCTGTCAGCCGAGGGGTTTCCTATCTGTGCAGCCGAGCACCGCAGCACCTCCACGGACTATTACATCCAGACGGTCCCGGTGTTTCCTCCGCAGGCTCCACTTCACTCAGCTGCCCGATAAACCCGCTGCTTCTTCCCACTTTAACCTGAATAACAAACCAGGGCTCGATGCTCCGGTTGGATCCAAACGGAGAGCCGGGGCTAGCTCAGAGACTAGCGGAGGCTAACTGGCTGTGCTTCCCTCCGCTCATGCTGCGGCTAACGCTCCGCTAGCCGCTCCCAGCTAGCTCCGGTTTGTTATTCAGGTTAAAGTGTGAAGAAGCAGCAGGTCTGTGGGGCAGCTGAGTGAAGTGGAGCCTGAGGAGGAAGCACCGGTTAGCCCCGGTTTCACTACAGGCAGATTCACTCGCTACAGGGGCGAGGAAATAAAACCTGAACAGCCAATCAGAGTGATCTCTCTCACCGACAAGCTCCGCCGCCGATTAACATGCTCAATTGGCTGAAAAGCCGCCAACACCACAGTGCTGACAGTGCGGGACACACCGCAAAAACTAGGCTGACAGACGCTCACCAATGGCCCGACTTTGGTTGACGGCCGACCGTCAGCTTGGCGTGTCAGGACCTTAACAGTCAGGAGATCAGTGGGTCCAAACCTTTTTCCTTCAGAGACTCCTTTTCTCTCAGTGAGTCGTCTCATGTCCTCTGACTAACTGACATATTTTATGGATACCTTACATTATATACAAAGCATTAACAACAGTCCAGAACAAATCACAACTTACACAGTAAAACCAAACAGTGAACACAATAACTGCAGGTTTGTGCGAAGCAACAATTGTTTATGAATTTTCATGAAATGTTTCTGTCTTTTTCTTCTTCCTGTTGCTTGGACACTGAGCTCTCAGCTCCCTGTTGTTGGTAACTTTTCTGTTGAGCAGAGTTCAGACTCTCTGAAGCAGCTTGTGCTCAGGTCTTCATCGTGTCCTCGTCCTGAGGTTTGTTTTTAACTTTACATCTTAAAAATGATCCAAACTTTAGTTTTATAAACAGAAAGGCATGACATGTTGAAGTTTGAGCCTTTTTTTTTAATGTTTATATTTTCTTCTTTAATGTTGTCTTGCACCCCTTAAACTCTGCGAGCCACAGTCGGGGTCAGGACACACAGGTTGGGAACCACTGCACTAAAGCACCAACTGTGGATTAATCCCCTGCTGAAAATAGTCCCCGACAAAATCACTGTTTCCTCCTGTTTGATAAAAAGTACAGAGAACAGCTGTTTGAGGAAATCACTGATCGCACTAAAGACCTTCAGTAGGAGCCAGTGGGCTCAGAGCCGGAGTCTGGCCGGTGTGAAAACTGGTGTGATAGTGAACCAAACACTGAACTGGACCAGCATAGTAGATTTTACCAGGTGTCCACTGACTCAGCAGCTGAACATAAACCCTGTTTCCACCAATCAGGTCAGTTCAGTTCATTGTTTCTGTTCCCACAGTGAAAGCTGTGGACGGTCATGAGGTCATATTGTGCTTTACTAACACTGTACACGTTGGATTTAATGACAGCGTCAGCAAAGGTTGATGATGCAGGCTTTGCTTTAATTTGCCAGAAAGTGTCATCATGACAAACACTGCTTCAACTGGTTTGAACACACACACCGGACCGAACCGGAATACACCACAAATCACCGCAGCTCTGCCAGGAGCTGAGAGACAGACAGGACAACAGACGGTGATGACAGACGGACGGATGTGTTGTTGGTGTGTGTCTGTGATGTGAACAGTTACCAAGGTCCATGTCGTCGGCCTGAGGTCTCTGTGAGAACGGGATTCCTTTATAAACGGCGTCCAGCAGTTTGTCTTTGACCTGAGTCACCGTGTCACAGTTCAACACCTTCACCGGCACCTCCGTCCCTGCCTCGCCCTCCGGAGGGATACACATCAGAGTCTGAGAGACAGACGGACAGAGAGAGACAGTTTAGGATTGAGTCATCTGTCTAAACTTCATTACACTGTGTGTGTGTGTGTGTGTGTGTGTGTGTCTGTGTGTGTGTGTGTGTGTGTGTGTGTGTGTGTGTGTGCGCACCACATTGTTGTCGCAGTGAGGAAAACATCATTATCGACCGGCTGTTGAATTGGATACTACACACACACACACACACACACACACACACACACACACACACACACACACACACACACACAGGAAAAACACATCTCCTGCACACACACTCGAACACAAACATTAATTTGCATACAAACACACACAGTCAGACGTTGGTTATCAATAACCAATAATAACGACCACATTCATCAGCAGGAGCGTCCACGTGAACAGCGTCTCATGTTGTTTCCATGGAGACGTCCACCTGATGAATAATAAACAGATCGGTGTTTCATCACCGAGCGACGGCCGCTGTGTCACATTTAACGATATGATGTCATCGTTAACCACATTAAAGACAGTGGAATGATGACGAGTAGAGTCTGATCGATGACATCATGTAAACTGTTGTTTATTATTATTTGTCTGATAAACAGTTAAACACTATCTGCCTCCGCTGTGTGTTCACGTCCTCAAGAACCTCAGTCATCTGTTCAGCTGTGGTCGTCATGCTCGACTGTGATTGGCTCAGCTCAGCTCACCCTCATTCATCACCCTCAACACTTTGACATGCTGCACACACACAAACCAACAGCTCCACAGGCTGCCCACCAACAACTGAAAAAACATCAAATAATAATTTCCTCATATTATTTTTTCTCTTAAACGGATGTTTCAGCAACACGTACATAAAGACAGGAAGTAGCCCGGCTCGGCAGCGTTGCTGTGTTGCAGTATACGAGGTGTTTATAAATCCTGACAGTGTGACTTCTGACACCATCAAACACACAGACGCTCCTCTTCCTGTTAAACTCATACGGAGATGCTGTATTGAGAATGAACTGTATGCAGTGAACATCGGGCGCCACCAGAGGGCAGTCTCTACTGATGACCGCCGAGCCGGTGGCGGTGTCACATATACACTGTCATATACGGTAATCCTGATCCCTTTAAACATGGGAGGCGGCGACGAGACAAGATTTTGGTAACAGAAGTGTTCGCATTTCTCATCTGAGTAGAATCGACCATGTTTGAGCAGCAGGTAAAATGTTTGGAGACGTGGAAACACATTGGGCTCCACCGGCACGTGTCTGATGACGATTTCGTTTTTTATTAATGTTTTTTGGTGACATTCCTTTAACAGTTTTTTCAAACATTATAAACATTATTTTTTCTGATATTTTATTGATACATTCTTTTCTGACATCTTATACTTTTTCTCGCCACGAGTAATATCTTTTCGGAAAATTTTAATACTGTTGTTTTGGAATATTTATCAACATTTTTCAGGCGTTTTTTTTTTAACATTTTTACCGATATTTTAATTATATTTTCAGACATTTTATTAACATTTTATGGTCATCTTATTAATATTTTTCGGACATTTTATTGATATATTTTTCTGAATTTTTATCAGCATTTTTTTGGACATTTTATAAACATTTTTAAAAAATTAAATCTTAACATTTTTTTCTAATATCTTATACTTTTTCCCACCACATGAGTAATATCTTTTTGGATATTTTATCAACATTTTATGATCATCTTATTAATATTTTTCGGGCACTTCATTGATTTTTTTCTCTCAGAAATTTAAAAAGATTTTCCTGACATTTTATTGATATTTTTTTCTGAAAATTTTATTGTCATGTTTTCAAGGATTTGTTAATATTTTAGTTTTTTTCTTTGTTTTATTTTACCTGCATTTATAAGCAGATGTCTGTTTATAGAGATTTGCCAAAATAATTGGAGCATGTAAGAGAAAGTCTTGTCTCAGACGTCCACTGGCGACACCGTATCAGCCCCAGACTCTGGCCCTCGCCTCAGAGGCTTATCTCTGTCGGCCCAAGACTGCTGCATCTCAGTGAAATTTCAGGAGGGTGTGAGGACAGAGCAAAACACATATCGGCCGAGCCTAGAAATGATATTCACTGTGTTTATGTTAAATAACCTCTGACGTCACTGTCAGCACTCTGAATACAGACGTGCACGTGTAGATAACTGCCTACTGTGTGTACACAGGGTAATCTATTACAGGAACCATTCTGTTTATGTCTTGGAGCTGATGTTTACAGACACAGTTTGACTTGTATACTGGCAATAGAATCAATAAAGTTGATTCTGACTGTGTGTGTTCACCTCTCTGAAAACAAGCCCAAATCTTTGGTGTGCACAGAACTACAGTGAATCCAGCTGCAGGTCACAGCTGGAGCACAGAGTCATGACGTCATGACGTCACTGCTCGTCTACGTTTTTCAAATCAGTGTTTTAAACATGTCGGTTTGTTTCCGACTCACTGACGTCACCACGTTCACATAACTGTGTCATGTTTTTATCACTGATAGAAACCACAGACAAAACGACTAAGAAACGATTTAAGTTGTAATAAAAATGTATGTGTGTGTGTGTGTGTGTGTGTGTGTGTTACCAGCTGCTTGTAGTCGATCTGCTGTCTGATGAGCTTGTCTTCACTCAGAGAGTAGCGCGCCTCTCCGGTGATGGCGTCGATCGGTCCTTTCTCCATCTGCTGCTTTATGGCACAGTAGAGCATGAAGAGAGGCTCGCCGGCACACTCCTGACAGAGAGACAGAGACAGACAGACAGAGGGACAGACAGACAGGCAGAGGGACAGACAGACAGACAGAGAGAGAGACAGCGTCAGGTCTGAATTCCTTCATTACCACAGTTTAATCCTGAAAACTCATCAGCGGCAGGATTTAACCAATCCCCTTCACTTCCTATGAATAAATCATCTGCAGCTCTGATCTGATTGGTCACGGTCAGACTGAAGAGGAAGAGCTTAACGAGGTCAATCAGGGAGACGAGGAGAAAAGGAAGAGAGATTTTAATACTAACTAGATACTGGACACAAGATGGCGCCTGTTCATCCCAACAGAGTTGCTCAACCTGCCGCGCACAAGCGAAAAAATATTTTTCTAACCTTCCTGTTACTTGCGCAGTATGGTGCCCACTGATTATGTGCAGTGCTCTTTCTCCCGCTGGCTCCGCCCACAAGTTCCAGCTCAGCTCACAGACGTTATTTTGTGATGACATCACAGATTTTTAAATAGCTTTTTTTTGGCTCGGGGAAAGTTTCATAAATATAGAACCTCCATGGCTCAAAAATTCAGAATACAAAGAGTCATAACTGAGCTTGTTTAAAGCCGGCGGCGTCAACACTTTTACAGACGGCTCTTTTGTAACCGTGGGCTGTGGGTACTGGCTGCAGTACCACCAGTGGCCACTGGGAAACATTTGCTGCAAGGCTGAGAGACGTCAGTGGTCCTGAAGTGAACAAAAGAGGAGATGAAAGTTTACCTTGAGGAATCGATGCAGCAGGAAGGTGAACCAGTTTGTCAGCATCTTCTCAGCTACTGACTCCGTCCTAACAAAACACACACAGAGGTCAAAGGTCACGTCTGATGCTCTGGTTCACCGATAATCCAGAATATTCTCTTCTCAAAGGTGATGAATAAATCAGGAAATAGATTTTAGATTCTATCAGATAATACAAACGTCTGTACTGTCACATTTAGTCTGGGGTCAAAGGTCAAAGGTCGAGCATGGTGTACTGACCTCCTCAGCAGTAGTTTGGGATGGTTTCTGTTCTCCAGGTTTTTCTCGATCAGGTCGGCCAGCAGCTGTTTTAACACGACTGTAGCGTATTCCATACGACCCTGAGAGACAAACAATAAGATCAGGAGCTGTTTATCTGCTGTTTACCAGCAACGGACTGACACTAACTCCTACAGAACATCTCTTAACCAGTTATTGACCAGTTATAACCAGTTAAACAGTTTTAAACACATACACATTATCCATATACACCTTACAGTTATCAACACCTACAACATCTAATTAATAACAATTAGCCTGTAGCTAAAAAAACCAATGCAACAACTAATAAACAGTATTACCCAGTTATTAGCAGTAATTAAACATGCAAAACAGCTATCAGCCAACTGTTAACCAATTATTGATCGTTATTACCACCAACAAAACATCTACTGACTGGTTATTAACATCTATTTAACAATTATTACCAACAACACATCTATTAAACAACTATTAACCAGTTATTAACAATAGTAACCACCTAGTAAACATCTATTAACAGTTATTACGCCTTATTAAACACATATTAACCAGTTGTTAACAGTAATTAACACAAACACAACATCGAATAAAGAATCAGTTGTTAACGTCTGTGAATTTTGTTAACCTTCTTTTAGAAAGTATTTTCCAGGTACAAGCAGCTGTTCGCAGCCACAGGTCGTCTCATCAGTCACTATTAATGATACACATCTTCATCAGCGTTCTAACCTTCATTAATCAGATTCACAGATCGTTAGGAGGAACGTACCTGCAGAGCCGCCATCAGCAGCGAGGCCACGTTCCCTCTGTCTCTCATGGAGAACGACCTCTGAGCCTCCAGAGTGTGAATGAAGGTCAGCAGGAACATCTTGTTGTTGAGTAACTGACTGAAGAGACGCAGAGCTTTCTCCACGTTAGCTGGAGACTGAAACAGAGACACACACAGCCAACAGTCACTGTTTGATCATAACTGAGAGATCTCACTGGACCCGTCCTGACGGCGAGCTGCCTGCTGCAGCGCGTTAATACAACATCAACAATGTTTTATTCAAACTCACCGTCACCAAACTAAACAGACTCCGCGAGGCTGCTGAATTTACACCAGATACTCTGTCAGCTCTCATGAAACATAGAGCCTCAAAGTGACAAACAGGTTCAGGTCATTTTTAATTCATGGATTCAACAGATAGACAAACAGCAGGACGCAGCTCTAACTTCTAACAGCGCGGCCAAAAAGAAAAGAAGGTTTGACATTTTATAATCTGAGAGTAATAACAACGCTCTGCAGATGAACATCGTCACTACTATCAACCAAAGGTCAAGAATTGTTCGCCAAGTTCTCCAAATGTGTTTATATATATACACAGTATATATGGGGGGGGGGGGGCACCTTATTACCTCCACCAAGGAGGTTGTGTTTTCGCCGGCGTTTGTCTGCAAAATAACTCAAAAGGTTCTGAACGGATTTTGATGACATTTTCAGGAAAGGTTGATAATGGGACGAGGAACAGATGATACATTTTTGGTGGTGATCGGTTGAAGCGAAGTGGATAAAATAATAAAATGGGAGGAAATCCGCTGCTTGGCGGAGGTCTGCGCTCTCTGAGTGCTCTAGTGCTTCTTATTTTGGCTACAAGGAGGGGCATACAAATTTAATTGGCTGTACTTTGTGTTTCACCGCAGATTTTAAAGAGAACATTTCTTCATGTTCTTTAAAAATCACCAAAATTTCATCATTTATCAGCCAGAAACTGTAAAAACAGAAATTATGGTTGGATTTTAAAATTCCTGAGTCACATCATGTGCGAAGTCTGCATGACAAGAATCCAGGATTTCATCTTCAACTTTTCACTTTCAAACATCAAAGGGTAAGTTTTAAAAAATCTAATAACTCATTTATGGTGGAGGGAGGGTCATGGATTTTCCTCCAGTCACTCAGGGAGAATTAGGATAAATAGCCTATTTGGAGCTTCAGGGAGGGTCAAAAAACAAACAAACAAACAAACAAAAAGCCCTGAGCAGATACAAATGGTTCCTCATTGACTCAAAAATTGCAGAGACATGAAACACATTAAATTCAGCGTGATTTAAATGTGAATAAACGTCCATATATCCACGTATAATGACTGCAGGACTCGCTTGATAATCTTCATATCAGTGACAGTTGTCTGTATATCTGTGGGCACACTGCAAACAGGAACTGCTGATAAATAATTCACATTATCTGTAACGAAGACTATTGGCCAAATGTTGACAAATAACGGCTAAAAATAACCAGAACTAACTATAGTTATTAAATATGTTTAGACATTACTGACAGACACAGTGTGGATCTCTGCCACCATCTCCCTGTACACGCTGTTACACTGCCACGCCCTAATTTTCAAAGACAGCTCAATAAATCTGAATCCAGGACAAAGATTAAAATATGCAGAAAGAAACAAGACGTCCTTTGAAATAATTATAAAGATTGACTCTGGATTAAGAAGACAGAAACCCTCTGGAGCTCCCGTCCTCCCTCTGAGAACAGAGACGGAGATAAAGAAACTTTTCTGCCATTTCTCATCAAATTCATGGAAATCCTTCCGCCCAGAGACCAATCTGCTTCCACACCTAGTTATTATGAACTGAGAAAATCTAATTCATGGCTGTGGCTGCAGAGAACAGAGGCTTGGCGGCTCAGAGCTTCCTGCTGGGTTCGCTTAATTAAAGCTGCATGGAGGCCCAGACGCTGCAGAGACTGTGGAGGGTTGTTCTCTACACAGACAGTTTTAAAGCAGCTCAGACTATTTCTGTAATATTTCCCCGTGTTTGTTCTGTGGATACAAGTAATGAAGTCATATTTGTGTGTGTGTGTGTGTTGTTGGTACGTACGTCGAGCTCTTTGAGGACCGGGTGTTCTTCTATTCCAGGAAACATGACTCTCATGGTGTAGGTCCGATACTCCAGGAAGGGAATCTTCACTCCGTCCATGTCGTTGGTCAGTTCCTGGATGTCTGTCTGCAGCTCTGCGAAGGCTGCAGGGAGGAAGACGAAGGTTTGTTACTGTGCGTTACACTCTGAGTCGTTGCTTCCTGCTGTAAAATTGTAGAAACACTTCAACACTGGCCGAAAGTCTTCGTACAGGACGACCTAGACTTCACACCCGCCTCACACCACACAACGTACCCTCCTTGCACTCCAGCGCCACCCGGCTCTCCAGGTTGTCCATCTGCAGCTGGAGGCGTTTCAGCGTCCGGTCGGCGTCACGAGTCTTCCTCTTGTAGGCGATCAGCACGGCGATGATGGCGATGAGCAGCACGCCTCCGCCCGCTCCGATGCCGATGATGGCGGGCAGCGTTAGGGCGCTGTCGGAGTAGATATGGAGCGTGCCCGGGGAGTACTCCAGACCTCCGACTAGGATCTACAGACAGAGACAACAGTGTTACGTTAACATCATATCATAAATATCAAAACTTCTTGTACAGTTTAATTTTCTTCTGGATTTTTTTGACACTTTATTTTCCCCAGATATGTCAGATGTTGATCTCAACATGTTTTCATCTTCAGGTGATCCTGACTTGAGCTCACTTTGAGTTCAAACTAAAATGTGAATTGTTTCCTCTTTGGGTGAGGAGATAAACTGTAATGACACAACAGCTAATGTTCAGATCTCTATTATTCTTATTCGTATTATTCTGAGTGGGCGTCGACAATAATATAGTTTCACTGACAACTGAGAGTTGATACTAAGAGGAGATGTCATGTCGACTGTTGATCCTGCAGACGTTGATACACTACTGTGTGTTTCTAATGATGTTGTGACTTATGAAGTGTCGATGCCACGTTCACTTCGTCAAGCAGCCAAGTGGGAAAACTGTAACCATCAGCCTCAGCTGTGATTCAGAGTCTGTGGTCTCTGGCAGCTTCACTTGTTCACACCTGACGGACAGAGCAACACGTGATGACACAACAAAACGACACTCTTGTTGAGGTCAGTTGTTCCTCTGAACCAGCTCCTGGTTTCTGCCATGTGGTTCATGAGATCCTTGTTTTCAGACCTGTAGGTGGTTTGTCTCCTACCAGCTGGACCAGGAGGATCCTGATCAGATGTTGAACCACCTCAACATGAAGGAGCAGCGGCTCTACTCCGAGCTCCCTCCAGATGTCTGACTCCTCCCTCTATCTCTAAGGCTGAGCCCAGACACCCTACAGAGGAAACTCATTTCAGACGCTTGTATCTGTGACCTCATTCTTTCAGTCACTACCCAGAGCTCATGACCACAGGTGAGGGTTGGGACGCACATGGACCAGGAAGTAGAAAGCTTTGCCTTCTGGCTCAGCTCCCTGTGAACCATGACGGACCGGCGCAGCGCCTGCATCACTGCAGACACTGCACCAAACCTTTAATCCATCTCACACTCCATTCTACCCTCACTGTGAACAAGACCCTGAGATACTTGAACTCCTTCTCTCGGGGCAGCAACTCTCTCCAACCCAGCAGAAAACCATGACCTCAGATTGAAGGTGCTGACTCTCCCCCAGGAGGAGCTGCACGGTGTTGCTGAGGAGAGGGAGCCTGCTGCCGGCCTGCGACCCGGCCCCACATAAGCAGATGAAAATGGATTGTTGGTTTGCTACTGTCTGAATCTGTGGATGAGCTGATTTCACATATAAACTAGAATCATCGCCGCGTGATTGTCATGACCACCAGGTTTGGCCTCGACTCATTCTCCGAAAACATCCCAGAATGCAAAGCGCAGCTGGCTGCAGGAGCTGATCAGTGACACGCCCTGTGAAGCTCCAGCGGAAGCCGCCAAGAAAGATCCTGATCACACGACGCCCCAAACTTCATTTTACCCTCCATGTTTGGTTCATTATCAAGATGTATTTCAACACACACACACACACACACACACACACACACACACACACACAGATATGTGTATTAATTATCTGCTGTATGAATGTTGATGAAAGCGTTTCCTCTTACAGGTGATAACATCGATTATAAAAACAGACGAAGGCTCGTACCAACAATCTGATGAATAAATGATGAGATGATGATGAACTCTCATCAGCTCGTATCATCTTCATCACTTATTCATCAGAGAGGAGAACAAACATGGCGTCCTGGATCGATCACTAATCAATCGTCTTAATAATGAATCAATAGTTTGTCTGTTTGTTCGCTTCACTTTGAACATCTGTGTGTGTGTGTGTGTGTGTGTGTGTGTGTGTGAGACCCTCTGATCTGTGACTTCAGACCAATTACCCATGATTCCCTGCGGCTGCACTTAATGACCTTCACCTTTATAAACACCTCTCTTTTTTCATCCTCTTCTTTTCTCATCTCCTCTTCCCTACTCAGCCATTCTTCCTCTTCCTCTTCTCTGCTTCCCCATCCTCACTTCCTCCTCTTCCTCATTTCCTCCTCTACCCCCTTTACTGTCGTCTGTTTCAGTTTAATCTTTCCTCCTTTCCTCTTTGTCTCCCTATTCCACATTCTGTTGTTCTTCTCTACCTCCTCTCACCTCATTTCTCTCCCTCTCCTTTTTTCTTTCCCTCCACACTAACCTCTCCTTTTCCACTTCCACTTGGACCCTCCCTGCTCCTTCCCATCCTCCCTCCTCTCTTTCCTCCTCTCAC
Source organism: Epinephelus cyanopodus (assembly GCA_026686955.1). Taxonomy (NCBI): domain Eukaryota; kingdom Metazoa; phylum Chordata; class Actinopteri; order Perciformes; family Serranidae; genus Epinephelus; species Epinephelus cyanopodus. The sequence continues at coordinate 43,798,427 of CM048922.1, forward strand.
TCCCTTTCTCCTCTTCTCTTTCTTTATTCTTCAATTTGTAGACAACATATCTCTGACTGAAGCAACGTGGCCTTGTTTGTGTTTCACTGATGAACTGACCAACACTCACGCTCAACATCTTTCTGACATGTTAGTGAATAAACCTGATTGATTCGGCACATTGATGATGATGTTGATGCATCAACATTCAGGATGCAGGGAACGATGTGTTTGAGGCTCAGCATTTTCTGGTGAAGGACCCCAACACCCCCCGATGGATACAGCGTGGAGGCGGCGCCCTGTTGATTCTCATCAAAGCTGCTCAGTGGCACATGAGGCAAAACAAAGCTTAATTTCCATGGAATAAAACTGGGATGATGGCCGCTGCGTCAGCATCACTGGGCTCAAAGAGCAGGCGCACTGGAGACTTCCACCAACTGAGCGCCTAACTTCCTGTTAGCGCTCCACTAACTTGAATGGGATAAAACGACGTAATGCTGCAGCTCTTCTGGACTTTCCAAATGATATCAGACTTGACGGATCCAATCCTGACTGTAAAGCGAGTCATTGCGAGGGTTGTGATGCTCAAAAACTTCATTCATTGATTTATAGACATCTGTTTCTCAATGTCAGTCTATGTGAAACATCTTTTGGTCCCGGCGCACTTCCTGTGGGCCTGGCGTCCCCTCTGGTGGTGAAACAAAAGCTCCGCCCTTCTTTATGTTGCCATTTAAAATCCATAAACTACAGTGTAAAGGAAACTTACTCACTTCAAACTTCAGCTCAGGTCAGAAACAAAACAGAGGGCGGGCTAAAGTCCCGTCACTTACCATGACTCGCTGTTCTCCGGTGAGATCTGGCGAATCACAGAGCAGCTGGTTCTCTGACACGGTCAGCAGGCAGGGAGACTCTCCGATCAGCACCGTGTAGTTCAGACGGTTGTTACCGGGAGCCGGAGGGATCAAGTTTTTACCCTGAAACCACAACAAGTAAACGAGTAAACAAGTAAACAAAGTAACAACACCACAGTGTAGAAACACTCTGCCACAGGAAAACACCTGCAAAGGTTTACTCCAGTGAAAGTACAGTAAGTCCTTTGGTGCGTCTCAAATCACATACTTCCATCAGCATCATCATGTAGTACACTGTGTGCACTACGTATTTATTGGTGTAGTGTGCACATTTCTACAGGGTAGTGTTGTCTCAAACCAAACACAGCCGTCGTGCACTCACCGGAAATGACGACGAAAATTAGCTAGTTAGCAAACTAGCATTAGCATTCGTGTTATCGTTCGTGGTTCCAAATCATTACAGGCTGCTAAATGAAGCCAACAAACACACTGCTGGCTTATACCTGACAACAGTATAGTGGTGCTTAGTGCAGAAACACATGTATTTGTACAATGCAGCGACGTTCACGGTCACACAGTCCTCGGCCGCCATTTCCAGTTTGAAAAGTGGCCCCTCCCCTTCTGCTACGTAGCCAAGATGGCGACCATTGAGGGCGAGAAGTGTCCATAGTTCCACACTCCACTTCTTGACCGTTTTCAGTGCACCATCCAGGTACCCACAATGCACTGCATTATCCATACTGCTCAGTGTGAACACACTTATGACCTCACAATATTAAGTGTAAGTACAGAAGTACGACATTTGAGACACAGCATTACTCTTCTTCAGAACTTCCTGTGTGTGTTGGTTGTTCTCACCTTGAGGATGATGGGTGACCCCGGTTTGACCTCCAGGATCCCAGAGTTCCCCAGGGGGTCAAAGGTCGGGTTGGGGTAGTGAGTGAAGGGGGTGGAGTTCAGAACGAGCAGAGAGGAGACCTGACGGGACCAGAACAAAGATACGACATCAGGGACTGAACACTACAAATATTTATCATACGTCAGTGTCAGATCAAACTCCGTCCTCACAGATGAACCTTCAGGTCTGACACTGAACAAACGTCTATAAACTGATCCCTGCTGTTCACCTGTGTGTGTGGATGATCCTCACCTGCGCCTCGCTCGCGTGTATATTTCAGATCTTTGCACTCTTTGTACTGAAACAGCTGTGCAGCAGTTTCTCTGAAGTTTAGTCTCATCTGATGTTGTGCTGAGATCGTTCTGTCATTACCTTGTTTATTAATTATTGCTCTCTTTCAGCTTAAATGTGTTGTTTGTAAATTAATGCTAATAAACCTTAATGATCCTTATTGTCTGATTCACTGTATGTCATTTGTAAAGCTCTCTGAATCCCCACTCGGCTCTACTTAACCTAATTAACCCAACACCTGCACGTCTTTAGGAGGAAACACAAAGAACCGACGCTGACACCAGGAGAACACGCAGACTCAACAGCGAAGGGCCGACGCACAGAACCATCGTGCTGTGAGGCGACAGCGTTAACCACTGCACCACCATGACGCTCAGCGCGGAATCTACTTCCTCTGAAAGGAGTAATGTCACTGCCACTCTTAAGACTCCTTTATCCTCCCTCTGTGTGTTAAAACAGGTACGTCTGCTTCAAACGCTGTCGACGTCGCAGCCCTCATACTTCCATGTGTCCATTATGATGTCATAGAGGCAGCCAATAGAAGGCACTGGAGGGCGGAGTCAAAAGTTTCACAGCAACAAACAAGGCGACCATGAAGAAGGTCGTCATATGCAGTGGTCTGTGAGGTCAGTAAACACATCCTGACATCACTATATTAGTGACTGTTGTGTTCATTTTTAAAACATCTTCATCGTCTTCTACAGACGCGTCTCGCTCGAACTACACTGCCCTGCCTCCACAGTCTCTGGTGGTTCTGCTCTGTTTCATCTGTATCTGTAAACTTTCAGAAAACTTTCACAAATACAGACGAAATGAGCGCAGTGTACGGACAGGAAGCTCCGCTGAATACTGAGTATAAATGAGCCCTCACTCCTCGTGTGTGTGTGTGCGTGTGTGTGTGTTACCTGGTCAAAGATGAAGCCGAACTCGTCGGGGCGCAGCGCCCCCTCTGGCGGGTTGGGTTTACCATATACCAAACCAGGAGCCAAACAGGTCATGGTGCTGTCGTTGACCACGGTGCAGAACTACAGACAGACAGACGGCAGGTTCAGAGACTTTAAACCTTTTCTCTTCAAAATAAAATAAAATCTTCAGACCTTCAAAACAAATAAAACAAATAAAACATCTGAACAGGAAGAAGACTCGCCGGCTCATGATGAAACACTTGACACATAAAATCAGCTCATTGTCTGTGGTTCAAAACTCATCAGTCACTTTGTTGAGTTCAGGTTACTGGTGGCAGTGGGGATGGAGGACTTAATGCTCATAAAACCTGCTGCTCATCTTTAACGCAGATGTCGTAAACTGTCAAAGGTCTTGATTCTACCCAGCTGTCACGTTTCTAAGGTCCATGCTACCCTGAACCCTGGAAACAAAGCTGGCAGTGATATTTTATTTATTTTTCACTCTGTACTTGTTACTTGTTAATATTTCACCTAATGAAGATGTTTCATTGAATCATTGAAGAGGCTGGAATAATTCTCTTCCTTCCTGTTTACCCTCTCATGACCCTCAGATTGATCTGGTGACCCCCTGAAGGGGTCCTGACCTCATGTTGAGAACCTTCTGGTGTTCAGTGTCTGGTTGTTCTTACGTTGTTGGTCTCCACTCCTCCGTACTTGGCTCTGACTTTGGGCTCCTGGATGGTCTGCAGGTTGGTTCCTGTCACCGTGATCACTGTGCTGCCACTGCACACACACACACACACACACACACACACACACACACACACACACACACAGTCAGGTTACACATCAATACTCTGATGTATTGATCATGTGATTCTGTGATGATGATGAAGATGAGGAGTGTTTACTTGAGGATGGTCCAGTTGGGCTCGATGCTGGTGATGGTCGGGTCCTCAGTGTAAATGTATTTGGTGTCTGAACTCGTCACCTCGGCCTTGTCAATCATCAGACGGATGGGGGCGGGGCCAGAGCCCGACTGGGAGGCGGGAGTTATGCAGATTATCTCCCGATTGGTCCGTCTGAGAGTGATGAAGAAGGAGGAGATCAGTGATTGATTCATTATACGATAATTAATATTATTATTGATTAATTATTAATATTGACTGATTAGAGTCTATGGATCCAAACTGACTTGACAAACAGACACTCCTCCTTGTCGATGTAAACGATGACGGTGCTGCCGGCGTCCAGGTGACGACCCGTCACCGTCAGTCTGGTTCCCCCAGAAACAGGTCCCTTCTCTGGACGCACTCGACTGAAACTAGGGCTCTGAAGGAGGAGGAAGAGGAGGAGGAAGAGGAGGTGAAGGAAAAAGAGGAGGAGTTAACTGAATTCAAGTCACATGTTCAGTTCCTATCTTATCTTCCTGCTGCCTACAGACTCAGTGATGATGATGATGATGGTGATGATGATGAAGTTGTGTCTCACCACGAAGGAGTACGTCTGCGTGGAGAGCGTTCGGTACTCGGCGCTGCAGACGCCGATGCAGAGCTCGATGGACTCCTGGAGAGAGGGAGGAGAGCTTCGGCCATGTCGCACACGATCCTGCACACACACACACACACACAGAGACAGACTCAGCACACGCCTCTGACACGTCACATGATCATACCAACATGCCAACACCTGTCACTGACCTCTCGGCGCTGATGTACTGTGACGGGACGGGGTTACAGCGGACTCCCGCCACCTGAACGTGAGCGATCTCCTTCACCTGCAGACCCAGGTTCTCCCCCTCGATGGTCACCCGCGTTCCCCCCTCCCGAGGTCCAGTCAGAGGGTCGATCTGTTGGGGAGGAGCAGCGATCCATCACTTATCAGTTACTATCACACTGATAGGACCGCCTCTTTGCTGTGGGTTCGATTCCTTACCCTGGTGATGCGCGGGTGGCTGCAGCGCAGGTTGTGTCGACCGTGGTGCATCCAGTTCTGCTCGGCTGAGGGACAGTGCTGCCGCAGGAGGCACTTCCTGGTTTCAGTGCACCACCCACACTCGAAGGCTGACGGAGCTTTGAGACACTGACCGCAGCTGGAGCGCTGAGCCTCGCACTTATACAGCAGCGCTGACACACACATACAAGATTCGACTTCAGTACTACACACAGACGAGTCGCAGCAGCAAAACTACAGCTCAGGAAGAACCGAAATGTTCCCTTAGAAATAACCAACACACGCTTCTAACAGAACTAAAGGTTTATAAACACTTTTAAAACCAAGTTTAAGTGTAATATTAATTAATGTTTAGGGACTGTTCTTTATTAATCAGAGGAGAGGGAGTGACTTCATTCTTTTTATTTATCCTCACTGAAGTTTCAATTATTTTCCCTTGACCCTCCACCATAAATGAGTTATTACATTTTTTATGTTTGATATTAAAAGTTAAAAAAGAGACGCTGAACAAAGTGATTTTGATGAAATATAACTATCATAAGATCAGATCTGGTTGTGTGTGTTTTATCTGATGGAACTGTTTGTCACACATAATGTGTTCAAGGACCGTCAGAAATGTAAAAATCCTATAATAATTTTTGTTTTTACAGTTTATGGCTTATGAATGGTGTCATTTTGGCATTTTTTAAGAAAACATGCCAACATTTATCGCCAGAATTATTGCAAAACTGTGGAAAATTGCCCAGATTTAAAGGGCATGTTTTTGTTCAAAATCAGCAGTAAAAAAAAACAAAAAAATAAAAATACAAAAAACAACCATTGAAATCACCAATATTTGGGAGGCCTGTTATCTCTAAAAATGTGCAGTAAAATAAATACAGAACACAACTTGTTGCCCTCTCTCCTGAACTAAATTAAAAAACATAAGTCCTTCCCCAGTTCTTAAAAAAACTATTGACATGCCTCCTCCTTTAGGCACCACCCCCTCCGTCACGTCATAATAACAAACAGTCTCTTATACTGTTTTAATTTTGTTGTCTCGATCATTTCATACTGTTCTTCTTCTGCTGTGTCATTTCCTGTCACTGTGTTTTACTTCCTTATTTCTTCTGGAAAACAGTTTGAGCTGCGACATAAATACAATTATTATTTTCAAATGTGGAAACACTGAAATGTTAAGTTCAAACGGACGTTAAGTTTAAAAAACGTGACGTAAAATGGATCTGCAGGCACTGTGATGGAAAGTGTTTTAATTTGGTTGATTTAGAAGGAAATAAATTCAAAGCAATTATCACTCGTATTTTTAACTGTGTAGTAAAATGCAGATTACACATTCAGAGTCAATCTGTTCATTAATTGACAGGATCATTAAATCAACACAGCAATCAGACTTTATCAGAATAAATGAGCTGAAATCTGTTCCTTTCTCACAGACTGTGGATGTCTGAACATTTCCATGAGCTTTGTGTTTCCTGACGATGATACACAGATTATTTACCTTTCATAGATGCAGGCTTGTCGATGAAGAAATCTCCGTCCCAGACGATGGAGAAATCCACAGGGAGGTCACCAGCCTCGTCCCCTTCGTACCAGTACTGCAGAGACACACAGAGACACAACTTCATTTAAAGTTTGACACTTTTAATTGGGAAACAGAACATTTGATTCAGTGTTAATTATGATCCAGCAGGAGGAAGAAATGTTAATTTAAGACGGATGAAACAGAAGAGACACATGGGAGTTAAAACTAAAGCTGAGAGCTGAGTGAGAAAATGCTGCAGTTTAAAAATGTGTTGAACATGAACAGCAAACTAACACATGAAGGTTATTGATAATATCTCAGAACAAATCAATCACGGTTCCATGTGTATTTTATTGCTAGTGTTGCAACAACTCACAAAAAAACCTGGCTGAAGTAATAATGTAGTCACGTCTGTCTGGTTTGTTCTTACAGCTAATGCAACAACAGACGCTGCTACAGCTGCTGATGCAGCGATGACAGACACGTGTGCTGCAGCTAATGTTACTCTAATGTACATACAGTATAAACGGCTACAGTTGTTACGACAGCTAATATTTATTATTATTATTATTGCAAATGTTGCTGCAGAAAATATTTGTAATTTCCAAACTGTAACTGTAGCTGTAGCAACACCTTTGACATCTTGTCCCCTCCAGTAGCGACGCTGCTGTTGATCTATGTTTCTATATCTGTGAGTAGAAGAAGATGTGATTGCTGTCGGCCTACAGCCACTGAAGGCAACACTGAGCTCACAGCATGGACGTGTGCAGCTGACGGTACCAGGCGTATTACAAGAGAATCAAAGGCTGCAGAAAAAGGATCAACTCTGGTACCGACGCAGAGGAAGAGGTGGATGGAAAATACACACACACACACACACACACAGAGCAGAGCGGTGTTGTCATGGCGGCTGCAGGTCTCCATGGTAACCGACAAAAAGCAGCCAGAGAAACAACATAATGGATTTAGAGCTGATGGGAACCTGATCTACCTGCAGCTCTCTGTGTGTCTCATCTTAGATAAACAGTGGGGTGTTAATGGAAGACAGAATATAACTCTGTGTGTGTGTGTGTGTGTGTGTGTGTGTGTGTGAGTGAGAGAGAGAGAGAGAGAGAGAGAGTGTGTGTGTGTGTGTGTGTGTGTGTATGTGTGTGTGTGTGTGTATTCTTTGTGAAATGAACAATACAACTCATCTCAAAACGCTGTTGAAAAGACAGAGAAAGGCTGTGTCCTGAATATGTCAGCTCGACTCGAATGGCACCAGATAATCTGACGCCACACACATTCATAGACGCACGCGCACACATACACACACAAACACACACACACACACACACACACACACACACACAGTAACAGAATAAGTGAAAGTAGAGAGAAGTTTTCTGAAAGATTGAAAATCAATGTGTCTTAATGACTCCAGTCTGCTCAATTCATTAACTTACAGAATGCACACACACACACACACACACACACACGCACGCACGCACGCACGCACGCATGCACGCACACACACGCACACACAGTCACACAGTCACACACACAGATTAACTAAGAGGTGGCAGCTGTATAATTTTACTTCAGTGAAAATATATCTACTGTAAAAATCTAGCGAACCACAGGACTGAGTCTGCTGCATATGTGCACGCTCACACACAAGCACGTGCACGCTCTCACACAAGCACGTGCACACTGACACATGAAAATTAACAGATTTCATTAAGTCACAGCAGCTTCAACTCAATATTCCTTCATCAGCAAAAAATACTTCAACATCCAACCAGAGCTTTACTGCTCTTCACCTTCTCTCTCTCTCTCTCTCTCTGTCTCTCTCTCTCTCTCTCTCTGTCTCTCTCACACACACACACACACATACACACACACACACACGGAAACATACAGGCACATACATACACACAGTAACACACAGGGCTGTAATTAATAAAGCGTTGATATTAAAATGATCTTTTCTGCAGAGCTGCAAGAACGACCACATTATTCATAACACTGTGTGTGTGTTACAGTGTGTGTGTGTGCGTGTGTGTGTTACAGTGTGTGTGTGCGTGTGCTGGAGCGATGACCACACAGCTGAAATATGTGGAATACCACGACCAATCAAGAGACGGAGAGCAAGATGTGTGTGTGTGTCTAATGCCCTGATTTTCCATTAAACGCGGCCAGCTGAGCCCAACAGAGCAGCAGCATCAGTCAGACTGCTGCACACACTCTCTCTCTCACACACACTCACACACACACACACACACACACACACACTGACAGCACAGATGACAATCAGAGCTGATGTCAGTGAACGCAGCTCTTATCAGTGACAGAGCTCTCAGCAGCTCAGTGGGGCCGCACCGTGACGTCTGACGCTGATCACAAAAATTACTCGAGTACAAAGTCGTCTCTCGGTACAAATCGTCTCAGAGTACTGCACAACATTTATCTAGTTACTTCCTGTCAAGAAACCCTGTATTTCCAGATCTGTTGAATGTTTGTGATGAAATGTCGTTTATTTATCGGGGGGGGGGGGGGGGGGGGGGGGCTGCAGTGACTGGAGGAAGACCATGACCCCCCCCTCCATAAATGACTTATTACATATTTAAAACAAATGGTTTATTTATGGACAAATTCTAAATGAGACGTAGAATAAAGTGATTTTGATGAATTATTATCGTTTTATGCTCAGATTTGGTTTTTTGTTTTTTGCAGTAAGTGTTCGTCACACGTGATGTGTCGTCATTTTGGTGATTTTTCAATTAAAGTTTCCCTTAAAAATCTCCAAAATTAATCACCAAATTTGGAGGACATTTGTTTTTAAAAAATGTCAAATAGATCACCAAAATCTCAAAATTTGGAAGGCATGTTTATTTTCAAAATTGCCAAAATTTAAAAAGCAAATCGCCAAAATTTGGAAGGCATGTACCTTTAAAAACTTGGCTTTAAGAGAAATACACCCATTACAAACTGTTTGTCCCTCCTCTAAATAAGAAACTTAAGTCCCTCCCAGTGCTGTGAGATATTTGACCTGCCTGACCCTTTCAGCAACCCCCCCCCCCACACACACACACACACACACACACACACACTCACAATGGTTACGTAACAGAGTAGTCTTGTTAGAAAGTGATGACATCACAGTCAGTATGGACAGGAGCAGTGTTAACACACACACTCTCTCAGTGTATATACGTCCCATCAGCGTCACACTGAGACAGATCTGAGCAACTCGTCCTTTACTTCCTTCAGTAAACTTGAGTGTGTTCATTCGTCTGCGTCTCGGCGGTGTGAACTGTCTCCACTCTGTGTCTTTATGCCGCTGCCTTCATGTGGGACCTGCTGTGCTGCGATGGTGCGATCTGCGTTTGTGTCACTCTGCTTGTTTTTCTGTGTAATTCAGGGGGAAATATTTTCCTCAGCGGGACCATAAAATTAATTTTATTTTCTCTCTCTGTCAGTGTTTCCTGTCTCTGTCTGCTTCGTCTTACCGTCTCCATCTCCTGCTGAGTCTTAATGTCACAGAGCTGGTGGACACTGTGTGTGTGTGTGTGTGTGTGTGTGTGTGTGTGTGTGTGTGTGGACCTGTCGTCCCCATGGTAACCCCTGCCTGGTCGCTAGGCCTGTCGCTATGGGGTCAGAGGCGCCTGGCAACAGCAGCAGGAGTGTGTGAGTGTGTGTCTTTCTTCTCTTTTTATTCAGCTGTAGTTTCTCTAACGTCCTGGAGCAACAGCTGAACAGCTCGTCTGTGCCGCACCTTATCATGACACACATTTATGTTGACTGTAGGCAGCGACCTCTGCAGTTGTTTGACGGGAGAGAGGAGGAAGTTGGGTGACTCCTCTTACACAGAGATGGTGCTATAGAGTCGCTACGAAGTCCTTTCCTTGAGTCTCCTTTGTATTTTACACAGAACCGAACGACGGCGGCATCATGTCGCTCCGAGTGTGATTTTATACAGAATGATGACATCACAGAATCAAGAGAGGCGTGACATGTAAAGTCCAGTTCAGACCAAAGGTTCACGACAAGACAAAACTGAGACATAAGTACAGAGAGTTGTTGACTAGAGATGATACACCGTCTCATCGTGATCACTTCCTATCAACTGGCAGCTTTTTACAACGTTACAGAACAGAGCGTTGACAGTAGTTGTCTGTTTTAACTTGTCTGGTCGTGAATCTTTGGTCTGAACTGGACTTTAAAGAGGAAACACTGTGTTCAGTCTGATGCAGATTCATAGTGACACATAGTTAATTTATCAAACTCACCATAAGCTGCATCTTTCATCTCTATCATGAACGCTGGGTCACACACACACACACACACACACACACACACACACACACACACACACACCACACACACACACACACACACGTTGCTGTCATTTACACGTGTTAATTGGATGAATCTCAGTAAATATAGAGGAAGATTTTCATGTTTGTCAAACTTCCTGTCTGTCACATAAAACCTTCAGAGTCTCTGGAGTTCGTTCTGAGTTTTGTATGTTCACACTCTCACTTTGGAATAATTCACAAGACGGAGTTAATTGGGAGTCGCTGCCTTCTTATCAGACTGAAAACACCACAGTCAAACCGTGTGTGTGTCGTCAGGAACGTCACTGTTTTAAACAGTCAAGTGTGAAAGTTGCAAATTAATGTTGTTCCTTTTTTTAATGTGAGGATCTGTTCACCGCTTTTCTTCACAGATCGCTCCAGTTCATTGAATCTGAAGCGTCTCTGTGTTGGACGCGAGGTCCTCACAGGTCCAACTATTCAAACCAGAGAAAATATAACCGAAGCTGACGTGCATGAATTCTATAAAAATAAAGAAATGAATAAATAAAGCCAAAGAGACTCAAGGACAGTCGGAAGTGATCTGAAATAGAGCCGAGGATAATTAGACTGTGGCGGAGAGGAAACAGCAACACTGGATGATGAAATATTTTTCATCCTATTAATATCTTATTTATATATTTACAGCTCAACTTGTCGTGTCTCAGCAGTGCGGAGGACGGATGGAGGGAACAAGGAAAAACGGATATAGACGGGACAATAAGGGAAAAAATGAATACAAAATAGTGAAGAAGAAGAACTGGAGGTGACGACAGACGCGGAGGTAAATTAAAAAGAGAAGAGAAAGAAAACACAAGAGCGTCACCGTCCTCCATCTGTTCCCGTCAAGCTTTCATCTCTCTGCTTCCACACGTGAGCGCCATCACATGATCATCCAGCTGAGACACAACACGGACAAACAGCATCTGAAGCTTTTACACGACTGTGAGACAACATGGCTCAAGTTTCTGTAGATGCACACGAGCCACGAGCACGCACACAGGCGTTCACACTCAACATGTTGTCCGATGCACAGTGGTCTCAAACGCCAGGCGGATCAAACAAATCAAACAAGTGAATGAGTGTTACAGAGAGAACGTTAGCTGAGAAGTGAGCTGCCAGGCAACAGAGGTAAAAACCGATGTACGGCCAAACACTGAATTTTTAAAGTCTAATCATCACTGTTGCTTCTCTCCAAGTCAAATTATTTTATACCACTTTGTTTCCTCCCGAGTCGCCACTTTCTACATGAAACCATTTCTTAGCTTTTACAGTGATCTCTGATGTTCCTTCATGTTCACCTCTTCTTTTCACGGAGCGGTGGATTTTTCTTTCCAACAATTTCACATGTTCAGAGCCCAAAACTCCAAATAAACCTTCAGCATACATCCGATGTAATTAGGATACTTCACTCAATGGACGGAGAATCTGGACGCAGAAATCACCTGATATTAAAAGTGACCATAAACAGTCTTAACAGACCTTTATTCAACTACAAATAGGAGATAATTTATTTTTCATGAAGAGGCAGCTCACCTCAATGGATAACGTGATACTTTAAAACACACTTTAGATGCATTTAGGGCCTGAGCACCACGCTGCAACCACCAGTGTTAATTTTGACAGCTATTTTAGGGTTAGTCTTGACATTAAAAAGTTTACTAGTTTTAGTCATTTTTATCCTTCATAGTTTGAGTCTGGATTTAGTCGACGAAGGTTCAAAACATTTTAGTAAACTTTGAGTCACTTTTATCCTCACTAATTTCACTCAATGATAAATTTTAGTTATTTTCATCGAGGGAAAGTTAAAGCATTTCTGTCAACGAAAATTCAAAAGTTTTAGTCAACTTATAGTCCTGATGTTTCCTGTGTTTTTGCCAGTGAGTGGCGCTAACTGCTAACAGCTGTAACTAACAAACTCTAACAAACAACTAACAAACTCCACAAATCCATTCAGCAGCTCCACCATCCACAGTCAGACACACACGGCTGATTTTACTGCTGAATTACAGCTCACAACTCGCACCAACCCAAACATCCTGGTGCAGACTATTTACTGGACTTTACCAGCCTGGTGTTCATCAGGCATCTGAAGAGAATTACAAGCTTTCAAGAGTCCACCACCAACATTTTTATCACGTCCGGCAATGAAAATGAAACGTAGATTTCCTCTACGTTTTTATTATCAAGATATACATCAAGATATATATTGTGTTGGTTTCGTCATGAAAAAACGGTCGATGAAAATAAACTGAATTTCTGAAGTCCTGCTGAGCTGTGGACGGAGCCAGGTGACCTGTTTCCCCTGCTGCCTGTCTTAATGCTAAGCTAACCTCGTCCTGAACACACAGACATGATGACATCTCACGGTCTGAAGGAACCAGTCGTGTTCGTCACACTGTTGTTCTGTCTCAGTTATGAGTCTCTGACATTTACTGCCTGAATTTCTTTCACTTAATTATCTCGACATTCAATTAAATGGCTTCAGTCTGCAGGAAACAAACACTGTGCTTTTATTTTGAAGACCGAACCGTGTGTGTGTGTGTGTGTGTGTGTGTGTGTGTGTGTGTGTGTGTGTGTGTGCTGTTGTACTAAATGGCCAATTTCCTCTGGGAATAGTAACTTAATTAAATACAGACACACACACACTGACCATCTGTATGTGTGTGTGTGTTGCTGTCTGCATTTAGTAGCGGTATGTCGGTGCATAATATGTGTGTGTGTGTGTGTGTGTGTGTGTGTGTGTGTGTGTGTGTCTGAGTGAGGCGTCTTTGGGGCGGGCTCACCGACAGGAAGACAGATGAAGGACAGGAAATGAGCGTGAGCAGACGGACAACAGTTGGTGTGTGTGTGTGTTATGAGTATGCAGGACAGTGAATGCTGTGTGTGTGTGTGTGTGTGTGTGTGTGTGTGTGTGTGTGTTTGTGAGTGTGTCGTCTCAGTAAAGGACAATAATCAATCTGTAGTGTGTGTGTGTCTGTGACATTTGAATCCCGGTCAGACACATCAATACTGGCTGTCCACCTGAAGCCTGACCTCTGACTTCTGGAGGTCACCGGGTCAGCGCATGCACACACACACACACACACACACACACACACACACACACACACACACACACACACACACACACACAGAGCCTGAGTGACAGCCACAGAGAGACAGAGGGCGTTGGCGTGCGGTGATGTCACTGCTAATACTGTTGCGACTCTACTACGACTGATATGACTGTATCAGGCTGAAGAGGCAGGAGTCGTGGTCAGATTGATGATGTCATCCATTTTTCTATACAATGGAATACAATGTGTGTGTGTGTGTGTGTGTGCTGATGCTGCATGTCTGGCAGTCTACAGAGTTACCTTCACTTTCCTCTCAGCTGGAAGTGTGTGTGTGTGTGTGTGTGTGTGTGTGTGTGTGTGTGTGTGTGTGTGTGTGTGTGGGGGGGGTGCTGACAGCTGATGCCAAATGATCAGCTGTTGCTGCCGTGCGACGCAGCGTTAAAGGAACGCTCTCCTCTCTCTCTCTCACCATCTACAGTACCACAGTACTGTTCCTACCACACACACACTAACACACGCTGTGTAATGTGAGCAGCAGTGCATGCTGGGTAGTGCAGATACTCACCGAGGTGTTCTGACACTGGATGCAGGAGGAGTTGAAGCGGACGGCGGGGATACGTTGGACCTTTCCCTGGATGTTGAACACACACTCGTAGTTCTTCTGACCCGACTGAGGCTGAGGGAGGTTACGAGCTCGCAACGTGATTGGACGAACCATCCCGGCCGGGACCAGGATGTCAGAGGTGGGGAGGATCTGAGGACAGCCCTGCAGAGACAGGGAGGGAGGAGTTAATACACACTCTGATATCCACGTCAGCGTTTACAGTAAATTACAGTGGTCTGTAAAACGCAGAATATTTGTTTCCTTGGAGTAGAAGTATAAAGTAGAATAAAATGGAAATATTCAAGTAAAGGACCTCAAAATTCAGTACTTGGATGAACTGGAGCAGAAACATCAGAGCTCATTGCTCTCAGTTAATGCAAACATTCTGTCTATCTGCAGTTTGTAATAAGTTAAACATGTAACACATAATGTGGAGATTTGTTTTGTGTTAGAGCCGATGACGTACACGATGGTGTCATCGGCATAAAAACAGATACTGCAGCGCTGAATCAGAAACTCAATATCATTCATGTTCAGAGTGAATAATAATGTGGATCTTATCAGGCATGTTTCAGGGATCCTGCCATCTAGTTTGACAGTAATTAAAGTTTTGAGCAGAGCTTGTGCAATAATGTCTTTATCATCTAAGACATATTTCTAAAATATGATCCATCGTAACTTTTTAAGACACACAGACAATTTTACACACTTTAATCTCATCTCACCTTTTCACTCTGGCTCCAAGCATGTTAAGAACATATCTTACTGATTACTTTAAAGACTTTTCGTGGTCTATCTTCCAGCTACATGTCTGACCTGACACGTTGTCTGTCTGTTCCAGAGGCTAAAAACTACAGGGGTTGCTGTCAGGGCCCGAGGCTCTGCAATGATCTGTCTGAGGGAATCAGGTCGGCGAGTCAGTGATCTCTTTAAGTCCATTCTTAAAACAAGCTTTTATCGGAGAGTCTCTCCTGTTTGAAATGTCTTTTTTTCCTTGGTTGGTTTTTCTCTGAAAATGTTTTCTTTTGAAACCATTCAATTTTATGACTTGTCTGTTTTATTTTGCTGCCTTGTGAAGCCCTTTGTGGAGCACAGGGAGCCTAATATTGATCCATGTGGGACACCTCATCGATCATAGAGAGGATGATTTATAAGAGCTGTAAGAAAAATCATCAAAATCAATGGAAAGCAGCTGATTTAATGACCTGAGCAATAATGCGCCCACAAAATCGCCCGTCTTGGCCCAAGCAGCCATAAAACATTGCTCCAAATTAATCTGCACAGAGCTTCACTGGCCACCTGCTGCTTTCTGCTGTTTACTAACCTGTTTTCCTGCCTGTCCGTGACGTTGAATGTCACACACTGGAAAAATCAACACAGAAGGGCAAACACAGCTCTGCTCTCCTGGTAATGGGGAAGGAGTCTGTCGCCAATTTTGTGCAGGTTTACAGGTGATTTAAAAACCCACGAACACGCTCTGATTTTGTTGGAGGGGTATTTGACTCTTTTTTGATGGGAAGCCAATTAAATGATATAAAGTGCTATAATGTATAATATGTGCTCGTTACTGATCTGCACTGTTAGCTAACCTGAACCAAACAGTTTCAGCTGCTAACCTCAACTGAGGTATTTAATTAGCTCCTAAACTGAGTGTCCTTTAACATGAAGAGGCCGAAGCTTCTCTGAGGAGTCACAGCGACCACACACACACTTTACCAGGGTCCATATGAATTATTGATTACAGCAGCTTTAAATGTGGCACCAGCACAAATTATTAATAACCCTTTTTTTTCCTGTGTTAAAAGACCCGTCAATCAATCTGGGAGTGACATCAACAACCAATCCTGGGGTCTAAGGATTGGTGGGGGGTGGAGCTAGGGTTTAGTTTAAATTATTAAATGTTAGCTTAAAGAAAAATAAATTAATAACTGACGATAACAGACTACATGCTGTTTGTATTAACAGATACTGTTATTGGAAACGTCTTCGTGGATTATTGTGGATGTATAATCGATATATCACCCTGTGTGTTCTTGTCACACTGTAACACACACACTGTAACACACACACACACACACACACACTGCTGACAGAGGTGTGTGTGTTCAGTAATGGACAGCTGGTGACAGATCCAAGCTTCCTGAGGCTGCTGGAAACACACACACCCACACACACACACACACCCACCCACACACACACACACACACACACACAGTCTGACAGTGTCTCTCAGTGGGGTGAAACCTTTATTAACGAGCGTCACCACGGTAATTAATTGCCTTGTGACTGACAGGAAGACCATTAGCTCCACAGGAAGTGGACCAGAGCGCAGCGGACGCCAGCAGCGACTGTGGAGACTGTGTGACAGCGAGACTGTGTGTAAGACAGTGTGTGACAGTGTGTGTGTGTTCAGGATAAAAGCTGACTGTGGTTCTGCATTTCTCAGCAAACATTGGACACTGATCCAAACACTGAGTCACCTGTGTCACACCTGAGTGAAACAAGGTGACAGACATTATCTTAATGTGGCACTGAAGAAGAAAAAGTTGCAAAGTTACAAAAAAGTTAGATGGACTTCCTGTTTGGTATGACAGAGTAGACACACATTGAGTCTGCGTCTGGCTCCCAAAACTTCTGTTTAGTTAATTTTTTAGGACCTTGTAATTCCACTTGTACTTGTAACCAGACGGTGGATGTTTTCGCCTTTGGCAACAAATCTCTGAAATATGGCAACAAAGTCAGCCAAGCAAAAAAGAAACTGTTAAAGCAGACACCCTTGATGGGGCTAATGTTAGTAACAAGCTCAGCATAGCAACCACTGACAGGCCCTCAACACTCGAAGTAAACCTAGACCTTATTTAAACCACAGCGGCAGAGCAAGCTCAGAAAATAACATCGCTCAAGTCCAACGCCAACTTACAGGAAGAGCGCACATCAGCTCTGGAGACAATGTGTGCTAACTAACGGGGCGATGCTAAACTGCTTAACACAAGCCCCTTTTACACTGCTAGATTTTCCACGAATGTTGGGCCGTTTTGCCGCCAAGCTGCGAGCCTTTAGACACACACACACAGGCGGATTGGCGAGTTGATCCAAGGTGCCCAATTTTCCTCCTCGTAGGGTAGATATATTGGAGGAACCTTTTAGATTAAACAGAACGGGGGCGGCCTCCTGCAACAGGAGGGGCTGTTGATGACTTGTGGGAGGAACTGTTGATGACTTGTGGGAGGAGCTGTTGATGACTTGTGGGAGGAGCTGTTGATGACTTGTGGGAGGAACTGTTGATGACTTGTGGGAGGAGCTGTTGATGACTTGTGGGAGGAGCTGTTGATGACTTTTGGGAGGAGCTGTTGATGACTTGTGGGAGGAACTGTTGATGACTTGTGGGAGGGGCTGTTGATGACTTTTGGGAGGAGCTGTTGATGACTTGTGGGAGGAACTGTTGATGACTTGTGGGAGGAGCTGTTGATGACTTGTGGGAGGAACTGTTGATGACTTGTGGGAGGAGCTGTTGATGACTTTTGGGAGGAGCTGTTGATGACTTGTGGGAGGAACTGTTGATGACTTGTGGGAGGAGCTGTTGATGACTTGTGGGAGGAGCTGTTGATGACGCCGCACGTGCGAGCCACTGGCGGTGGATAAACAGGAAACAGCTGATAGCAGGAATTAGTGAGCAGCTAGTAGCAAGAGGGAAACACAAACCTGACAGACACTGTAAAGATGAGCAACTGGGGAGACAAGGAATTGCGCGCCCTCCTTGTCCTCGCAAACGAAGAGGCCATTAACCGTCAGATGACGGGGACGGTGAAGGACGGGCCGACTTACGAGGGAATCGCCGAAGGACTGACCAGCCGCGGCTTCCCTCCCACGTCACTGTTTACGTCACACGCTGAGCTACACGTTTTGTTACTTGCTCACGCCCCCCATTGCCCCGAAAAAGGCACATTCTGTATAAACAAAAGTAGGTAGGCGGCATTTTGCTGCACTCTCTGATTTTGTTTTTATGCTGCCAATGCTGAAAAAACACTGATTGGGCTTTCCTGCAGATTTGCACAGCTCCTGTTTAAAAAGGGCTTCAGTGACCGACTGTGAGTCCTGTTGGAGCAACAATATCAGAATCATCGGCCTGAAGGACTCCACCCTTCTACCTTCTTCTTCTTGTCAACTTCAGCCTGTTACATGGATTGTCGGTTTTCAAACTACACTTCTGGTTTCACAGGAAATGTACAGTTTGATACAGTCTCTTTCAAAATAAAAGCACTACATCAGTACAACACCACCAACTGATGTTTTTTTCTTCAACAATGTCACAATAACATCACAATAAGCAAAATGCCAAAGTAGTTTAATTCATGTTCCCACATGAACGTTTCATCATCTTTTGTACTGAGCTGATAGTTTCAGTATTTTAACATGTTTCTCTCTCAGATTTTTCCTCATGTGTGACGACACAGATCAGAGTTGAACTCAACTCCTCGTGTGGTTGAGAAGTTGAGACTTGACGGGGTGACAGTTCCTGTTTTCACACCTGTCCTCATCACCTCTCACGTTCTTCCTCTGCAGTCAGATTTCAAACTAATGAATCAGCGCTGATCCTGACTCTGCTTCTCTGCTGAGGAGTAAATAACTCTGGACTTAATTTAAGGAGCTGCAGTGAGTAAATCAGTCTGCTGCTCTGAGTCGACTCCACAGACGTAACGATGGAGGATTCCGTATTTGTGAACCTCAAACTTCGTCTGAGTGAGTTTAACTGAACGGTTTATTCTGACGTCGTCCGGCTGCTCTGTGTCTCCTCCTCCTCCGTCTGCTGACAGACTCTTTTTATTTTCAGCTCCAGATGAACAGATAGTCGCAGCAGCTCCTCTTTATCCGTCTCCATCTTTAACTCGTCCTCCGTCTGTGTTTTCACTTCTGTTTCCAACAGACCAAAAACAGACTTTTAATCTGAAAAAACGACCCTGCTTCCTCTGCGTCTGTCCAACCTGCGTCTCTTCCTCTCCTCTCACACTCACATCTCTCATCTCTCGCGCTCTGTCTTTAGTCAGACTAATTGCCTGCTAATTAACATTAATTGCTGTGATTGGATGCTTTCATGTCAATTAAGTGGCTATTCATCTTCTATTAACCAATTAGCCAATCAGAGGTTGTTACTATCACCCTGCAACGACACCGAGCACCAATCACGTCAACGAGACACCCAAACAACGCCATCCCTGCTTGCTGGCTCTGCTAACGACATAACGAGGCGACAGAGAGACGCTCGTTAGACTGAGAGGTAATCTGTTACTCTGACAGCTGTTACACTACAAACCGTCAGCACTCACATATGGTGTTACCTTTAAAATGGTCCCCAGAAACAAGACACAGCACTTCCTGCTCCAGTTTACTGTGGCGGTGTTGTTTACTCACTCGTATTGAGGTAGGAACTATTTAAGGATTATCTGAGCATAATTTTATGGAAATAAATCAGGTTTTACATTTTAAACCACAACTCCTCTTTAAAAGCAGGAGCTGTTTTAACGATGATGATGGAAGACCAAACTGAAATTTTCCTCACTTCACGTCAGTACAGCATCACCTGGAATTTGTTTTGCATTCAACATGGAAACAGCAGGACTCAGAGTTTGCATTGCAGCAGAAAAAAAGTTTCTGAACCAGGTGGTTCTGGTTTGGTGGATTGGTGCAGCGTTGTGCCGGACTGTGGTGTTGAAAAGAAGGAGCTGAGCCAGAAGACAAAGCTTTAGTTTGATCCATGTGCGTCCCAACCCTCACCTGTGGTCATGAGCTCTGGGTAGTGACTGAAAGAATGAGGTCACAGATACAAGCGTGTGAAATGAGTTTCCTCTGTAGGGTGTCTGGGCTCAGCCTTAGAGATAGAGGGAGGAGTCAGACATCTGGAGGGAGCTCGGAGTAAAAGCCGCTGCTCCTTCATGTTGAGGTGGTTCAACATCTGATCAGGATCCTCCTGGTCCAGCTGGTAGGAGGCCCCGGGGCAGAGCCAGGACACACACTAGCTGCCAGTAAAAACCTCAGGAGAAGTTTCTGCTGGTTGTGACCTGTAATCCTCCCAGTTTCATATCTGTCTCAGATTAACATCATCATCATGTGGCGGATCAGATGAGAGCGTCTGAAATATTTTGAACGCGAGAAACGATCAAACTGACGTCACAGTTTTCACATCTGATTCTTGTTTATTTTATTTTCTGAAAAACGTCACTGAAGCGTCTCAGCGGCTTAAATCACGTCTGTCACAGAGACCTTGAACGCATCAGCAAGGAGGGCTTTAAACTGTGTGTGTGTGTGTGTGTGTGTGTGTGTGTGCACGCCCTTCACTGTTGACCTGAAGCTTTACTGTTGTTTACTGAACCATGTAATGACACAGAGAGGGAGAGCAGCTCTGACCTCCATCACTGCTGCTGTTCTTCACTCTCACACCATCAGTCACAGCACACAAGAAAATATTGATTCACTGCAGCTAAAAATACTATAAATAACTCTCTTTATGTGCACAGAATAACAGTAAAAATATACTTTTAGAAACAGTATTAATATAATAATAATAATAATTATAAATATCAAAAACTATATTATTAATAATATGTTTTTGATTCTTTAAATAATAATAAACAGAAAATAACAAACTGTAATATACTGCATTATTATTATTATAATCACTTGTAATTCAATATGTTAGCATAAGGTGTAAAAATATAAAAGTTACAAAAAAAAAATGGTTTAACTTCATAAATTTACTAAAATAATTAATAATAACATTATTTTTACAACATTGTTTTTTCATGTTGTACATTTTGTGTAGTTTTTCTGTTTAGTGACTATATAAAGATGGATAAATATTTTGTGTGAAACTAAAAGTAGCTCTGTACTTTACTGAGTTATCTAATATTTAATATTTTTGTTCATATGTTCACTTCAGCATATTTTAGGTTGATGTCAAGTACACAAAATATCAAAGTTAAGAAAATAATAATAAGTGAGAGCTACATATAAAAAGTCTCGGTGTGAGCGCACCGTGATAACTGAAGATGAACATGTCACCACACCACCGCCCCTCCCCCACCTTGACAGTGTGTGTGTGTGTGTGTGTGTGTGTGTGTGTGTGTGTGTGTGTGTGTGTGTGTGTGTTTACCTCCATGTTGCTGACCCGTCCCTCCTGGAAGGAGCAGTCCTGCAGGTTGTTGGTGCAGACGTGACGATATTTACACCAGTGACATGGAAACACGCTGCTGACACAGGACGTGCACCTGAGAGAGGAGAAAACATGTTGTTTTCATACAGATAAATTAAAGTTCTCATCTCATCTCACAGGTTTTATAGACAGAAACAATCTTCCCAGACAGAGCAGGACGTCTGAAATAATATCTGACAGAACTCTGTCTTAACTTTGATTATCTGAACGTGTCGACCACATTTTGCTCAGCTGGATAAAAACTAACCTCAACAGGTCAAAACCTCACCAACATTACTGTGTTTCAGTTTGTTTCCTTCATCTGGGCGAAACATGTCTGACTGAAATCGTTGGTAAGTCAAAAGGTATGACCGACACACCCCGACATGCAGACTCCACACACAGAGGGGCTTCTTCTTCCTGTGAGGTGATGATCGCTGCACCACGTGCTGCTCACGAGAATATTTCGTGCACTTTGGAAACAGCTGCGTCTGTGATTAACAACTAACCTTCATCTGTCTGAATCTGCAGGTTGTGACAGATTAATCCAAATGATCTGGTCAGTCGTGCTGCAACCTGTGAGTTTAATAACGTCCCTGCAGACTGGTCGTCGTGTTTTGGTTACACGGATCAATAGTTTGATCAGTGATTCCTCTGTTTAATCAACAAACTGCAGGAAACAGTGAGTCTGCTGGGGACTACTTTCAGCGGCGGATTAATCCACATCTGGTTCTGTGAAGAAGAAACCAGAGAAGAAGATCCGCAGTGTGTGTGTTTGGGATTAAAGCTCATTGTTGTCTCTACCTCCGCTGTGTTAATCCAGTTGATGTGTAATCTGTGTGTGTGACCTCAGCAGGTGAGGATGAGGATGTGTGAACACCTGCGTCACCACCTCATCTGATCCAACAATACAGTTCATCGTCTGCACGCCGAGCGCCGAGTCTGGATTTATTCTGATCGCAGCTCAACGACAAGACACGACCGACAGAAACCTGAGCAGGTGTTTACAAAGAGACGTGTGTGAGTGTGTGTGTGTGTGCGCGTGTGTGTGTTAAGAGATTTCCCAGCAGAGACAGGAAGTGTTTCTGTGTTCTCTGTGTCCACAGCTCAGAGCTGCTGTTACCATGGCAACCAGCGAGCCTGGCGCACGGATTATGTTACCCCCGAAATCTGGCGAGGAAGAGGAGGGGGGAGGAGAGGAAACACAGAAGAAGAAGAAGAAGAAAAACAAGAGGAGAGGAAACATTACGAGGAAAAGAAAGACGAGAGGAAAGGAAACAGGAAGAGAACAGAGAAAACACAAGAGAAGAGGAAACCAAAAGAGAGAAAGCTAGGAGAAAAAATAAGAGAGGATAGGAAGGACAGGAGACGAATAAAGATGTGAAGAACAAGAGGAGAGGGGAGGAGAGGCAAGAGGAAACAAGGAAAGGAAACAAGGAGAGAAGCGAAGATGGGAGAACACAAGGAAAAGAAACAAGAGAGGAGAGGAAACAAGGACAGAGGAGAGAAAACAAGGACAGAGGAGATGAGGAAGTGTGAGATTCACAAGTCGAGCACGAAGCAGTTGTAGGAGATGAAATTAGTGGAGATGAAAGAGGAGGTGAGGACAGAGGAGATGAGGACAGAGGAGGTGAGGACAGAGGAGGTGAGGACAGAGGAGGTGAGGAGACTCACGAGTTGAGGACGGAGCAGTTGTAGTAGATGAAGTCGGTGGTGATGAACTGGTGTCCGGTCTCTGTGGAGCGCAGACTGAGCTCAACGACTCGTTTCTCTCCTGAAAATCAACATCACAACTTTATTGATCTGATCAACTCACATCATGACACACGTGTGTGTGTGTGTGTGTGTGTGTCTCACCATAGGAGTGTGTGTGTGTCGGCAGGTCTCTCAGTGACGGTGACATACACATCACCTGGCCTTTAGCCAGCACCTCTCCCGGCGTCTCACTCAGGTCCTCGAACACACAGGACACGCCCCCCGACAGCACCGGGACGTTCTGCACTCGGATGGTTAACTACAGACAGAGTTAAGGTGCGCGATGACATCATCACCTGTCACTGATCCGTCGGTGTGTGTGTGTATGTGTGTGTGTGTGTGTGTGTGAGTGTGTGTACCTGTGTTGCCGGCGAGGTGACGGACATGTTGCTCGGGGTAACAGAGATGTCGACACATTGGTCCAGCCGGGTGTTGAAGTGCTGAGGCTCCTCCCACTTGTCACAAGCTTCCTGTCTGGAACACCTGGAGGGGTCAAAGGTCACCAGGGGTCAACACACTGTACACACACACACACACACACACACACACGTGTTTACACACATTCATTCATGTTCACAGTAAATGAGCATTATTTTACCACCTTCTTTATTCTGTGATGTAATCATTTCATTTTTAAGACTTTATTTTTTATTTATTTATTTTCAAATGATTTACGTAACTACAGATTCTTATTTTTTCCACTATTTCCTTCTTATTAATTTTTTTAAATTATTCTTCATCTATTAATTTGAGTTTATGTGTTTAAGAATTTGCTCATTTATTTCATCAATACATATAAGTTTATATTTATTAAAATGTATATATTTTCACAACTTAGAAATAAATGATCTGAATTTAGTTTTGTCATTTTAATGTTTTTAATTTAAAGCTCTCTGAAGCGTTCAGGCGGAGGAAGAGTGTGAGCAGGTAACAGGTGTGTCGCAGTGTGAGCAGCTTCATGTTTGTGTCTGCAGACGGCAGCAGCTCCGACATATGTAGCTCTGAACAGAACCAATCAGAGCGCAGTAACGATCTGTTCACTTCTAATTAACAACAGATGGACAGAACAAGAAGGAGGAGGAGGAGGAGGAGGAGGAGGAGTTTTTAAAGATTTCACTTATTTATTTTGTAATTCTAAATTATTTGCTTAGTTAATGACCTTTTAATTATTTCTTTACATTGCGTTTTAAATTAATAAAAATATCTTATTAATTATTTTGTAATTCATTATTTATTTGATAATTTATTTTCAAATTGAATTTAATGAGTTTATTTAAATGCTCTCTGTGAATCAGATTTTATTTGAGGATGTGCAAAAGATTAAAAGTTTATTTTTACTTGTCATCATCATCATCCTCAGTTCTGCTTCTACTGCAGTTTCCTACACTTCCCACAATGCCTTTCAACGCTCCGTAAAAAAAGTCTGCACTTGATTTATTCCTTTAATGTCCACACTAAGAAAGAAGCAACTGATTTTTTTCTTTGCAATAATAACAAATATAAATAAAGAAATGTTTTTCCAACAAACCCACAGTTATGTTTAAATATAGTGTGAAAGATCCCAGCGAGCGACGGAGACACGTTACTGCTCTTTATTAATAAAACTACAGATGATGTTATTCAGTGAATTATCTCCACCCCCGCGTCCTCCAGCTGACCTCTACCTGCTGATCCAGGATCAGCATCACCTGTTTTATCTCATCATATGACAGATGAATAAAAGACATGCAAACAGATCTGGAACCTTCAGAATAAAACACAGGCTGCAGTTTGGCCACATTTAGGAATCCACTGACAGTCCAGGGCTTTTATTTTGAAAGGATCCAAAGAGGAACTTCCTCCACCTGCCTGGACGCTCAACATCAAACACTGTGTGTGTGTGTGTGTGTGTGTGTGTGTGTGTGTGTCTGTTCCCATGAGGCTTCATTAATGTTTCCATAAATGGTTCTCACACACACACACACACACACACACACACACACACATTATTTTCTTTGTTTCTTTTTTCTCCTTTATTATATTTTCCTACGTCGTCTTCACTCCTGTCTGTTTTTGAAAATTTCTTTTCTTTTATCCTCCAGTTATGCTCACAGTACGTGGCCAAAAGTCTGTGGACAGCTGAGCACATATGACGTCATGAACAGCATGTGTGTTGGCTAAACGTAACCACGTGTGTGTGTCGGCTAAACGTAACCACGTGTGTGTGTTGGCTAAACGTAACCACGTGTGTGTGTGTCGGCTAAACGTAACCAAAAACCCTCTCACCCTCCCATCCACCCTACTCAGACGTTCGCCCCGTTAACTCTGCAAACTGGGAGAGGGTTTGTCATGGAGTGCTGTGCGACCTGGTTTAAGTCGACAGAAACTTGAGAAACGTGGACAAACTTCTCTCCTGCATTTTTAGTCTTTATATTGTGTCAGCATTTCGAGGCTTCAGCCATCTTTGTTGTGTGCAGTGATAAACACACAGACTCACTGATAATATAATAAACAACACTATCATGTGATGTGATGAGTAATGACAGCTGATAATCGTCTGTGTGCACGTGTGAGTTTGGAGCTTTGAATGTTTTCACAGGACCACAAAGCCTCCACATAACTGATGGATACTGAAGGAGAAACAGTGAAACATGACGTCAGTGAACATCGTCTCATTATGGTGATAGAAATGATCACTCAGGTTGTGATAAGAACAAATGAGCTGCTGTGAATGAGCAGAGAATAACTGTGAATCCATCCTCGCTCATCTCTCCTCCTTCACCGACACCACAGACGTTTAAATCACGAGACGCCCGGGCGGCTCGGTGGCGAGCTGCCGCCCTAGCTCTGATCTCTGATGACAGGAAGTGAAGGTTCTTACTTGTTGAAGAGGACACACCAGCCACAGTGAGGGTCTCCTGAGCCCAGACAGTCGGAGCAGCTGCCGTACTGCTCACAGCTCTCCACAGGAAGTCTGGTCACCTGAAAAACACGTTTTAGACACGATGGTTCAGATTTACAACCACAGCAGAGTCAGACGGGTCGCACAGCGCTGATCCACCCTCTGACATCATCACGTGCACCGCAGAGTTTTAGGAGAGACACGCAGCCTCTGCCTGAAGGTCTCGTGTTGTGTTCACACCTTGCGTGAGTTTGAACGCCAGAACATTTTGTCTTGACTCACTTCACACACACAAATTGTGACTCCATTGATGAGCTTCCACCGGTACGTGCTTGGAGGATGCTGATTGGCTGTCACGGCTCAAATCAGTCGCTGAAGCTCAGATTTTTCAACTCACTTCATTAACGCCACTTAGTTTGCGTACGGACACTGTGCCGCCAGCTGGGACGTCACATATAATCTCATCTTTACATTGACTTTACATGTTATTCAGTCGTGTGAACACGACACTGCTCTCTATCTGTTCAAACTTACAAACAACACCTGAAGACGGATCTTTTCACCACTGCTTGAACTGAACATTGCTTTTTAAATTCATCTTGATTTATTTATTCTCTTCATATGTTTTTATCATCTTTTAATTAAATATTTGTCTTTTATGTTCATGTTGCACTTTATGAAAATGTGCTGTATAAATAAAGTTATTATTCGTACTGATAGTGTTTAATATTCACCGTCTGACAGCTTGTCACCAGAGTTTTGAAAACAAGATAAATATACAATCCATATTTCCAAACCTTTAATTGATCCTCACTTTATTATCATTGAGTTTAACACGTTAAATTGACTTGATATTGATTTTTTGATTGTGTGTGTGTGTGTGTGTGTGTGTGTGTGTGTGTGTGTGTGTGTTATCTCAGTGCGGTTTGGTGGTTTTCCGCTGACAGTAACAGCCTGAGGCCTGTGTGTAACACATTAGTCTTGATTTTACAGACAGTTAGTCAGTGTGTGTGCGTGTGTGTGTGTGCATGTGTGTGTGTGCGTGGTATCTTTTACCCAGAGGTCATTGCAGCAGAGAGACAGTAAACACAGTGAAACACAGTGGACACTCTGTCTGTCTCTGTCTTATTCAGACATCCACACATGAATACATTCATTGTCTCACTCACACACACACACACACACACACACACACACACACACACACACACACACACACACACGCACACACACACACACACACACACACAGAGGGAGTCCTGTCTCCTCTCTGACCTCATTATCAGAGCTTTTCTTTAAAGAAACAGTGACGCTGTTTCTCTGCCAGACTTCATTCATAAAACAGCTGATTCTGCAGTTTTCACTCTGACACTGTCTCAAACATTCATTTCTTTTATTCACTGCAGTGATGCATTGTTTAAAATGTGCAGACAAATTCATCTGCAGCTTCACGTGTGACTCACATGACAAAGACACATGTAGTTTTTGTAATTTCAGACGTGAAACACATTTGGTTTGGGCTCACTTCACATGTCAGTTGTTCTGTTAAACAGACTGAAAACATGAAGGAGTCTTTGGCTTCAGCAACACTTCATATGTACAATTATTAAAACCAAGCTGATGTTTCTGTTGATCCCGTCTGCTCTGTTTGTTCCTGACTGGTCTCCACACTGTGAACTACATTACCCACGCTGCATTTCACAAACGAACACAGAGGACAAACAGGAGAGTTTAAACTCAAGAGACGCTGAAGTCTGAGCTCTGGCAGTAGTTTGTCTCCTCAGAGGAAACTCAGAGTTTGATCAACGTCTGCAGTTTGTTTAAAATGTCTGTAGAAGCTCTGAACACACGGAGCCTCACTGAGAGAGAAACAATAAAACACTAACACTACTTTACCTTCCCTCAGTAAAAGTACGTCAGTGTAAAATGCAGTTAACGTATGTAAAGTGACTGTTGTTACATGTGACATCATCATATGTTGTGACTCGTGCATTAACGTAAAAGCAGGATTTTATTGCTGTAGCTGTTTAAGCTCATTTTAGTTTATTAACTAACGATTATTTTCTGCTTCGCGTCACATTTTGCTGCAGTAAAAACCATAAAAGTCGACGAGCAGACTGGAGACTTTATCTCACGAGGTCAAACTGATGCTGACAAAAAGGTCATAAATAATAATCTAATATATTTGATCATTGTATTTTGGGTCGTCTGGTGATTCCCAGCCACACGACTCATCAGCTACAAATCCATTATCTGAATAATACATGACATCACACAACACGTATTCTGACCGAGCCATCTGATTGGTCAACAAGACGTTTACAATGTGCTCAAATCAGCACAACAGCACACCTGGATCATCTCTCTGCCATCTCCATGGCAACATAACACCCAGAGCATAAACCAGAAGGATGCAAACCTGCTACAGAGACGATGGTTTGACTGTTGACCTGAGTTTGATGAACAGCTGGAGGAAGAGGAGGCTGATGATGATGCTCTGCTTCATACTGGACACACACATGATCTGTATGTGTTTATGTTTATGAGCCAAAACCTTCAGTAAAACTGTAAACAATGTAAATAGCAGCACACTGGATGTCAACGTTCTTTAAACTAATTTATCTGAAACATTTTTGTCCTTTATTTCAGATGAGCTGAGGAGCTGAAGAGCAAAAGCCTCCTGAAAATGTCTTCAGGATATTTGGACAAAAGTTCATGACAGTTTGTTTCTGCAGCTGTTTCAGTGACATCTATAGAAAAAAAATCACTCAAATAAAACATTTTTAACTGAATCACTGCATCTGCAGAAATTCTCCAGCTTACTAATAAAGGCTCAGTGATTCATCAGATTAAATAAGTTAGTCTTATTTTTTATTGAATCACCTTTCTTTAATGAATGTAGTTTATGGTGCCGTTTGCTGCTCGACCGCCCGTCAGTGCAGTCAGTACATCTGGTGTCCTCCAAAAGCTGTGCCGCTATATGAGCTTAAAAACACACGTTAAGTTTGAGGGTGTCGGAGCTAAACCTGAAAATGAAAAAAAATAAATAAAAATCAGCAGATTTCTGAGTCGTAATCAGACGGAGGCCACTGAGCAGTTTTGTGTTTATATCTGGGGAATTCATTCAGTTTGGGAACCTGACGATCTCGAAACTATCTTTCATTACATACAGCAGTATGTGATGGGGCTGACTCTTCTCCAGTTATTAGTCTGACCCCATGTGTTTCCATGGAAACAGAGACAACAGTCACAAAGACTTTTATATTTAAGAGCTAACTGCTGCTCAGCATGAAACATTTTGATTATAGATTTTATTTTGGTGCTGATAGTAGTATAATCACAATATTACCCAGAAGGCAGTGCTTTAACATCACATCAGTGATGCGTCCGGACGTCGGCGCTGACTGCATCACTGCTGTGCTGCAAATTACTTTAAAGCTCACGCTCAGTGTCGCACTGCTTAATTAAACATGTCCCGTTATCAGCTGATTATTGATCAGCCTGTTACATGTCGTGCATCAGTATTACATCATCATCATCATCATCATCATCATTATTAAATCAGCAAATGTGTGTGAAACGTGATGACATCATCCTGACACAGTGTACATTACATCATGACCTGCTAAGCTTCACCCTGCAGCTCTTCACTACATGGCCAGAAGTTTGTGGACGCCTCAGGTGGAAACAGATTTGTGACAAACTGGAACAAAAACATGTTCTGTATGATACACAGTCCCAGACGTGACCACAGCAACTCTCCATGAACACACGTATGACTGATGCTTCACATCAGACCAACACACACAGACAAACGTGTGCAGGAGCAGAAACATCTCGAGACACCTCGCTGACCTCTGACAGCTGTTTACTGACATCACACATAAAATACGAATGACATCTGAACAACCAACAAAACACACACGTCTGAATATCTACATGTTTCTGTGTGTGTGTGTGTGTGTGTGTGTGTGTGTGTGTGTGTGTGTGTGTGTGTGTGTGTGTGTGTGTGGTCAGCTGCACAGGAACTAACAGTTGATGAACTCAGCTCTGTTTCCTCTCAACGGTACAATCAGAGTTTTAACATGGGACACACACACACTCAGAAACACAGTGTGTATTGTGGCCCCAGCTGAGCGATATTCACATTCACAACTTCCTGTCTGCAGATGTTAAAACAACAGAATTCATAAACACACACACACACACTGTGTCACCTGATCCAGTTCACCTCCTGAGTTTTGTCCAAATGTCTCAGTTCAGTCCGTTAACTTTCACCATGTCACAAATATTATTAATGTGTATTTTTTAAAAGAGCTCAGAATCTGCATGTTCTCCTCCTCTGCACCGCGGACATGGAACAATCTTCAATGTAGAGTTTAAGAGCATCATAAAGAGCGTAGTGACGGAGACATCATGAGCTCGTGTTCTTGAGAAGTTTTTTATTGTGGAGTTTTGTATCATTTGTTGTGTTTGTTGCACTGAATGTGTGTTGGGACTTCCTGAGTGAATAAAATAAAATAAAATAAAGTCAGAAGCCTTTTTTTGGTTTGTCAAAAAATAAAATAAAATCTAAGTCAGATTTTCTATTTGAAACCTGCTGATTAAACTCAGCGAGGCGTTTCATGTATTGACTTTTTCTTCATAGAAAAAAGCAAAGTCAGAACTTCCACTAGAATTTTACAGATTTAAGTTCAAGCAGTGAAATATTCGGATTTATATTCAGAAAATACATAACGATCTATTTGCCATCAGCGTGTGTGTGTGTGTGTGTGTGTGTGTGTGTGTGTGTGTGTCCTCACCTGTCTGTCACTCAGCAGGTAGATGTACTGATGGTCTGGACTGAACACCATGTCTCTCAGGATCGGCTTCCCTTCCACTACTGTCACCGTCTCATACAGCAAAGCATTCTGGGCCGGCGGTGGGATCCCATCCACACGGATCTGCAACACACACACAGGAAAACAAACTGTTAGCCTGATGCTAAAGTCCCATTAAACACAATGAGGAAAGCTAACACGCTGCAGGATCATCATAAACTCTGAACACACACTTCCTCATTTCAGCCTCTCACTCTGTGACTAATACACCACAAAACGTCCATTCAAGATCTGTAACTTTAACTTCTTTATAGATCACAGGTGAAAACAAACCTCAGAATATAAAACTTAACATTTCTATAAAAGGTTTGGTGTTCTGGAAAATTCAGCTTGAGTAGTAGCCACCTGTCATTAATCATGGAACAGATTTTAAATAAAAAAATTTACAAGTTGTGGAAACTTTTCACTCAATCACCAACAGTCTGCGACCAGCACATCAGCTGCGTCATTACGGAGATAATGATCCAGCTTCAGCAGAGCCTTCTCCACTGACCACACAACACAACATCTGTAACCATGGTGACCGTACACATCAGCGCTTGTGACAGCTGCAGCATCAGAAAGACAAAATACAAATGTGCAAAGAAAACAAGTAACTTCGCAGATTTTATCACGACGTTCAGCTGTTGTCCGTCGGCCTGATGTTACAGCCCGAATCAAAACAACAAATAAAACCCAGCAGAGAGAAAAACAGGAACATCTGAACAGGATCAAAAGCAGACAGCTGATACAAAACAACGCTCAGCAGACAATCAGCACAAACATTAACTCGCTTCACCAACAGCAGACAGGTGAAAACCTGAAGGGCCAAACTGACAAACGCAGACAAAAAGCCGAGCAGACGAGAGCGGACGGCGCTGACGTGCAGCGGCGACGCATGGTGGCAGGTCTCCTTGTCTTTCAGCCAAGTTTTAAGATTCTTTGAGGCAAAATTTAATTTCATGCATCTGTTTCCCCCTCTGTTCTGCTGACACTGCTCCTACAGTGTCGACTGTCTGGGACCCCTTGAAGGGGCCCCTGACCTTTGTTTGGTCGACTCTGGTCAATGTGTGAAAAATTAAAATGATTTTAGACGATGGTAGAATTAAGTGTTTGAAATCCTCTTTAAGGTCCTGGAAAATTCACCTGAAGCAAAGTGAAAGCTGTTTGTCTACATGTGCAGACTGGTCTCATTTAAAAGGTAACAATCTGAAGTTTCTCTCCAACAGTCAGAATCACTGGGAGAACTGGGAGAACTGGGAGGTGTCAGCTGGAAAACACAATGGGACCATATCATGAAGCCTCAAACTCAAAGTAGAAAACAACATCACAGAAAATAGGGACGTCTGATCCTTGGATCGCGTATCGGCGCTGATCACATTATTTTTACAAAATCAGAATCGGTAATAAAAGATGGGAAGAATCACAACAACAAAAATGTCCATGTGTTTCATTTGTGTTGTTCAGTGTTGCCTCCACGTTCCAAAGTACAATACTTCCAAACTGCTGACATTTTCGCTGCCGTTAGCTTGCTAGCTGTCCATGCCACAACAACAAGTTATCTGTCTGAGCATCACTCGCCCGCCTGCCCAACGTTATCACGCTTATTTCAACACTCCTTTACGTCAGGGCCTGCCGTTAATGAGTGTGTTCACGTTGGGCAGGCGGGCGAGTTCAGATGGGCAGCTAGTAACACTAGCAAAACATCAGCAATATGGAACTTGTACTTGTACTTGCACTGGAAGGCGAAGGCAGCACGACAGCCACTTGTCAAATGTGCAAGTCTTGCATTTCGCGAGGGGGAAAATACAGAGCTCATTTCAACACAACCAGTTTGACACGCCGTCTGGAAAGGAAACATCCGTCACAGCATGTCGAGTTCGAGGCAGCAAGTAAAAAGCCACAGAACCAACTGACACTGGCGAAGGCTTTGAGAAATTTCCCACGATGAAGCCAAAAAGATCACAGCCAAGATAAACAAACCTGACGGGACACCTTGGATGCTTTCTTTTTTTTTCTTTCTTAATGCTTTGCGAAGTATTGGATCAGACTTGGTTTCAAAATAAAGGACTCAGTATCAGATCAGATGCAGAAAAAACGTGACCGGGACATTTCTAACAGAGAATCAACAGGTTTTGTCTTCGTCAAAAAAAAAAGAGGCTAAAACATGATTCTGACTGAAAAACTGATCAACACAGACAGAAGTGTGTCTTCAGCAGCTCACTGCGTATAAAACACTCGTAGAAAACATAAACTGATCAGAGACGACAGAGGAGCCGTTAGTTCATCATGTCTGTGCAGGTGTAACAGTCTGTGGGACAGTAAGGGGTTAACATCTTTAACTAGCTTGAAACTACAGGAAGTGTCAGTGATGAACGTTCCTTCAGCTCAGGCTCTGATTGGCTATCGAGGCCGTAACAACAGCAATAGAAGCTCTGATTGGCTCTTACAGCAGGACTCATATAAGCAAATTGTTTTTATGTGAAAACCTTTTGATACGTTAAGACAGATATTAATAATAATAATAATAATAACAATAATAATATTAAAGTAACAACAGTCACGTTAAACAGGGATTAAATTAATAAACAGTTTTTATACGAATCATTCGTCACACTTTTGTCAGTTTATGAACAATATTACTGACACTGCCCCCAAGTGGAGAGGAGGGATGCTGGTGATGATGAAGATGATGAAGAAGAGGATGATGATGATGATGATGAGAGCGTGTGATGTTAAACACAGCAGAGGGCTGACGACGAGGAGACAAGCAGCCTGTTTGAAAATGTGGAGCGACTAAAATAAGATTCCCCAAATCTCCCCAAACCTCCCGCCCCCCCTCGTCTGACCCAGAAAAACACCACAGAGGAAGAGGAGGAGGAAGAGGAGGGGGGAGGAAAGGGAGGAAGAGACAGAACATTGAGGACAGAAGGGAGGGAGGAAACAGAGATGAAAGAAGGAGAAAATAGGAAGGAAGGAGGTGGGATACATTTTTTTCTTTTATCCCACCTCCTTCCTTGAGAAGGAAGCAAAGGAGGAATGACAGAAGGAAGAAAGGAAGGAAGGAATGACAGAAGGAAGGGAACAAAAGCGTGAAAAGAGAGAGGGGAGATGAGAGGATGATGCAGAGAAGGAAAGGAGGAGAGAAGATGACTAGGTGAGAGGAAAGAAAGATGGATTTAAGGATGGAAGGAGGGACAAAAGAAAGCGATAAGAGAGGAGGAAAGGAAGTAAGGACAGTCAGGAGGAAGGAAGGAAAGAGAGAAAGGGAATGGGAGAGGGTGAAGGAGAAAGGAGAACGAGAGAGATGGAGGAAGAAAGAAGAAGAAAGAAGGGAGGAATACATGGAATAAAAGAAAGATGCAAGAGGGAGGGAAGGAAGGAAGGAAGGAGGTAGAGAGTAAAGGAGAGATGGAAAGAAAGAGAGGAGGAAGGATGCACAGTGGGACAGGAGAAAGGGAAAGGAAAGGACAGAAGGTAGGAGTGAAGGAAGGAAGGAAAGAGTGAAGGAGAAATGATGGAAGATAAAAAACAAAGAAAGATGAAGAAAGCCGAGCGAAGGATGAAGGAGGAGTGTGTGTAGTTCTCTCAGTGTGTTAATTAGCTGTCTGCTCGTTAAGCAGCCGAGCTTAATTAGAGCTGACGAGCTACACACACACACACACACACACACACACACACACACACACACTGATGAGGCAGCAGGTCTGACTCACAACGGAACCCACAGTTACACAATCCTGTTTCACGGAGACACACACACACACACACACACACACACACACACACACACACACACACACACACACACACACACAGAGCAGCAGAGCGAGGGAGGAGACGTTAAAGTAGGACACTGCAGCAGACAGCGAATGCAACACACACAGAAATCTGAGCTATAGAAACGTATTTAAAGTTGTGATCGTCAGATTCAAACGGTGCGTCGATGTCACGCTTCATCATCAAACGCTTCACTAAAAATCTGCAGGTTTATTTCCTGACGTCTGATTCGTCACCAGGAAACAGGAAGGAGCAGAAAAAAGCCAAATACTGATGAGTTTGTTTCTGAGCCGTCGTCAGAGTCATGCAGCTGCAGAGCTCTTCTTCTTCTTCTCAAGATCATTTTTATGTTGTTTTGCTGCCTTTATCAGATCAGGCAGGGTGAGCGGGGGACGTAGCAAAGGGCTGCACGTCAGAATCAAACCCACAACCAATAGAGTGGCCGCTCCACCAGGTGAGCTCCTGCGCGCCCCGGAGTTCTTCTTCTTCTTTGAAAGAACTGTACACATGCTGCGTTTTTCGCACCCTCAGATTCATTGTTTTCAATGCAAATGCACTGTAGAGGCGCTAAAACGCCAGAGTACACCAGAGCGAAACTAATTTGACACCAGAGTGACACTAGAGCAACACTAGAATGACACTACAGCGACACTAGAGCAACACCAGAGCGACACCAGAGTGACACCAGAGCAACACCAGGGCGACACTAGAGTGACTCCAGAGTGACACCAGAGCAACACCAGGGCGACACTAGAGCGACACCAGAGCGACACCAGAGCGACACCAGAGTGACACTAGAGCGACACCAGAGCGACACCAGAGCGACACCAGAGTGACACTAGAGCAACACTAGAGTGACACTACAGCGACACTAGAGCAACACCAGAGCGACACCAGAGTGACACCAGAGTGACACCAGAGCAACACCAGAGCGACACTAGAGCGACACTAGAGCAACACCAGAGCGACACCAGAGTGACACTAGAGCAACACTAGAGTGACACTACAGCGACACTAGAGCAACACCAGAGCGACACCAGAGTGACACCAGAGCAACACTAGAGTGACTACAGCGACACAGAGCAACACCAGAGCGACACCAGAGTGACACTAGAGCAACACAGAGTGACACAGCGACACAGAGCAACACCAGAGCGACACCAGAGTGACACCAGAGCAACACCAGGGCGACACTAGAGTGACACCAGAGTGACACCAGAGCAACACCAGGGCGACACTAGAGTGACACCAGAGTGACACCAGAGCAACACCAGAGCGACACCAGAGTGACTCCAGAGTGACACCAGGGCGACACCAGAATGACTCCAGAGTGACACCAGAGCAACACCAGGGCGACACTAGAGTGACACCAGAGTGACACCAGAATGACTCCAGAGTGACACCAGAGCAACACCAGGGCGACAAAGTGACACCAGAGTGACACCAGAATGACTCCAGAGTGACACCAGAGCAACACCAGGGTGACACTAGAGTGACACTACAGCGACACTAGAGCAACACCAGAGCGACACCAGAGTGACTCCAGAGTGACACCAGAGCAACACCAGGGCGACACTAGAGTGACACCAGAGTGCACCAGAATGACTCCAGAGTGACACCAGAGCAACACCAGGGCGACACTAGAGTGACACTACAGTGACACTGAGCAACACCAGAGCGACACCAGAGTGACTCCAGAGTGACACCAGAACAACACCAGGGCGACACTAGAGTGACACCAGAGTGCACCAGAATGACTCCAGAGTGACACCAGAGCGGCACCAGGGCGACAAGAGTGACACTACAGCGACACTGGAGCAACACCAGAAGACACCAGAGTGACTCCAGAGTGACACCAGAACAACACCAGGGCGACACTAGAGTGACACCAGAGTGACACCAGAATGACTCCAGAGTGACACCAGAGTGACACCAGAGTGACTCCAGAGTGACACCAGAGCGGCACCAGAGTGACTCCAGAGTGACACCAGAGTGACACCAGGGCGACACCAGAATGACACTAGAGTGATACCAGAATGACACCAGAGTGACACTAGAGTGACACCAGAGTGACACCAGGGCGACACCAGAATGACACTGGAGTGACACCAGAATGACACTAGAGCGACACTAGAGCGATGCTAGAGTGACACCAGAGTGACACCAGGGCGACACCAGAATGACACCAGAGCAACACCAGTGACACCAGAGCATCTAGAGCGACACTAGAGTGACGCTCTAGGTGCTCTGAAATCCTCCAGTTGAAAAAACCTAATCTCAGAGCAGTAAAGGCTCCACGTCATCTCTGCTTTTTCCTCATTATCCAATGGGGTGATTTGAGAGGCGGGGCTTCTGTGGTGGTCACGACAACCAGTTTACAGTTGGTAAACAATGGAGGAGAAACTGGTGGTCGTGGCTGCTGGATACCCAGAGCTATACGACTTTACAAAGCACAGTTCAGTGTTTCCCCTACATAGACTTTACTTGGTGGCCCGCCCAAGTAGATTGACACCCACCCAAGAAGATGAATTAAAGAAACAAAACAAAAAAAACAACCAAAACAAACCGCGCGGTCATAATTACTGGCACAGCGTAGGGAAAACTCAGTCCACCTGTCTGTCTCTCACTGGGTTGTCAGGCGCACACACGCACACACCAACACGCGCGCGCGCTCGTGTATTCCGCCAGCCCGACCCACCTTGTTAAGCGCTCATTAGCTCGACACCACCTGCAGCGTTGCACAGCCCTGCTTGCTTCAAGTGTCTCTGAGGTAATTAAGTAACTTTAATACATTCATCCCCTAAATTGAAATCATTAAATGTCTGAAATGACGCACTGTTGTGTTTAACAGCAACGATATCTTAAAGGTAGGGTCCAAAGTGTTGTTCGTTGCGGTTTGAACAAAATATTCAACCTGGGTCCCTCCTCTCGGGCTAAGCCTACTGTGCAGCCTCCTGCCCCTGACAGCAGCAGCAGCCGCAGCCGCTAATGTACAGCAGCAGTTGTCAGAAAAGCAAAATGAAGAAACAGTCCAAGGAGCTGGGGACCGATAGCCGGCAGTCACTGACAGCGGGAGCCTCGAGCGTTAACGAGCAGGGAAGAAGGTGTTAGCCGTGGCGGCTAGCATCCGCCGCTAGCATTAGCTTCCCAGTTCACAACAACAGCGCTCCTATTTGTTATCGCTCCGGTTGGCGGCTCCAGCGGGTTATGGTAATGCTAGACTGGTTATTGGACAAGGCATCTGTAAAGTAAGTCGACTTGGACACGTGGCCTTGCAAGAAAGTTCTGTATTTCTTCATTTAAAAATACATGCGACAGAACAAATAAAGAAACTCACTTTCCTAGTGAAAGTTTCCAGTCATTGGCTAATAGGGCAATCACTGTTGCACTTCATTTTGCTATTAAATATTCATAAATAAATATTGTTGAGTGGGGAAAAGGTGACTGAAAATTTACCTATTGTAACTGTTACTTGTTCATATTTAGTTTACAATTTTAATAATAAAATCAGTTAATCAGTTAATCAGTTAATTTTCTTGTGCTCTTTTGTATTATGGTTATGCAAGTTTTTTTTCTCTCTTTTAGATCAAAACTGAACTGAGGAACAGGCTGCAAGGAGAGCATCTTGCTGCATGCATGCGCATCAGCATAAATGGACCTGACCCCCAATCCTTTCCATACAGAAAGGCATTGGAGATCTTTTTTTCAAAACAGAGAAAAATACACTGCTCTGACAAATAGCTTTAAATAGCTTTTTTTTTTTTTTTTTTTCGTTTTTCTTTTGGGTTCTGTTTGTGTTAAAGCAAGTCTGCAGCAGGCTTAACTTGTATCTATGTGCAATAAATAACACATGGTTCATAAACCAGTTTGACTAGATTATTTTGAATGCACTTATCAAACACCGCGACGTCCCCCTCCACCGCCCGGCCCACCACCACAAGTAAATTCTCAACCTAGGGGAAACACTGCAGTTAGCATCTCAGATTTCACTTCATTGTGACATTCAGTGAATGTTTCGATAAAGAAAACATTCACAGTGTCTCTTTATGTTTCAAAGCCAGGACCAGAGTCCTTTTACAGATCTGTCAGTTCAGACTCTCTCTTTCATCGTGGCAAAAACACTCATAAAAAATAAGACTCGACACATTTCATACGAAAGGATTTGGTGTTTTGGAAAATTCAGCTCGTGGGTTGTCGACCAAACAAGTGTCATGTTTGAATCAAATGTAAAATCTTACATTAGATCAGCAGCAGGTTTTTGGGCGAACACACACACACACACACACACAGAGTTTTATTTAGGAGGAAATCCAGCTGGAGGCTGGTCTGTAACGTGTACGTGGCTCAGCTCAGTAAGCTGTGAGGATTTTAAGACATGAACGGTTAATGTGAACAGAGAAATATAATTTAGAAGAAATGTTGTGCGGCTCTGTGTGGATTATGTCCCAGTGTATAAACTGTTGGGTCTTTACAGATCAGGTTTCCTTCAGTTTGTGTTTCAGACAAATGTCTCTGCTCACAACAACACACTCAACCACATCATGAAAACACATTTAATTCAACTGAGTTTCACCAAATCTGCCACAACAGAAGCCCGAGTGTTAACACAAGGATCTCTGGTGACTCAGATGTGGTTTCACTGAACGCCACGAAGAAGAAAAACAAGAGAAGAAACAAGAGAAGAAGAGAAAATAGAAACAGAACAAGGAAGCATGAAGAAGAAGAATGGAGTGACAGAGTGATAGAGGAAGTGACCTCTGACCTGTGAGTCCCGGCCGGGATTCAAACACCTGCTTTGTTCTGCACACAGCCTGAGGACACACACACACACACACACACACACACACACACACACACACACACACACACACACACTCTGACATGTGACCTTTAACCTCTCACCCTGAGACACACAATCTGTCTGCTGTCTGTGTGATGCATTGTGTGTGTGTGTGTGTGTGTGTGTGTGTGTGCGCGCGCGCTGACAGACACACTCTCTCTGTCAGATCAAACCTGAAGGTTTCATTAACAGGATCATGTGACGATAACAAACTGAACACTGCAGCTGCTCGTCACGTCTCAACATAACACAAGAAACTAATTCTGATTTTTACACATGAAACATTTGAAGAGTCAAATCTGATGTTTGTAATTTATAAACCGCTTAAAATAATATTGAAGTAATGTTAACATCATAATGTGTTAATAACAATAAGTGTATAAGTAATAGTAATTATGTTATTTATGTAATGAGGTGGTGAACAGACTGAGGACAGTTTCATATTAGTTGTAAAAATTAGGAATTTATTGAAATAATATTTGAGTTAAAAGATGGAACGTAACACACGGACTGTTCTGTTTGGACTCTTTGTCTTATTTGTTTTATACTATGGTTGTTTTTTGGTTTGAAATAAAATCATTCATTCATTCATAATGTATTCATAATCATGTTAATCAATGTGCTGTGTTATCAATACTGCTGCTATCAAACGAACATTATAAATGTGTCGCAAACATTTATCACTGTTTTTACAAACCAATCGATCAGTTGATCAACAGAGGAAATAATCAGCAGATTAATCCATAATGAAAACAATCAGTAGTTAATCAAATGAGCTGCAGCTCAGATCCTGACACCTTCCTCTGAGCCACAATCACAACTGGCAGTTTAAAGGAACGTTCTTACAGCGTTCTGTGTTCTAAAAACTCTCTATTCTTTGTCCTGGTTCATCTCCTCTGTCCTTCCTGATCAATAACCTGAAACTGATCAGAGGGTATTGATTTGTGTGCAGCTGCTGTGCTCTTCCTGATCAGACACCCCGCAGCTGATCGATCAGCTGATCAGTTTCCTAATGACCTCAGATGAGACCTGAGAGCCTCCGATCATCAATAAATCAATAGATCAGTTCAGTGATTGATTCAATCAGCATCATGTTAAGGTTTTATTGATTATCAGTAAGTGTTCCCTCCAGGATCAGACAGAGAAAAACTGATGAGGGTGTGTGTGTGTGTGTGTGTGTGTGTGTGTGTGTGTGTGTCTGACTAGGAGTCAGAACATAAATACAGGAAG
The DNA here is from genome assembly GCA_026686955.1 of Epinephelus cyanopodus. NCBI lineage: Eukaryota > Metazoa > Chordata > Actinopteri > Perciformes > Serranidae > Epinephelus > Epinephelus cyanopodus. The sequence goes on from CM048922.1 coordinate 43,839,357, forward strand.
TGAGCAAACAGGAAGTTCACACTAGAAGTCGCCAGCAGGTGTTTTATAACTGATGGTCCTCTCCTGCACCGAGCTGACTGGTTTCATATAGAGTCCAATCCAAAGTTAAAGAAGAAGACGACGGTGAAAGTGTGTTGACGTGTGTGTGAAATAAATCTCTGCACTTCACGAGTCTTCCTGTTGTTGCTGATTCAAACATGTAAATCAGTGAATAAAGACGTTTCATGTTATAAATCCGTGTTTCTCTGTCGCTGCTCGGCTCACCACAGACAGCCGCTAACCCTGCACCTGCTCCTATGTGCTGACCTTCATTTCTCATCCAGATGTTCAGGAGGTTTCAAACAGGGAGGCTCTTCCTCTCCGAAACACAACTGGGAAAACACTGAATCAGGTCCCGATCAAGACTGTCGTCTTAAACTGAATACCACTGGTAAAAACACGTACTCAGTGTGTAGCTGCTGCCATGTTGAGGCAGAGGGTGTGTGTGTAGCTGTGGTTGAGGGTGAGAGGCTGTCAGCAGATAAACAGAGATCTGTGTGGGTACATGAGACCCTAAAAAAGAGGCTGGATCATGGAGAGAACCACCAGTTGGTCCAGGAGCTTCTCCTCCATCATGGACGTTTACAGTACTGCACTTATCTGCTGTTTCCTATTGACATGCTGCTAACTGTGCTTTGTAAAGTCGTATAGCTCTGAGTATCCAGCAGCCACTACCACCAGTTTCTCCTGCATTGTTTACCAGCTGTAAACTTGTTGTCGTGACCACCACAGAAGCCCCGCCTCTCACATCATCCCATTGGACAATGAGGAAAAAGCAGAGATGACGTGGGGCTTCTAACTATGGTGTCTGACATGAACACATGAATGTCTCTATCTAGAGTCAGTGTTTGGTTTGTCCGCTCTGGGCTACTGTAGAAACATGGCGGTGCAACATGGTGACCTCTGTAGACGAGGCCCTGCTGCCTGTGGAGATACAAACAGCTCATCCTGAGGGAACCAGAACACAAGCATCAGATTTGATTCACTTTAAATCGACACACTGGAGCTTTGACGTGTCCGAGTCAGAACCTCTTCAAGTCTTTGTAAACTCTTTGTTTACAGCGTCTGATATCGTGTTGTTTGTGACGGCAGCTTCAGTTTGTCTTCAGCAAAGTCGGTTACAAACTGACGTCCTGCAGCCGTTTATATGACTCAGAAAACCAATCACAGATTTTCATTCCACTGTTTACTCTGCTCAGCTGGTCTGCTATTGGTGGAAACATGATATCACACACACACACACACACACACACACACACACACACACACACACACACACACACCAGCCTGCAGCCAGCTGCCTGAAATTCCACTGTAATGCAATACCTCCGAGTATTTGTGTGTGTGTGTGTGTGTGTGTGTGTGTAAAACTAACTATTAAATGTGTGGTCCAGTCCAGTTGTGGTGGGGAGGGGTTTATCTGAGATAAACCAACTCTATTACTGATAATACAGACACCGTGTGTGTGTGTGTGTGTGTGTGTGTGTGTTACTGTGTGTGTGTGCGTTAAAAATGGGTATTATCAGCCTTAAACACACACAAACAGCCATACCAGCTATATGACCAATGACTCTGGTAACTGATCCGATTAGTCTCTCTCACACACACACACACACACACACACACACACACACACACACACACAGCTGCTAAGTACTATTATTACTCTGTTAACTGCGGCTCCTCGAACTGTCACAGACTATTAACGGACTGAAACACACTGATTAACGCCTGCTCTGTCTCTGAGGCAAAAACACGATGTGGCCAAAAGTATGTGGACAGCTGAGCATTCCCTCCATATGTGACTGTAACATGTGAACGTGACACCGCTGGCATCGACATGCAGATCTGTGTGACCAGTTAAAATCAATCTGAAGGTATTTCATTTGTCCAAAAGTGAACAGATTAAATAAAATCGATGAGAAAACTTGTTTTGAAATTCTGCTATTTCAATCTTTAAAGGCGTCTCCTCTGTGCCACGGCTACTTTCTCTGTATACAGCAAAAAACTGACGCAGATTTTTAATTGTTAATCTGCTGTGTTTGTGTCTCTTCTGTCAGTTTCCTGATGTTGTCTTCACACCAGGCGCCAATAAAACATTCACACCACTGAATCAATGTAAGTCAATGTAAAGACGCAATAATCTGCAAAGTCCTGCCAGGCAGCGCGACGAAGGCGCAGCAAGTGATGCGAAATGAGTGAATCAAGTGGGAAGCACAATTTCACGTCATCCTCGCAAGAAAAATCTGAACTTCAAAGAGCAGTTTAGGGCGTGATAACCAATCAGCAGTGAGATCCTCTGAGGACGTACCCTGCGCTGTGTGACATCACATCCTACTTTTATAGAAACGGGAATAAAAAGGACTCGCTCAGAGGAAGGTGAGTCAGGAGGTCGGATTGTCTGGCTGTGAAAACATTTGTCTGTTTCTTGATTCCAACTATCAGTCGTACAAACACGTTAGCAACGCCCCAATTAGCATAACCTGCTTCACGTTCCCCAAACGAGCTGAGTCAGGTTTCACTAGTTCAGATTTACGTGTGTTTGTTCAGAGGAGGCGCAGAGACAGACGTGGAGGAGCCTAACGAACATGGAGTCAAAGTGAAGGAGCGGGTCAGTAGCAGGGACAAGTGTCAGTACAGTTCCTGTCTTTCCTCGACTGGACCGCAGAGCATGACCAAACCCAAGAAGAGAAAAGAGACGGGAGATGGTCGACTGGTGAAGACACACACAGAACAGGAGGCCCCTCCTTTCTTGCAAAAATTCACGCCTCTGGGTGCTACCATACGTGTGACTGTATGTACGAAGTTTGAGTGAAGAGATGAACTCTGTGAGGCAGTGATCAGATTTGAAATTTTCTGTTAATCATCTCTCAACCCTTAAAACTGATCTCCAGCTGAGGAGGAGCTCTAACACACGTCTCTCTGTGTGTATTAAGATTTAACAAAGTGACGACAGACAGACAGACTGACTGAAGAAAGCAGAAAGTGTCCACATACTTTTGGCCACGTCATGTCTCAGTCAGCACTTTAAAGACTCACCAAACTGTGCAGCAACATTTCCTATTTTTATTTGACCTCGTAACGTGTCAGAAGTTTCTGTGTTTCAGTGAAGACGTTGGAGTTTTTTCTGTCGGACACATTAGTGTCTGTTAACGGACTCATTCAGCTCTCATTCAATCTGTCTGCTGCTCTCCTTCATTCACACACACATTACAGCCTGAAACTCAACACGGGCCTTTCACTGCAGCACACACAACACACACACACACACACACACACACTCCGCTCAGGTTTCATCCAGCTGCTGCTGCTCCTCTCCTGCTGCAGACGTCGCCTCACTAATGTGAACAAATTTGAAAATTATGTTTTCCTCAGGTTCTCCTTTGAAACTGAAGAACGTCGAGGAGAGAACCTCAGCGTGTTCCCCCGACAACCACGTGTCTGAGCGCCATGAAGGAGCTGAGAGGAAACTCAGAGGCCCAACAACGTCTTTTAAATTCAAACAAGAGAGACGTGACGTTAAAATATGATTCAAATTGTTAATTGGTGGAAACGTCTTCACTGATCTGTTCATCACAAACATCTGATTGCTGATGACACACACAACTTTTTATTCAGCGATTTAACTTTGATCAGACTTCCTGTTTGCTGTAAATCTTTCCTCTAAATGGAGGTTGTGAACTTTCAACAATGTCCCAGTCTGAGGTTCATTTAACTTTCAGTATCTTGTTATTTTCCTGCTGCTGCTGAACGCTCTTTAGACCTTTTATGGAGCTTATTGTCATCAAATATCTAAAATAAAATTAAAAAAACAATAAAGAGCTGCAGTTGCATATCAGCAGATGTATCTCACGAGTTTTCTGATTAAAAACCTAAGTCAGAGCTTCCACTGGAAAATGTTTGTTCCAACTTTAATGCTGCAGGTCTTTTGTCCTTATTTTCCTTTATGAAAACATCCCAGTCCAAACTTCTCCTGGACATCAGCTGTTTTAATGAATTATTATATTGTATGGGTTTTTTTTTTTTTTACCCTTTTTTAAAACATTTATTCAAAAATGTAAAAATAAAAAAAGTCTAAACATCAATTAGAGCTCAGCTCAAGTTTCAGTCTGTCTTCTGTGTGGAGCTTCTTTTCTTTATGAAAAGGTCAGAACGTCCTGCTGATTAAACTCTTAATTTAATGATCTTACATTTGAATATACCTGATGCAGAACGTCAGAGTGATTCAACCCTCCTTTTTTAATAATCTAAAATATATAAACCTAATGCAGAACTTTGGAATCATGTCACAATTCAGACACAAGTTTTGTTGAGTATGTTTGACAGACATCAGCGCTCAACGAATTAAAAATTAAATGTTTTTCTTTTCTTTTTCTGCTGTGAGTTTAATGACAGTCGAGGCAGCCGACAGGTTCATCAGTGCCACCAACAGGTCGACCAGCAGCTCAGCAGTGTGTGTGTGTGTGTGTGTGTGTGTTACAACTCTATTCTGTCTCCTCACACTCAGAACAGCTGATCCAACAGTCCAGCTGTTATCACTGACATCACATCTTTACATCTCTGTCGTCATGACAACTGCATTGGGATAACAATATGAACAAATGAATGAATGAATGAATGAATGAATGAATGAATGAGGTGGATGAATATTAAACATAAACTGGGACAATGAGATAAAATAAATAAAGATGTCGCTGCTTTTTCTCCAACCCGAGTTCAGACAAAGAGGAGGGGTGTGTGTGTGTGTGTGTGTGTGTGTGTGTGTGTGTGTGTGTGTGTGAGAGAGATGGAGAACCATCGTATCCATTTAGCTCCTTCAGACAGACACTAAACATTGTTCAGTCAGCCATCAGAGCCTGAGGGAGGAGGAGGAGGAGGAAGGGCAGTGAAGGGTGAAACAGGCAGGGGGGAGGCAGTTAAGCTTATTAGTTCCTTCCCATCCCCCAAAACACACACACACACACACACACACACACACACACACACACACACACACACACACACACACACACACAGAGGAGGTGAAAGCATCAGTCTTTCTATTAATTTACCGATCAAATATAGCCACAGATGATTCTGTCATTAAAGGACATTTCTGTATATTTTTAACACCAGGGCTTTTATTTTGGTAGTTACTGTATGTCCATCCTTCCTGTTTCAGTTTTACACCAGAGACAAAACAAAACAGTTTAACGTGTCTCACTGTGAACATCTGCTGCGGCACAGAGCTGCTCGCTACCTGACCTTTGACCTCTGTGCCTCAGGTGCAGCTCACCTGGCGGCTCAGGTCGACTCTTCTTCTGCTTCACTGAATCAGAGTCTGCTGTTAAACTGTGTCTCAGGGCCATGTGGACATGTTGAGACATCAGTGTGTCCACACATCACTGAACGTCCACAGCACAAAGACTCTTTCTGTTAATCATCAGGACTCCTCTGAGCTTCAGCCTCTTCATGTATAAACTTTACTGTATTTGTGTTGTTCATTTGTGCGTCTTTCATGTTGTGTGTCCAAACTGTCTCAGTGAGATGATGTCATGTTATATTTCATATTTATTTGTTGGAAAAGTTAATAAAAAATAACTCCTAACATCCTATCATCTCCTCACTGTCCTCTGTGGGGAGGCTATCATCTCTATTATCATTATTATTATTATTATTATTATTGTTATTACCTTTATTTATCAAAAAACCAAGTCAGAGTTTTCATCAGAGAACAGTCAGTTTAACTTTGAGAAGTCTCTCCTCTGTACGCAGCTGGTGTTTATTCATTAAAGGACAAAGAGTCAGGACCTTCACTGGGAATCTAATAAATCAACTCTGATAAGTCAGTTTATGAATAAAAACAACAAGCGTTGACCCAAGTGATTTTCAGAGAGACGACAAATACACAAATCAATTGCACAAATCTTTCCTCCGCACAAAGGTGATGCTGCTTATCTATCAGAGAAACAAAATAAATCAGAACATCCAGGGGCGTCGATAAGCTCATGTGGGCGAGCAGGTGCCCAGTGTGCTAAGACTTTGTCCTTTCCACTGCAGCCGTGGGTTTGATTCCAACCTAAGGCCGGAATTGCACTGGATGCGTGTCCATTGCGTAACGGCTGCGCTGGTGGAAGCACACACATTGACTAGAATTCAAACGTATCAGCTCTGCTGCCGTTCCAGAGCAACCAACACACATCTGGTGGAATTTGAGGGTCAGTCTGTGGAGCTGCTGCACACTGTCCCCTCTCTGTGTCCCCGTCACGCTGACAACTGTCAGTTAGAGGCAAAAAAAGCATAAAAAATATCTTTAACGAAAAGAAAATGCTGATGAGACTTTTTAAAGTTGGAGCCAAAAACAAATAAACAAATTAACGGACCAAAAAATCTAAATTATTTTCTTTCTTGTTAAAAATAAATGAGTAAAAAAATACAGGTCAGAACCTCGGCTGGAAATCTGCTGATTTCATTTTGTTCCTTCAGGACCAACACTAGTTTCTTTACTGCTGAAAAGAATACGAGTCAGAACTCACAGAGCAGCAGAAATCTGTGAGTTTAACTCTCATCACGTTTGTTCTGTTCAGAGTTTGTTATTTCTGTCCAAAAAAAAAAAAATCTAAATGAGAACCTCAATTCAACAACTGGTGATTTCATTTTAATGTGTCTCGTCTGTACCGAGCCAAAAACAGAAAATAACAAAAACAAACAAACCAAAACAATCTGAGTCAGAATCTCCTTTAAAAATTCTGCTGATTACATTTTGTTTTTTTGTCTTTCTTCAGAACAAACACTTTGTTTACTGGTGCAAAAAATAAAAGTCAGAGCGTCCAGTGTGAAGCTTTGTTATCTTAGCGGAAATCGGCTGATTCAACTCTGATAACCGTCTCCCCCGCACAGTTTGACACACTCAGACTATAAAATATTGATGACTGAATAATTAATCGATGATGATGATGATGATGATGATGATGAAGCTGATCGATGGACCAAAGTATTAACCAACTGTAATCCCTTCAGCTCTGAGACGACACAACAAGACCCTCCTTTAAGCCTGGAGTATCGTCACCATGGTAACAATTATATGTAATATAAAGGATAATAATATGTACTCATGGTACATATTACCCCCCCGTGTTAGAGCGAGGTAGAGATAAAGCCAGAGAGGGAGGACGAAGAGTGTGAAGAGTCTTCATCTCTTTGGGGAGCTGACAGATTTACTCGTTCTTCCATCATCTCCTTGGCAACCGAATAATAATTAATCCACCTCTGTGTGTGTGTGTGTGTGTGTGTGTGTGTGTGTGTGTGTGTGTGTGTGTGTGAAGGCATCTCTTTGAATGTGCGTGTGTGTGTGTGTATCATGTTTTCTGCAGTGTGTGTGATTTTCTGTGCAGTCTGTGGTGATGCAACAATATCTATCCTTCAATATGTAGGGCAGCTGTTAGCGAGCAGAGAGAGGGATGATGCAAAGGGAGGGAGAGAGAGAGAGAGAGGGGAGGGGGGGCATATGGAAAGTTTTCCCCTCAATTTTTTCACCTGCAGTAAAAAACAAAACTGGATGTGAAGTATTTCTGTTCACTGACGCAGTGACTGGCTCTCACCACAGGGGGCGCCAAAAACAAGACACACCTGCCGCCTCACTCCTACACATGGATACACACATTCACACAAACAGACACACAGACACTGAGACTGATGGCTCATCTGTCGAGGCAGATTTATAGATACACGCACTGTGTGTCGCTCTGCAGGTGCACCTATCAAACACTGGTCAGAGATGGAGCTTCTGTGAAGTCTGACTGATTCACACACATTAAACACACACTGATTGCACTCCAGCCCCATGTTGTAGCAAAAACGCCTAAAATGACATACCCAAATTAAAATGACTGTAGCTTCTGAGCCGCTCTGACTACATGCATGCATGAGGTCTCGCCAGAAAGAAAACTCCCTGAAGTTTCTTATGAAAGTGTCAGAAACACTCTAGGTGATACAGAGACAGAGTAATGGGCCTCTGAAGTCAGTAACAAGTTGAAGATGTTGCCTAAAATAAAAAAAAAATGATTTTCAGGATGAATAACTGTCTGTGGCTTCATCTGAGCAGGTAAATGACACTGTGGGGCTGTAGACACACTATCAATGAACACTTGTTTCAAATTTGAAGAAGACTGCTCAAAGTATGACCATTCTACAGTGTTTTTACCATGAAAAGATCCAGGCGGAGCTCCAAATGACAAGTCGCTCACTCTGCTTCAAAACAGCACTATCAGTGATCAAACAACACTCAGCCAGCTTCAGACATTGTACCTTATTGAAATCAGGTGTGATTATGATAGCTGATGTTGTTTATGACAGAAACACCATAAAATATCACCAAATAAAGCCATATGAAACGTGAAGGTTATGATCCCACTTTCTAGACGGTATATCTCAGCCAACAATAGTGGCAGGAGTGAGACTCTGACCTTTTATAAACCAGCTAAGTCCTGCTAACAGCTCCACATAAGATCGCGAGTAATCCTTTAACTTTTCCCGTCGAAAAACAGCATGACATGACTTGTCACCACTCATCGTGATTTTGGACTTTGTGTGTTTAGGCTGCTCTGGTGCCAAATACATAACAAATAATAGAAAAACAATGTTATTTTTGAAAAGTCGAGAGCTTCCTGAATCCAGCAATACCAAACATCACATGGTTCGATGACGCAGTGCGCCTGGGAGATACCATTTAACAGAGGGGGGGGAGCGAGGACGCCGGCGTCCTGGCGGAGTTAAACACACATTTATCATGTCTCCATTCCAAACATCAAGCAGCTTCATTATAACTCACAAGATTCCAACCTGGTCTCATTCTGAAGTCTTTGCAAACCAGCACACGGTCAGTCGACCCCTCACGTCGGGATGATCCACAGCCAGTCGGCTCTTATGGACAACAACCAAAGTTAAGGCGATAAATCCAAGTGGGGCAGGCAGGTAAGATGTCGTGCATCACGACTCCTTCTCTTTAATGACTCTGTACTCACAGATATATCTGCACACACGTGTGTGTGTTTACAGATCAATTCATGTTTAGTTTGTGTTTCTGATCCAGAACTTTAACCCTTTATGTTTCTGACATTATTTGTGTTAATGACAAACTAAACTGTGAATGAGAGCAGACATGTTGGTCTCTGACGATCAGGAACAATAAACACATGTTGAAAATCTCCCTGCTGTCAGACGACTTTATGAATTTATCTTCAGCACCAACAAACACTTTGTTAAATAATGAAGGGAAACTTTGTGTGTACTTTATTTTGGCGGGGTTTGTGTTTTTGTTGTTATGCAAGAGACGAAGAGACGAAGAGCAGAGCAGCTCTCAGCAGTAAATATCTTCAACATGAGGTACACACACAGCTGAAAGCCTCCGTGTGTGTGTGTGTCCTGCTTTAAACTGCTGCAGTCAGTACATACAGTAATACGACGACCAGTGCGACTGATTCCACTCACAGTATAACAAGTGTAGAGCTGCAACATTATTCTGAGAGGATTTAAAGGACAACAACGTAAACTTATCACTGAGAGACAGACCGACAGACAGACAGACAGACAGACAGACAGACAGACAGAGTTTATTGTCTCAGTGACAGGAAGCAGAACACACAGGAATGTTTCTGACACTTAAACTAAACATTGTCCGTCCGTCCGTCTGTAACAGAAAATTCTGTGATACAGTTACAACTCCAGTGTGCAGTGTTCACACACACCTCCAGCTCTGCTCTGCTAATTTCCCTCCCGCCACTCAAAACTACACAAACTGCTGCTGAGGAAGGAAAAGAAGAGTTCAGAGAGACTGACTTTAGAGACGGATATTAGTATTTTACAATGGGAGTTTTTACCTGAAGAGCGTGGCCACTGACACGTGACACTTAACTGAACGGCTTTGGTTTTATTTCTGCTAAAAGACACAAAGCAAAGAGGGTGGCAGGCAATAATCTGTGACACTGTAACCATGACGACCATGGCGAGCATAATAATTATTTAAACTTCTTCACCAGTTGCTCATGACTCAAAACTTTTCAACAACTTTTCCAGAATATTTTACTTTATTCTAGTTTCTAATATTTCACACATCACTAGTTTCTATATTTATATATTCTGAACCTTGATGCTTTTACATTTGTGCTATACTGTAGTTTATATAATTGCATACGTTACTGTTCCTGCTGTTCTTTGAGTCTTTATATTTTGCTCTCTCTGAGCTTTACTGCAGCTGCTGCACAACAATTTCCCTCAAAATAAAGTTTTGTCTCATCTTCTCTTGTTTTACACAAAATAAAACCAAAAATCTGTAAAAACACAAAAGTTGTCATGTCATTGAAAAAGAATATTTAATAGTAACAAATAATGTGACTGATGGAGGACAGAAGGTCTGTCAGGGAGTTTAACGCCCAAACCACACAAACGTCTCTCGTCTAACATCGAGTCGTTCACTGATTTTCTCCGTTTAGATTTTCTTAAACTGAAAAACTGTTGAAGCAAATTTATATTTGAAGAATGTGTGTTTGGTTTATTTTGGTCTCTGCAGTTTCTTCATATTTCCTCCAGTATTACTGAAACTGCTCCTCACATAGTTCTGTCTGTACGGCTGCTGTGAACTGTCCACACACACACACACACACACACACACACACACGCCTCTGAGTTGCCAGTCAGCTTGTTACTCTCCACCTGCTGCTGTGTATATCTGCCCATACATCTATCACTGTGTGTGTGTGTGTGTGTGTGTGTGTGTGTGTGTGTGTGTGTGTGTGGTCTGAGCCAGCTGAGAGTCTGTATTTGCTCAGCAGTAATCATCTGCTTGCTCACATGGACACAGTGTTTGCTGCCGTCCACACAGTCCGACAGTGTGTGTGTGTGTGTGTGTGTGTGAGAGAGAGTGTGTTTGTGTGTGTGTGTGTGTGTGTGTGTGTGTGCGCGCGCGTGTGTGTGTGTGTGTTTCCACTCCAGTTTACTTTGTTTTTGTCAGAAACTAAAAGTTGCAGCAGCTGTTTGTTTTTAAATGAACTCTCTGAATGTTTGAAAAGTTTTGACAAAAACAAAACTTTACTGAATCTGAACAAACGGACGATTTCTGATCGAGTGATAAATATGGATATTAATTGGCCCTTTGCTAAGCCCCGCCCCTTTGTGATTGTCCATATATCAGGATGTCAAACTGACTCAGCAGCGACGACAGGTTAAACACCATCATCATCCTCACTGTGACCTCGTCACATGACCACGTTTGGTCATTAACATGTGGCGTCCAAGGCACCCTGGGTGTGTTGGTTGTTGACGTTCTGGGACGCCGTGTCAACTTCAGCCTGTACAACATTGCAAACTGATATTTTTTCCTTCAACACCACACACGTGGTTATGTGTAGCTCACACACACACACACACACACACACACACACACACACACACACACACACACACACAGTTATGTTGGCCAACACCTAAAAGTCGGCTGTCATTGGAGCCATCCAGCACCCTCCACCCGCCCTACTTGGGCTTTTACTCCCTTAACCTACGTTGTTGTCTGGTCACGTTTTGCCCTGACGCTGACGCCTCCATTAAACAACACCAGTGACCAGCCACGTGTCACACTGATGTGAAAGGACAGATTTCTTTGTCTGTGTCCGACACCTGACGTCACTGACCAAGCTCCAATATTCAATGACTTTAGAGTGAGACCGAGTAGTAAAAAGATACAGACAGACGCTAAAGGCTAACGTACGGATCACAGTGAACCAGCACATCACCTGGCCACCAAAGACGAGACAATGAACGTACCTTTGCAAATGTTGAACCAGCTGTGCGTCATCACAGTGTGCCGCCAGCCGACTGCTAGCAGAACAAGGGGAAGCCAAACACTGACTCACAACTCTCGCAAAATGACTCGCTGACTGTCAGATTTTGATTCATTCTGTCCGATAATATTTGGAAAGTCTGGAAGATTAAATCATTTAATCCTTGTTCCAGGTAGCAGAGCGTTCACAGCACGGCTGCTCGGCCGCAAGTCTCTGCTGCGTCTGCTCTACGGGGCCAGTGATGCAGACGCAGCGTGATCATCCAGGTTATTTAACACCATGAAAAATGTTGCTTTTGGTCACTGAGCTATTTCATGCTACATCCAGGTCTCTTAACACATCCATGACTGGAATGCACAACAAGAGACTGAAGCACACGCAGTCGCTGTGCTTGGTGAGCCAACGGTCAACATGCTCGCAAAAAATGGGCTGCACGCCAACATCTGCACAGGGGTCGGGGCGGACACTTGTGGTCACGGGTGGATGTTGACATTTACGTCACATGGACTGAAATGGACCGTCATGAACACACAGACACTATGACTTGGCCCAAAGCTTCCTGTGTGTAATCTGCCATGAACTGTTTTGCATAATTTATTTGAATTTTGGGGATTGTAGTTCCCATAGTGCTTTGGGAATATTGACAGGAAGTATGTTGCTGCCATGTTGGTTTTGTTGCCTGTATTAGTCTCCATGTTTTCCTGAGTGTGTCCATCACAGATGTGAACGATGTGTGAGCAGCTGTTTGGACGTAAAGACGACGATCAGCTTAAGAACACTGGAAATATCTCTGTCTTTTCTCTGAGCAGATTTATGGAAGTTTATTCTGGATGGACGATATCAACATGTGTCTCATGTCTGTGTGTGTTAAAGAAGAGGAGGAGGAGGAGGAGTATGTTTGGTTTGACATTGATCCAATCAGACTGTTTGTTTTCTTCATCTCTTTGTCTCTTTCTCTGACTTCAGACTGAGTGATGCTCTCACATCAGATTTACTCTGTTTTCCTTCAGCAGATTCATCACACAGCAGCGGCGGCCGCTCTGACCTCAGATCAGCAGTTAGCAGTGACGGCGGCCGGAGGCAGACGGAGACGGAAAGTTCGTTAACTCCTCTCTGACTCACTGATTGGTTCATGGACTTCACTGCTGGTTATAATTACAGAGAGAACATTCATAAATGTTATTAGCTGCCGTTCAATTATTTCTTTCTCTTCCATTATTGTTCTTTTAATTGATGATCAGTTTTTTTGATTTGACGGCAGATATGGAGCTCGTTAGGACAGATCCAGGTGAGATGGGGGGGGGGCTGCAGAGAGCTAATTAATTTCTGTAGGAAATAATTGTCACTCATTTCATTGTGTGATGAAACACGAGGCAATAACACACACACACACACACACACACACACACACACAGACGCAGTGTGAAGTGGGTCGGGTGTTTCAGTGAAAAACATCGCGCCGGTGCTGGAGGACACGTTCATTAAAGGGCAGACTGTTAATGAACTCGACACCATGTTGGAATGTCTTCGGGCTCAAAAACAGCTCAGAGTCAGAAACATGTCCTTTACTTTAATCAGAGATTGAATCCGTGATCTTCTGGTAACCATGGCAACATGCATGAGCGGTGTGTAGGAGTTATCCACTTATGGACAGGAAGTGAGAGGGGATTCAAACAGCTGTTGTGTTTGTGTGTTCCTTCATGTGTGTTTTAGCTTCATTAAAAACTGGGTGAAACTTAACGACCGCTCGGCGACCTCCGGCTGAGATGGCTACAAAATCTGGGAATGTTCAAAGTGGAAACTTTCAACGGGAATTAACAGCAAGTTAAAGTAAAATCATAAATTATTAGTTAGGCCACTCACGAATAAAGCCAAGCTGAGCTTCTCCAGCCCAAATCGTCAAATACTGCTGCTTGGTTGTCAATTTCTGCGTCAGACACTGATGAAAAACAGCCAGCAGTATGACAAACGCCACCAGATGGCGTCAGATTGAAAAGCCGACAGACGACTATTTAATTTACAGAGCTGGAAAGTCCCTGTAGAGCAGTAAGGAGGGTCCAACAAACACAGGACTTGCAGCTGCTAGCAGTTAGCGGCTAACTCAAACAGTGAGGTCCAGAGCTCCTTACCCTCCGAGCAGAGGACGAGAGCCGCCATATCAGGGACACTAAATGATTGTTATTGACATGTGATGTCATTGTTATTGTTTATAAAGAGCTGCTGACACGTATGTCATGTGTCACACTAGAGGCCGACGCTGTTGGGTTACATGTCACGCCTCGTTAGATTCCGTGATGTCATCATGCTGTCTGACATCACACACTGGAGCCACATGACGCCGCCGTCGTTTAATTCTGTGTAAACATGTAAAGGAGGAGTGAAGAAGCGACTTCGTTGCGGCTCTGTGGCGCCACCTCTGTGTGAAGAGGAGCTTCATCAGTGACTCTGAATCTTTTCATTTGTCTGATCTAATGAAACGAACTGAACGTCTTCATATTAGATCTGATGCTACTGTAACACACACACACACACACACACACACACACACACACACACACACACACACACTGGTGATATTTGGAAGCAGCAGAGAGAATGAAGAGAATGTGTTTACTGGGAACACTGGGCCTTATCATCACCATCGTCTGGGGAACTCCTGGGAACAGGAAGCACTTCACTGAGGGAACAAAGAGCTGAGTGACACACACATACACAAACACACACACACACACATACACAAACACACTGTCTGTCCTCTGAGCCGTTGTTGTTCAGTAAACTGGTTCCAGTCTGATTCTGACTGGTGTCACTGGTTTATATCGTCAGTAACACATTCAGCTGATACTGTCTGTCTCCTCTTTCCTCTCAGTGTTCTTCCTGGATCAGTCTAAAATGTTCTGCTGGTGTTAAACAGCTGTCACAGTACGACACACATACACACATACACACACACACACCCCCGCCCCCCCCCCCACCGTATCTTCTGTTAATGTGACCCAGATTCAGGTGCTCAGTGGATTAAGCTCCAACACTTTCTCCCCCATTTTCCCTCCTCTCATTCCTTCTCCTTCCTCCTCCTCTCTTCCTCTCTCCTTCCTCCTCTGCCTCTATTCTCTCATTTCCATCATCCATTTCACATCCCTTCTTCCTTTTTTATTCCTCCAACACAATCTCCTCCATCATTCTCTTCTGATCCGTTTCCTCCTTTTCAGCTCACCCCTCTTCCTTCCTTCTCCAGCTTCCTCTTCTCTGTCCTTCTCTCCTCTTCCTCCATCTCCCAGCATCCCTTTTTCATCTCAACTCTCCTTCTTTATCCCTTCTCTTCCTCTCTTTCATCTCATCCTCCCTTTTGCCTCCTTCATGCTCCTCCCACTCCCCTTTCATTCTTTCCTTCTTTTCCTTTATTCCCTTCTCTTTTCCTTTTCCAGAATCACCTCCTTCATTTTTCCATCTTCCTTCATCTTCCTCCATCTGTCTCTCCTGACTTCCACTCTCTTCTTCTTCTACCCTTCCGTTCCTCTCTCCTCCTCCTCCTCCTCCTCAGACCTCCTGCTGAGCTGATGATGCTAATAACTATGACGATCACATTAACTGATTAAAGTTCGTCTTCATCTTCAGGACTGAATTAATCTGCAGCTTTAATGTCATTTCTGTTATCATCTGTTGAATCATCTGCGTCAATATCACACAGTTTGTTTGTTTGTTTGTTTACAGTTTGTGTCCAGTGATCTTTTGTGTTTTGTTTACTTTTCTGTAAGGAAGAGGAGCCAAAGTGCTTCAGATCTCTCTGATTTTAAACTAGACGAACATTCAGACGTCTCTGTGCACCGCGCTCACGTGTGCGCGAGACCCGCAAAAGCACGTCAACACATGAAGGCGGTGCCCATGTCTCACGGTCTCGCACAAGCGCGCACACACACACACGTGAGCGCGGTGCCCAGAGAGGCATCAGAGCTACAGGCTACAATGAGGCTAAAAAGTTCAAATGAGGTTTTTCCAAACAGCTTTTTATGTCGGGGCTTCAGGACACTTGGATCACTACGGACGAGCAGTATGGAGATATTTTGTGGTTTCAATTATGTGTTTTTGGACGTTTGAATCTGGGGCGCCGTCAGCCTCCATTAGGTGGAGTTGTGTTGCTACCTCCTCTCCCCTTGGATCTCTGCAAGTGATGTGAGGACTCTAAAACTTCACCTGAGCCTCCCTCGGCATATGGCTGAGTAGATAATGGCTGAAATTTTCATTTTTGGCTGCACTATCCCTTTAAGAGGACTGTCTGAGCAGACTGCTGGCTCCAAAGGTGCTGGACTGAAAGATACCAGGCTTTATATTCACTTTAAATCCTCCACACTGCAGCTTTAAATATCGAACACATTACTACTAATTAATTTGTTTTTATTAATTTAGACGCTGGTTAATTAACTACTCACCTCACACACACAAACACACACACACACAAACACACACACACACACACACACACACACACACACACACAAAGACAGTGTACAGTACAGTCTGCTGGAGTGTGTGTTGTTTTTCAGAAGTCTAACCATGTTCAGATTTAGACTGGGTGTGGCAGCAGCTCACCATGCACACACACACTCTACAGAATATTTTGTGGACGAGCCATGAAAGACAGAGAGAGGAAGCAGATACACTCACTCGCTTTTCATTTAGACCTCACACTGTTTTACTACTGTGTGTGTGTGTGTGTGTGTGTGTGTGTGTGTGTGTGTGTGTGTGTGTGTGTGTGTGTGTGACGTCAGGCTAAAACGTGTCCTTTGGGACAAACTTTATGGATTTCGCTGTAAAACACGGTCAATAAGGAGAGAGGAGGGTGAGGAGGACAGACAGGAAGAGAGAAAGAGAGATGAAGTCATTTCCCAAGGTGAGTCCTGACGATGCACACACACACACACACACACACACACACTGTGATAAACTGACTCTGTGAGTGTGTGTGTGTGTGGGATAGTAAGTATTTATCGGAGACTCCTGACCGAGAATGAAGAGTCATTTATCAGCTGGCAAGGACACACACACACACTTACTCTACAGTTAGAGAAATAAACCTGCAGCAGAAAAACAAACGTCCGACATGTTTCTGTTTGCAGCAGGTTTAAATTCTCTTTAAATACGACACTAAATTAAACATTAAATTCAGTCTGTGGTGTTACTGAATTATATCTATATACATGTCACTTTGTGTGTGTGTGTGTGTGTGTGTGTGTGTGTGTGTGTGTGTGTGTGTGTGTGTGTGTGTGAGCCTGATGGTGGTGCGTGGGGATAAAAATGAAAATGTCTTTTTTCTTTGTCAACTGCTGGTATGCCCTTTTTTTAAATTAAAAAAAAAGAAATACTGACCGTGTCGTTTTCAACCCCGTCATAAACACAGATGTTTCTCTCTGTTAAACTCGTTTGGTCTCAGTCATGAAATGTTCGTAAATCTGTGAGCAGATTTGCACATTAATAATTGGTACTAGAAACCTACATTCATGAACGCTGTGCTAAACTCAGATCTGATCGTAGACACGTGTGTATGTTCATGACAGCGTGCTCCTGCTAGCCATCAATTAGCATACAGCCCCGCTCATGAGTATCCAATGAGCACCATATAAGGAGGTGATAATTCCTATGAATAGACCCGCGCACATGGAGCAAACAAAGACAGAAAATCTTCTCTGACGCTGAGACTGAAGTTATTTTAGGCGAAGTGGAGAAAAGCATTTTATTTCCTTCTGTTGGTGATGTGACAGGGACAGGTGAATCAAAGGCCCGGGAGGAGGAAACTCTGCCATTAACTGTGTCATCTGTCGTAAGAAACATCCGAGAAGTTAAACGAAAATGGTTTGATATGAAACACAAAAAAACCCCACACAGCTGCAGGAAGAGACTCGGGCCAGTCACAGCTGCAGGAAGAGGCTCGGGCCAGTCACAGCTGCAGACGGGCGCGTTGCTTACATCACTGGATGGACCTCTTGAACAATCACAGCGACCGGCCGCGTCACATGCTGACGTGAAAAACAGCTTTCTTTCATGGTGTCTGACGCCAGAGGTCACCGACCAAAACAGTGAGACCTGGTTGTACTAACGTGACGTAACATCATGTGACATCTGTCACTACTGTGACATCTGTCACACATCAGAGTCTGTCCGACCCGTCCACCTCCCCGCCCGCCCTACATGGACTTTCATGCTGTTTATACGACCGTAGTTGCCGCAGCCTCGGAGAAAGCCGTCGGCAGTGTCTGCTGAGGTCTGCTGACAGAGCGGCGGTATCTGACGAGTTAAGAGTGAAAACAGACGATTTCACTGCTTCTTCCTGTTTTGTTGTCTCGGAGCCTGAACTCTGAGCAGGGACCAAAACGTGTGTGTGGCGTCGCTGCAGCTGCAGCTCTGGTGTCTCCACAGGACTGACAGTCTGTCCTGTAGCAGCAGCAGCAGTAGATGTAGCGGCGGTATTGGTACCAGACGTTTCCAGAGCTGATCAGTGTTGCAGCGCCTGTTCTGTCACTCTCCACTGACTCTGCTGAGGTAAACTAACGGTCCAGCTCCCCGACACCATCTGGACCCTCAGCCAACACACGGCTGAGAGTTTCATCCAAATGTAGCTCAACAGAATTTATAGAAATATCAAAATAAATAAATGCTAGTTTCCCTCCGCTCCTGTTGTCTGAGCATTAATATAAACTATATGAAAACAGGTCGGTGCCATTAAGCTCAGCAGAAGAAGAAGAGGTGATTCAGTTAAAACTCACTCACAAATTGAAAATGCTGCTCTAAATGCATCACCAATAATGACACTTTATTTTCCTGATAACATTTAAATGCAGGACTTCACCTGTGATGGAGTTTTATTAGATCATGGTACGATGGATCACTTAGCCCACAATACAGAATCCTAAAACAGCAAGAAAACAAGTGAGCGTCTGTGATATCTAAACGGATTATGGTGCTCTGCTCTGGACCCAAAATTAAAATATGGCTGAAGGAAACTTGATATAAAAGCAGACGTACAGACTGCACTGACTGGTGACCTGATGGAGGTCTGAGAGGAGCGTCTGCCTGAGGAGGCGACTTCAGGGGAGAGAAGTCCAGAACAACGTCCTCCTGTTGTGTCTGAGCTGTTTTATTTCAGCTGAGCCTCAAACTGAGCTTCTGATTGTGTTGCCTGATGAAGGTGATCGTCAAATGTTTGAACTTCATTCTCAGTTGTAACGTTTTATCCTGAAATAAGTTCAGTGACAGGAAATTACTCTGATTTCAATCCTGACTGACAAACACATATACACTGCCTGAACACAAACACACACACAAACACACACAGACACACACACACACACACACACACACACACACACACACACACACACAGGTCCAGGTGTTTAGAGGTGCCTCCTAAACACCTGTGTTTACTGTGGCAGCTAAACCGTACAGAGAGAGAGAGAGTTACGAGTCACTGCATTAAATAATTACAGGAAACACACACACAGAGTGTAGAAACAGGCCTGGCAAACTGCCACACACACACACACACACACACACACACACACACACACATCCTTGCACACACACCCAGTCGGAGGTCAAACAGTTAGGTAAACAGAGTAAATCATTACTGTGCTCTCTGGCAGGTTCAAACCCGTTAGCACCGCGACACACCAGCACTAACACACTAACAACGCTAACGGCTAACAGCTAACAGGCAACACACACACACACACAGACGGTTAATGAGACAAAAGGCTACGGAGCGCGCACACACACACACACACACACACACACACACACACACACACACACACACACACACACACCCTCCCCCTCCTCACATCAGGAATGTGTTGTGCAAGAGTGTATCAGAGTGAGAATATATCAGCTGTCTCTGTACCTGTGCAGCAACAGGTAACTATTTAGATTATGTCATATTAATTATGTCATACTGTGTACTGGGGACGTCCATTGATATATTGATTCAGTGATGATTGATCCCATATCATTGATGCAAAGTGAAAATATTGATACAAATCATCATCATCATCTTCAGGTTACGTCTTTATTTTAAAATAACCACAGCAGCCAGAGGAAGACGAGGAGGAGAACGTTATTTACTCCTGAACATATCTGCAGTGTGGAAATATTCAGGATTTCAGAGAGATAATCCAGACCGTGCACACAGAACACATGCTGCGTGATAAAAATGCTGTTACCACATAAAAAACACAACGCACCTGTCTGGACGAGTCTCACCCCGCTAACTTCTCACTGCAGCAACATCAGCAGCTGTTTCAACAATGTTGGACTAAAAAATGTTCATGGAGGCTGAAATGGAGGAGCTGTTGTGACAGGAGACGCAGAGACTGAGACCAAAGGTGAGGAAGAAAAATAATAACATTACATGTCATTTGTTAAACTGTGAGCAGACGGGAACATTTATGAAATATCAAGTCACTAATAATAAGTGACGAGCAAAACAACTGACATATCTGTGAACCTGACTCTTGTTACTGAGCTGAATTTGATACTTTGGTTAATGATCTTGTTTCATGGCTGTTTTTTACTTCTTGTTATTCAACCAACACTGAGGTAAAGTTATCAACCTGATTCTGACAACACGCTGTTTGCACTAGTCCTGTAAACTCCTGCAGGACTTGAACTCATCATCTCCCAACAACAGAGCGCTACATGTAAACAGCACACAGACACATGGAGATTTATATTTGGACACGTGGACTCCATATGTTCAGACATCAGAGTGTGCATATGGCTCCTGAACATGTTTCATCAACAGGTTTGAAACCAACTGCTGCAGAGGAAACAGTGGACGGACAGACAGACACAAACACCAGCTGCTGTTAGCTAAACACACACAAATACCTGCTGCTGCTACAAAACCACATCACAACACACAACTCGCTGCTGCGCTGCATACGCACCGAGGGACTGTCTTTATTCATCAGAGGAGGGCGGCTGCAGTGTGACCCTCCCTCAAGCTACACATGCTTCTCCTCGGGCCTCGCTGAGTGACTGGAGGACACTTTGATGTGGGCTGTTTGTGACTGAACAGTTTGTCACGTGATGAATCCAACAATAATTTCTGTTTTGACAGTTTCTGGCTGCAACAAATGCTGTAATTTTGTCGATTTATAAAGAAAACATGGCTTCGAATTGAAAAACAGATACCTCCAAACTTAATAACCAAAATAGCTGCCACAATTTGGAGGCCATGTTTCCTTCCTAAACCTCAGTGGTAACATAAATATAAAATACAACCATTTTAATCTCTATGCCCCTCCCCTACGCCAAAAAACCATAAACAAACCATAAGCCCCTCCCCCTTCATAAGTAGTGAACAGTGCCTCACCTGAGCGCACCTGTCCCTTTGTTTCTGCTTCTTGGTTTGTTCTGGGTCGTGGTCACAGAGCTCCTCTGTTACTATCTGTGACACACTGTCCCCATCTGATCAGGCGTAACAATTGTCTGCTGCTGCCCCCCATCACCCCCCCAACCCCCTCCCCCCCCATCTAATAGGCTCTAAATGGATCAGGGAGAACAGGCCGAGTCTGAAGCCTGGGTGTAGATTTATGTCTCCGCCTGGACGAGCTGCTGCTGTCAGGGGCCAACCAGCCGCCTATAAATCCCATCAATGTGTGTGTGTGTGTGTGTGTGTGTGTGTGTGTGTGTGTGTGTGTGTGTGTGTGCGCGCGCCACAGTGCCAGGGGCTCAGAGTTAAAATGGGTTGATGGCTCTGGCAAGTCGAGTCATTGTTCTCTACGGGTGACTGAGAGGCTGCACTGTGTGTGTGTGTGTGTGTGTGTGTGTGTGTGTGTGTGTGTGTGTGTGTGTGTGTGTGTGGTTATTGATTTGCCTCGGGTTATGTTTTTGTGCTTACATGCATTTGTTTGCCTGTTTATGTATTCTGTGTGTGTGTGTGGAATATGATTGTGTTTCCATAAAGGTTTAATTCAACCATTATGTGTGTGTGTGTGTGTGTGTGTGTGTGTGTGTGTGTGTGTGTGTGTGTTAAGGAGCGCTGGGCTTGGTGCACAGGAATCAGTGAGATGTTAAAACGTCAACCACTGACTCTGTGTGTGTGTGTGTGTGTGTGTGTGTGTGTGTGTGTGTGTGTGTGAGAGAGAGAGTGTTTCCAGATGTGGTAGTTTAAAGCAGATGTGGGATCAGCTCCTGTGATGAAGTTAGAACCCGCTGTCACTAGTTTCAGTCTCAGCTGCTGCTCAGACCAAAATAATTAGTCATAAAACTTGTGTCATTTAAACAGATTTTAAACAGTGAACTCGTGCTGTTTTGTTTCTGTGCAACAGATTCATAAAAACATGTGAAGCCACAAACAGCCGTCGTCCCCAGATAGAGATCCACGTACTTCCATCCACACTAACCTCCACACACTGTTAGAACAACAGACGCAGACACTGTTGATGCATTTTGGCATCTTCATGTTAGTTTTGGAACCAGCAGCACATTCCCAGGAACGCCGCTCAGCCTCGCAGACAATTCTTCCCGGTGGCCACCTGCGGTACTGCGGTGAAAAATCTTCTGCAGCCCAAAAATCATTTCCCCCACTGACCGCCATTATAAAAGAGACGTCTGTGAACCTGTCGACACCTCCGACTGTCACCAAGGGGACATGAATTTTTAATTCTTGTCTTCCACGGGATGGAAAAAATTATTTTAAAATCCATAACGTTGTCACGCAGCAGGAATAATTTTTTTTGTCTTATTATATATTAACTTGAGTACTCGTGGTTACACCTGCTCTGCTAAATCTAAAATCAGTACAACTTAAACGACCTCATCTGTTTTAAAGGTGCCACGCACAGTGTGTCCCAGAACGTCAACAACCACACACCCAGGGTACCTCAGACGCCACATGTGGACGTGGAGAGTCCATGACCAAACGTGGACACGTGACGAGGTCACAGTGAGGATGGGTTAGATATTCAGTGGGCTGCTGGACAGGCTCCACCCTCACGTCCATATACGTATATGAAAGAAGTATTAAAAGTATTGTCGTAAAAGTATTAAAAGATTCTTGACGTTGGTCTTGTTTTATAACCAAAACTATTACACTTTTCTTTAAACTTCTTTAAAATG
Organism: Epinephelus cyanopodus; assembly: GCA_026686955.1. Lineage (NCBI taxonomy): Eukaryota > Metazoa > Chordata > Actinopteri > Perciformes > Serranidae > Epinephelus > Epinephelus cyanopodus. The sequence goes on from CM048922.1 coordinate 43,862,324, forward strand.
TTAAAGTGTTTGGATGATATAAACTCTCTCTCTCACACACACACACACACACACACACACACACACACACACACACACACACACACACAGGAGGGAGAGACGGGTAAATACAGTCAGACGTCCTTCCTCCTCTAAACTATGTGTGTGTTTATTTTGCTTGCTGTTGTTTATTTGCAGGAGGAAAGAGGCAAGATCGGACCGGAGCCTCCGCTGCTGCTGCACGTGCTCAGTGACACACAGGTCGACAGATCTGAACACGTCTGTCAAGTCACATGACTCATTTTGGCCTCTTCTAACCCTTTGAACTGAAAGTCATAGAAATGATCTGCCTGTGTCTGAACATCAGAGTGATGCAGTTGTGATGTCACTGTGATGTCACTGTGATGTCACTAGCAATAAAGTAACAAACACAAACACTTGTTGGGTTTGGGGGGGGGGGTTCTCCGTTGCCACAGCAACCAGCAATCGACTTAAATCTAATTTACAGCCAATCACAACAAAAACAGCAGCTGGTCCTTAACTCAGTGTGTGTGTGTATGTGTGTGTGTGTGTGTGTGTGTGTGTGTGTGTGTGTGTGTGTGTGTGTGTACGGTGAGCCCAGGTGTGACGCTTCCTCCTCCAATCACACAACAACCTCAGTTAATATCCAACCACCAAATATCACTGCTTATTGGCTGATTTACGTGTGTGTGTGTGTGTGTGTGTGTTTACACTTCAGCCACAGCCATTTAAACAGTTTACATTTGCAAATCCACACTTTAATTCCTCCTCACAGCATTGAACCAATCAATGGCCTCGCTCCGCTGAGAGAGTGATTTGATTGGCTGAGAGCCTGCCGTGATAATTAACCACAGAGTTCAGTTCAATTCCTCACACAGAGAAACAAACTCCAACAAGGTCAGACGCCACCACAGGAAACATCGACAGCCAATCAGCTCCCAGATTGATTTCCTCCAGGTAGCCATTGGTTGAATTTATATAAAAAGTCCACCTGCAGAGACTGAGACAAGTTTATGAGACAACATGTCCTCAACTGTTCCTGCTTAATGTGAACTACAGACCTGTTCACACAGAGGTGGCGCCACAGAGCCGTCTTTACGCCTCCTTTACATGTTTACACAGAACCAAACGACGGCGCCATCATGTGGCTCCAGTGTGTGATGTCAGACAGCATGATGACATCACAGAATCTAACGAGGCGTGACATGTAACACAACAGCGTCAGCCTCTAGTGTGACATATAACACACGTGTCAGCAGCTCTTTATAAACAATAACAATGACATCACATGTCAATAACAATCATTTAGTGTCCCTGTTATATGGCGGCTGATCTCGTCCTCTGCTCGGAGGGTAAGGAGCTCCTGGACCTCACTGTTTGAGTTAGCCGCTAACTGCTAACAGCTGCTGTTCTTCTTCTTTGAGTTAGCCGCTAACTGCTAACAGCTGCTGTTCTTCTGCTTTGAGTTAGCTGCTAACACCTGTGCTGTATTGTTGCTGTATATGACATGGCTCAGGTTAAACCCTGAACATGAACGACACATAAAGAGAATGAGTCCATAAAACTTTCTCTTAACTCATTTGACATTTTTGCTGCACAACACAACGTGACGCAACTATCGGATCAGTGCACAGACTCACATACTTTTGTTATTTTGCGTGTCTTTAATGTTCAAGCTATTTGACTGAATCACACTTTAAAGGCTAAAACACGGCGCCAGCAAACGACGCACGTCAAAAAATACGCCCCTATTATTTTCGATGAACAACCCAACACCAGCTGAGGCTAGATTGCCACGTCTTGTACAGACCAGCTCCTGCAGCAGCTCCTCTTCTCTCCTCACCACTGATGTATAAAGAGAACTAGCTGTTGCTGTGTCTCATGTGTGACGAAGAACAGACGATGAGAGACTTGATGCTGAGGTTGAGAAGTCTCTCGAGCTAAACGACCCACAGTCCCGTCATTATGAAGACAATAGCCACAAAGACACTTCCTGTTGAGTCACAGCTCTGGCGATCGTCTCTTCAGGTGAGACATCAGCTGTAATCAGTGGCTGTCAACACATGATGTGAAGCTGACGCAGAGGAGGAGGTTCAGATCTGTCAGCAGAAGTAGTGAGAACTTGTGTGTTGACGATCATTGTGACGCAGACAGTGTGTGCTTGTGGCGCCACCTGACGCGCGTCACATGACATGCCCCGGCGGCACTGGTGCGTTTTAAGTTTATCTTTTATTTTCATAGTGCTTTGTGAATCTTATTATGTTTTTATGTAGGAAGGTTTATTAGCGGTGTATCACGTTGTGTTGAGCTCAACAACTTTTGCTGTAATTTGAAATTTATTTCAAATATCTTGCTGAAATTTTACAGATTATTAAATACATTACGATTATTCCCAAAAGTTATCTGCAGATTCAAACGAACAGTTTGTGGTAATTATTCTTACACTCTAAATATTTTCTCCGAGTGTCCCTGAAAGCACCAAGTGCCACACAATAATAAGGTATTAAAACAGGACGAGGTCGCTGGCCACAGGATGCTCCTTCAGAGTGATGACGGTTTGGACAAAAACATGTCCGTCATGTATTCATCAGGTTGAAGTGAACGGGACCGGAGAATGTTTATTTAGAAAAAGAGGGAACAGGAAATTGAACATCCAGACGCTGACTCATCCTGATCACTCAGGTTCACTCGTTTCATTTCCATCCTGAGACGAATGGACAGAGATGACGACTCAAACCAACAACAGACTCATAACACAATTAAATGTTTCAGTCTGGACCAAAGTGACATCAACGTCCACACTGAGCCTCAAAATCAAACATCAGCTTAATCTGATCAGCTGATTCTGGAGCTGACTCTGATTTATACAATCATTCTTCTGTTCTCTAAACAGCCGTGTGCTGATGATCCAGCACCAGTCAGTAACAAAGGGTTAAATGTTTCTCCACAGGTGAGCTTCACAGGTGCAGCCGCCTCGCTGTGATATCAAAACAAAAGTTAATCAATAATCTTGTCTTCATCGGGGGAAAGCAGCGAAACTAAACGGCGCTTCACTCGACTGAGGTTTGGTTCGTCTCCAGATTTCAGCTCTGCAGTGAAAGAGAGAAACAGGTGCAGGCGTCTCCTAATAATAATCATCTATATGAATCTAAATCAACAGATTAATTTCCCTCTCTGGCTGTGAGGATCCATTCCCCCGTCGCTGCCGGAGAAAAAAGAAAAAGCAGAAACGATGTTTGGAAGAAGAGAGAAGCAGGTGCAGGCGGCTCGGTTACAAACAGACATTACTGTTATTAGAATAAAAGCTTCAATTCCCCGTCGTCTCATTAGCCAATAATGGCTCCGTTCCCTCTGAATGCCACAGCTGATTGGCTGACTCATCTCCGCTAATTCACTTTGTGCTAATGGAAAAGAGGAGGAGGAGGAGGAGGAGGAGGAGGAGGAAGTGTTCTTTCATATAAAAAAGTAAAAAGAAAAAGCTTCAGTTTTTATGGAAATCTGCAGAGAAAAAACAATTTATAATTTTTTACAGTTTGACACAAAGAGGCGTCGGCCACACGCCAGCTGGAGGAGACGGAGCAGCAGCAGCAGCGCCAGCAGCAGCAGCGTTAGCAACAGTTGCTATAGTAACAGTAAGAATCTACTGTAGTATTTTAGCCTGATGATCAGGCTGGATTGCCTTTAAGGAGGTACTCCACAGTTAGTGTTGCATCGGGGCCACACAGAGACCACATGGAGACTACGAGAGCTGTGATTGGTCGCTTTGAGCTGTTTGTGTTTTCTGATGAGAGCGAAGGCGGCATGAGGCGGGTTAGAGACACACTCAGTGATCTGCTGCTTCTCACTGACACACAGAAGTATGAGAGTGAACCGTAGCCATGCATCAGATACAGGGCTGAGTTACGTTCAGTACAAATGTTTGACTTTTTTCATACAGTAACGTCAGCGGGACGTTCGGGGACACAGCAACACTCACGTAACCTCGTAAAGAAGCTAACTGTGCTAACAGCTAAGGCTGGGTATCGTTTAGCAAATACCAGACCTTTAAAGTGACACTGACACCAACAGGGTTCTTCATTAGACACCCATCATGTGAACAGAGAGGCGTGCACACTGTAAACATTAGATTAATAGCTTGGCTTTTTATTTGCTTCAATCACTGATGGTCTGGCGGGACGGTCCAGGATCAGACCGCCAGCACAGCAAGGATGCAGGTATCATACGGCTGGAGATGTTTCAACACTACTCGAGTTATTTAGGTGGATGCGCTAGAGAGCACCGAAACCCAGCTCTACTAACGACAGATCACAAACGTAAAACAACTTTTTTTGCCAACACTAGATCTAAAAAAAAAAGAGACTGTGTCGTATTAAGTATCTGGAAATTCAACACCTCCAAGCAGACGGCAGAAGATTACGTTATCTCAGAGCGTCGTGCTGCAAAGTCTCTCTTTGTCTGGGCTGCTGCCTCTGTGTCTGCAGCTGTGTACTGAGCAGCATGAATGCAAAGAGCGCTCACTCTGCAGCAACATTTGGGGACTGAAACATCAGCAGAAACTTTCAGACACTGACTGACAAAAAATTAAACAAAAGAAAAATGACCTGAAGGAGTGGTGAGGGGACTGATGATTCAGTTCTCTGCGTGTCGGGGGTCCGTCCTATCAGGTGTGCTGTCCATGTGAACACACACAGGACGTTAGGTTTCTGTTTCTGTGCAGAGAAACAGACATAACAGCTAAGAACAAGCACAGCGAAGGTAAAACATGATCAACTCATCTTCACGAGTGAAATCAGTGGAATGTCCCTTTAATGAATGTCACACACGGACCTGCAGACAGCAGGTCAGACCTGACGACATGGACGACCCCGACCTCACAGAGAGACCTGAAAACACTCAGCTCTGATTGGACAGCTGACTCCAGTGTGTGTGTGTGTGTGTGTGTGTGTGTGTGTGTGTGTGTGTGTGTGTGTGAGCAGCTCTCTGATCTGGGTCCAAAACAAACAGGCCTGTGGGGAGAGAGGAGACACGCTGCGCTGACCGCCGCACCTCCCAACACAGACACACGCACACACACACACACACACACACACACACACACCCATCCTCCTGAGACGCCCCCTCCAGCTTCCTGTCTCCTCGTTCTCCCCTTACATACTGATGTACTGATGACATCACCCCCTCTGACCCAATCAGCTGTCAGATCAGCTGGTACAAGAACAACACCGATAGATGGGAAATCCATTACTACTGTCGCCACGGCGACCGCCGTTACTACAACTACAACAACTGTTACTCTGACAACTGCAGTATGTACTGATGATGCTGTTTCTATGACAACTGACTCAAACATTAAACTGTTACTTTACTGTCGTCAGTATAATGACGCCGTCTGCGGCATAAAACAGCTGCTGCTTTTACCAGTAATACGACTATCAGTCTGACTTGTTTCTGTATGGCGACCTCACCAAACGTTAGTTTAGTTTTCTTTATAGTTACCTGATCGATTATATTATAAGATAATACAATATAATCGATCAGATTTCTTTATGTTTTTCTTCTGAAGGAAGCATTCGTCACACACGATGCATCTAAGGACCGTCGGAAATTTGAAAATTCAAAAATAATTTGTTTTTACAGTTTATGATTGATAAATGGTGAAACATGCTCTCAAAGCCTGCATCAAGTTTGGAGAGCATGTTTTTAAAAAAAAAATAATTAAATAAATAAATCATAATTTTTTTGTGGGTTTTTAAATAATTTTTTTTTTTTTTTTTAAAGAAATTGTGCATGTTTTCTTAAAACATCAGCAGTAACACACACACACACACACACACACACACACACACAATAAAAATACAGTTTAAATCTGTATGCCCCTCCCCTGAGCCACAGTACTAAAAAAATCATTTGACTTGCCTTCCTCTTTTTGCCCCCCACCAGCCTCACACACCAGCCTCAAACACCAGCCTCACACACCAGCCTCACACACCAGCCTCAGGCACCAGCCTCACACACCAGCCTCACACACCAGCCTCACATACCAGCCTCACACACCAGCCTCACACACCAGCCTCAGGCACCAGCCTCACACACCAGCCTCACACACCAGCCTCAGGCACCAGCCTCACACACCAGCCTCACACACCAGCCTCACACACAGCCTCACACACCAGCCTCACACACAGCCTCAGAGGGAAACATGGTAATGTTCACTGCGCTACAGTCATACGACAGCTGTAGTTACTCATCCTGAGACACAACCGATCCTGATTTATTTTCAGTTGTTGTTGTGACATGTTTTCATCATGAAACTTAACATGTCTCTTGTTCTTCCTTCTGTCTCAGTATCAGACTCACGAGTCGTGGGAGCCGAGGTCAGAGGTCGTCTGGTTCACAAACTGAAACATGTTTCATGAAGCAAACATGACGTCTGCAGTGTTTACAGACTCTCGTGATGATGTATGGACACATCTTAAAAACATCAGTGTGACCGTCACAGCACTAAGACACGGCCTGCACAGCGACACTGACGCATGTTTGTGTCTGCAGGTTGATTTTCAGCACAGAGAGGCGTGTTTAAGAGGCAGCCTGGTGTCATGTAGGCAGGTTTCACTGTGAAGCTTCCAGAGAGACGTCAGGCTGCCAGCTCGCTGTGTCGACAGTCAGAGCCGCTGATGTGATTATGTTGTTAGAGGAGGCAGACTGGGCCCAGTCCCAACACACACTCAGCCTGCTGCTGCTGCTGCTGCTGCTGCTGAGGCCTCACAACAACTTGTACCACCTTAAAACTGTCCAAAATATTAACTATATACCACCTTAAAACTGTCCATTATCTGAGAAATATACCACGTTAAACCCTCTTACACTCACATTCAGAACTTCTTTTAGTTTCCATGACAAACTCTGTTTTATATAAATCATAATTCTCTCGCTGTGCTGAAACTGACTGGTTGTGTCAGTTAGCATCTTTAGCTCCGTTGCGTCAGTTAGCATCTTTAGCTCTGTTGCGTCAGTTAGCATCTTTAGCTCCGTTGTGTCAGTTAGCATCTTTAGCCCCATTGCGTCAGTTAGCATCTTTAGCTCTGTTGCGTCAGTTAGCATCTTTAGCTCCGTTGTGTCAGTTAGCATCTTTAGCTCCGTTGTGTCAGTTAGCATCTTTAGCCCCATTGCGTCAGTTAGCATCTTTAGCTCTGTTGCGTCAGTTAGCATCTTTAGCTCCGTTGTGTCAGTTAGCATCTTTAGCCGTGTTGTGTCAGTTAGCATCTTTAGCCCTGTTGTGTCAGTTAGCATCTTTAGCCCTGTTGTGTCAGTTAGCATCTTTAGCCGTGTTGTTTCAATTAGGATCTTTAGCCCTGTTGTGTCAGTTAGCATCTTTAGCCGTGTTGTGTAAGTTAGCATCTTTAGCTGTGTTGTGTCAGTTAGCATCTTTAGCCCCGTTGTGTCAGTTAGCATCTTTAGCCATATTGTGTCAGTTAGCATCTTTTGCTCTGTTGCGTCAGTTAGCATCTTTAGCCCCGTTGTGTCAGTTAGCATCTTCAGCCGTATTGTGTCAGTTAGCATCTTTTGCTCTGTTGCGTCAGTTAGCATCTTTAGCTCCGTTGTGTCAGTTAGCATCTTTAGCCCCATTGTGTCAGGTAGCATCTTTAGCCGTGTTGTCTCAGTTAGCATCTTTCGCTCTGTTGTGTCAGTTAGCATCTTTAGCTTCGTTGTGTCAGTTAGCATGTGACCTGGACACTGTTGAGTCTTTGTCCTTCAGCCGTTAGACTCAAAGCTTCTGTATGAAGCTCAGCTCTCCGTCATGTCTCTGGCGAGTCTGATGAAGCTCGGACACTAAATGAAGGAAGATTCACAAGAGTTTCATCTGTTTTTGGATAATAAACTTTACATGTGTCTGATTCAGAGGTTTGGTTCTTCTCGAGTGAAGCACCTGACACCAGCAGCTGCTGTGGCTGGACTGGTCAGCTCCCAGTTTAACTCTGGGTGTGAGGCAGGGTGGAGCTGACGGAGCTGCAGTTACAAAGGTTTGAAAGTCCATTTTTAAAGAGCGGAGGAGTTTTTAGCTCCGTCTCAACACCCTGAGGTTTCCTCTGTGTGTGGTCGCACAAACCAAACGTCCCTGTGTGGCTTCCTGCCAGAGCTGCTTCAGGTTTCAGGTCCCCGTCCACTTCCTGCTTGGTCCTTGCTTGGTCCTTGCCCACAGTCAGAACTGGTTTTAATGTAACGACTGGTTTCTTCTTACTGGGCCGAACGGACCAACGTTGAACCGATATTCTGATTAACGATTGTCAGGTGAGGTCACGGCGGTGTTTTACAGTGAGTTTAAGCCTCTTGATGTCGCACGTACACACATCAAACTCGTCACCGGGGTGCGTTTGTGTTGGGGGTCTGTGACCACTGAAGATAAATAAACTCTGCGGGAGTTTCACTGATTTAAATGCCAGAAAAACCAAAAATGCATCTGGAAAAATACAACAAACGAGAGCCGCTGTTTTCTCGTTTTATGAGTCTGAGTGATGATGTGAAGAACTGCAGCACCAACAGGACGACAGCCAGAGATTTACACACACTCGGGTTCTCCCAACGTCCTCACACACACCAGAGAGAACGTCTCCAACAACTTGGATTTTTCACATTTTTAACTCCATATTTTTAATTGTATTTATCAAAATGAGATCTAAATGTTTCAAAGCTTTCCCCTCACTGCGGGGACGCAGGGCCCCCGGGGGCCAGGGGGACATGTTCCCATTACTTTTTAAAATCCCATTTTTTCTGGCTGAAGTTAAGGACGCGACAATAAGCACGCAGCAGGATGAAAGCATGGCGAGTGTTTTCTGGTGAGCAGAGTGAGAAGGGACGTGAGGAGAGTCAGAAAAGGCTGGAGTGAGTTGAAACCCTGCGACGCAGCGCAGAGCGGCAGAGAGGAGATGGACAGAGAGGAAAACAGTCTGACAGACGCAGATAAAGTCAACAGAGAGTTTGAGTTACGACTTGTTGTTTTTGCTGCTGTCAGAACACACAGCGAGCGGCCGGGCGGCAGAGAGGCTCCATGTGAAATGAATCAGGACTGTAACGGTCTCTGTGGAGGGTCTGCTCGTCTCAGCGCTGCACACACTGAATTATGGGCTATGGGCCTGTCTCTACACCAGCAGCACAGAGACAGACACAGACAGACACAGACAGACAGACAGACAGACAGACACAGACAGACAGACAGACAGACAGACAGACACAGACAGACAGACAGACAGACAGAGTTCTGCAGGCTGCAGCTCAAAGATCTGTCTCTACACATGACTTCACGTCCTCACCTGTCTCTGTGTCTCTGTGTGACCTCAACAGTGCACACATTCAACATATGCTCAAAGATCGGCTCCTGTGATGTCCTAAGGAAACTGCAGACACTCCAAAGCAGCAATAAACCAGATTCTGATCAAATGAAGGATTCAAACGTGACTGACTTCAGTTTTTCCTGCGGCTGTGAACGCACCATGAATTACCCAGAGAGACTTTCTGTTCTTGAAGCCACCGTCTCTCACTGAGTCTGTGTGTCGTGTCTCTGTGTCGACGATGGACCGAGCGTCTCTGCCAAATTACCAGTTAACCCTCTCCTCCTAAATTCAATTCATCAGAGTGCGAGCTCTCGACCCAGTGAGAGCCAATCACAGCGGCCCGCTCAGAGACGCTGGAGTGATTTTATAGAGACGAACGTTTGCTGACCTGAGAGCAGTCTGAGAGAGGAGGAAGAGAAAGATGAATAAAGTGATGCTGAATAAAGAAATGACACGTCTGACACGACGATGATCAGCAGATACAGAAAATTACCACAAAATAAAATGTGAATAAAGATGATTCAACATCGACTATGGCAGACGATCAAGTTTCAAGTCTTCTGAGAGCACGTTGACGATTATTAGAGTTGAGTCTGATGCTTTTTTATGATGCGTTCATCTCTCCACGTGTGTTAACTTGTGTTTAAACTCTTAACAGACGAACAATCATCAGTGTCCCAGTGAATTATGACGTCTGTTTGTCAGGAGGCAGCTTGATGTTGTTTTAATGCAGCTTTTATGACCCAGCGTGACAGAAATGCAGTGTCCTCATTCACTCCATGAATCTGTTAAGGGGGTTAGACATGACGTCATCTGATCAGGCCGATCAAACACACACACGCACACACACACACACACGCGCTCCTGGAGGATTTATTCACGATGGATTAACCTCCTGATTGTTGCTCCAGTCGCCTCTGTGATACCTGTAAACCTGTGTGGTGACTCACAGATCTGCTCCTCAACCTTGACTTCATGCACCAGACTGTCTCACATGTGCCTCAGGCCAAACATCCGTCCGACCAATCAGAGCAGAGCTGGATCACTCTGCCTGACACTCACGCAGTAGGGTCAAAGTTAATCGAATAAATCCAAACTTCAGTCAGATATAAAGTCTGAGTTACAGAAACCATCCAGAGCAAACCATCAGCAACAAACTACAAGCAAACAGTAGTGAGGAGCAGATCTGACTTCTGAGAGGACGCCAGGACTTTGATTCACATGAACATCAGAGATAATGAGAACCTCAGGAGGTGGACGTCAAACTGAATCTAAAAACATCCCATCATGTGTGTGTCACGTCACATTTGCAGCTACTGGGCGCAGCGGGTTTGTTTGAACAGGAGGAACGTCTCTCTGTGACAACATGTTCTCATCCCAACTCATCAAAGACCGCGTCTTGCTCAGTAGTCCAACATGTGAAAGTGTGACGTGCTGGGTATCCTCCTGCGGCAGTTTGGGACCTTCAGGGACGACATGTCAATTAGCACTTGTCTCATGAATTGTGTCCTTAAAAGCTATACGTTCAACACACAGGTGCAGTTTCTGCTCGTTACATGCGTACAGTCTTTTTCAAAATAAACTTACAGCTAAGGCTGCGGCAGTGTGACACCGTCATGGTACGACAGCCACCTCAGGTCTCACAGGATTATAGAGTTATTGAGGCATGTCGCCATATGCGATAAGTCGGTTAACTGCACGGTAAATTTAAAGGAATATTACGCAATATTATTGCTTATCGCAATAATTTCTGACACAATTAATCGCTCAGCAAAATTTGTTATCGTGACAGAACGACCTTTAAAGAAATAAAAACAGAGGAGTTTTTGTTGAACAAATGTTTAATCACTGTCACTGAAACTTGAGACATCAGGGGTCAGCACGCCCGGGTCCCGCCCTGCCTGCTGTCTGGGCCCACAGGGCGGCAGCTCCATGTTACTCGTCCAGGCTGAGCCAGACCAGGCCCCGTGGTCCAAGGCCCCGCCCCCAGGTCTGGCTCCAGAGGGGGGGCCGGTGTTTCCATACAGGGCGAGGTTCTCTTTATCCAAATGTGCTGTGTCACTGAGGTCCACACTGGACAGCTCTCAGTCTGGCCCCCGCTGCAGAGTGCGTCTCACAGGGTGCTTCTGTGTGTCGGTGTCTGACGCCGAGGTCCACTGACAGAGCGTCGGTCGGCGTCTGACGAGTTGAGAGTGAGAAGAGGCCGAGACAGCGATCAGAGAAACCACTGTGCAGAGAAATCCATACAAGAATTGGAGAAGTGGAGGTGCCTGAAACCGCCGCCGCCTCCTGCAGGGTTTATTTGTGGTGTGAACACCCACTAATGGAGGAGGTCAGGATATATGGAGGTCTGGAACAAAGTCAAGAAACAGTCAATGTTGCTTTCTTTTAACCTCCATCTTTCTCTGACCTCCAGTGAGTAGTTTTTCTGTTTGAAACAAGTCAACTTTATTTATAAAGTCCAAATCACAGAGGCTTCACAGTCTGCACAGCTCAGCGTGTCCTCCGACCCTCCATTCACACACTGACAGACTCCCAAAAAAGACTGTGAGCAGGGAGAGGAGGGAGGAAACTCAGCAGGGACGGACAGGAAGTAGATGTCTGTGTACAGTCAGTCGGCTCATCTTTACAAGATCAACTGTGAAATACTGACAATATGTTGTTTCTACAGAGCATCTGTATTTCTCTATATCTTCATCATCATCATCATCATCATCATCATGGCTCATGTGTAAAAATGGACCATTGTTGCTGTATGATTCATACATGAGGGTGATTCATCACTATTAATACAGAGACCAGCTTGCTGTTATCACTGAATCCAACTCAAAGACAAAGTCTGTTCTGACTAGAACCAAACCAGCACTGGACTACGGAGGTTATCACCGTCCATCCTCGTCCTGCTGACAGCAGCGTGAGATCTATAACGACGGCTGACGTCTCATCAGGCTGCAGACGTTGAAGCTACGGAGCCGTTTAGTTTTAAAAAATGTTTAAATTACTGTAAGTTATTGATTATTGTTTTTGTGGCCCCTCCCTGTGAACAGGACCCTGAGACACTTGATCTCCTTAGATCGCTGCATTGACTCACTCCTGACTGGAGGGAGCGTGAGGTGCATCGGCGGTTTGGTGTAACGTCTGCAGTGATGCTTTACACCTGCTGTACACTTTACTCCAGACGTCTGCGTACACACAGCTCACAGAGTGGGAGTGACGGCCCACAGGTCAGTTGGCCGTTGGTTCCTTGGTTTAAAACAGAGTGCTCCGTACCTTTAAACCGCCACGCTCACTTTCACATCAGCTCAAATGTAACTGAAGTGCTCGCTGGTGCTCGGAGTGACGACTGAACGCTCTGTGCTGCACGTGTCAACTGCTCAATGTCAAATATGCGTACAAATCTAAAGGATCATGGGGGGATAGGTGTGGAGAGCAGGGAGTGAAGAATATGATAAACAAAATGTTGTCACACATTATCAGAGCTACATTACGTCAACAGACTAGAATAATAAAATCAGTTGCATTTTCAGTCACTAGAACATGTTACTGCTGCAGAAATGAAGCGATGAACAGACTGAAAACTTTATCTGATTAGATAAAACAGATGTAGACAGTTTTGTTTAAGGTCTATATTCACATGAAAAAAGGTGATCATCACAATATATCTCCTGTCAGCATATCATAAAAAATGTAAAATCATAATACGATTGTATCGTGACTTAAGTATCATGATAATCGTATGGTGGATCGTCTGGTGATGAACACGACTCGTCAACAGCTACAGAAAAATAAAAAAACCTGCAGTCATGTTTCATTAAGAGGAAAATTACTACTACAATCAATCACATTATGCACAACAGAATTCCATGACTTTCCATAACTTTCAAGGATTTTAGTAATTCTATCACTCTTCTTGGCCTGAAAAACGAGATTATACGATTTTTCCACATTTTCCATGGTAACGTGTGTTTCGTCCGACCAACGGTCAGAGATAAAAACAACAGAGGAGCAGAAGTTATGATCGGAAGTGATATGTTATTTTTTTGTTGACTGGCAGAATGATTAATTGATTCATTCTTTCAGCTCTCATCTGAACAGATTTAAATTTCATCTCATCTTATCTTAAATGTAGTGAAACCAGTCACTGCCTGGTGACATAAAATCGATCTACAACCTGATGGATGATCAATGAAATGATGGTTTGTAACTGAAGGTAGTAAAATATAAAAACTGTTGAGTCTTCAGTCGACGTTCAGACGTGGCCCTCAGCGAAGCCCCGCGGCAGTTTGTACTCTATTTCCAAATGTCTGGTTGGCTGTGGAAGCAGTGGAGAGCGTTTGTTGGACTCATAGAGCAGAGGAGGAGGAGGGGGAGGGGGGAGGGGGGAGGAGGGGGAGGAGGGGGAGGGGGAGGGGGAGGAGGCGTCACTAAACATAGAACAAGTGTTCCTCCGCCAACATCTACAACCAAAACCAGTGATATCCACCAATCTGTTCACCACACAGACGACACCTCCGGCGCTCCCTCCTCCCCCTCCCCCCTGCGTCGCTCTCCGAGGTCAGCCTCCACAGGAATATCTCCCCATGTGGATGAATATTAAAGCGGCAGCTGTGTGGGAGGAGAGGTGAGCGGGGTGAACGCCGAGAGGATCCATTCACATCGCCCGGCCTCCATTTTTAGTTTTCAGGCAATTAAAATTCATCCTTCACTCTGGCTGGAAAATGGAGACGATGGTCGAGCTTCTATTTACTGTAATGATGATGTGGAGTAATGTGTCTGAAGAGTGTGTGTGTGTGTGTGTGTGTGTGTGTGTGTGTGTGTGTGAGGTTAGTATTTATTCAACCAAGAAGTTTCTATCTGATGGAAAAACGATGGGAGGATTCAGATCAATGATTTTACATCACTGACTCGAATACCAACAACATCACAACATCACCAGGAGAAACGTTTCCAGCGTCCATCTCTGAAAACCACTGATACATTTACACATCATGATGTGATTGATCCCGAGGGGATCAATACTGTGACTCACGGTGTGACACGTTAAAGTCCCTCAGACGTAAAGCAAAGAGAATCAAAGACAGCAGATGAAAGAATTATAAAAAAATAATAAGTACGTCAGAATATAGGAATAAAAATATGTGCATTATGCTTCAGTATGTCAGATATTTAAAAATATAAATATGAATAACATGCTGAGTGTGTAAAATGTGTAAGAAATATAAAAACAATATGTGCCTTATGTGACATTAAAATGTATAAAACTAGTAAAATTACTGATTACATGACGATGTATGAAACTAGTGTGTAAAATCTTAGAGGTATAAAAATATGTGCAATATGTTTTGATGTACAACAAATAAATGACGAGTTTTAACTGCTGACACGTGAATTAAGCCAAAGTGACAGTTTATTACACACACACGGTGAAAGTTTACGTCCCAGCTTCACTGTGGTCGACGAGGTTACAGACACGAAACCACCTGGTTATAGTTCAGAGAGGTTTTTTGTAGACTTGCACCGATTTATCGCCAGCGCTCAGAATCAGGAGACAGGTTGAAATAAACTGAAATTTCCCTTTAAGAACACAAATCCCAGCTGCTGTCTGTCCTCCTGTCCCAGCTGCTGACTGTCCTCCTGTCCCAGCTGCTGTCTGTCCTCCTGTCCCAGCTGCTGACTGTCCTCCTGTCCCAGCTGCTGTCTGTCCTCCTGTCCCAGCTGCTGACTGTCCTCCTGTCCCAGCTGCTGTCTGTCCTTCTGTCCCAGCTGCTGTCTGTCCTCCTGTTCCAGCTGCTGTCTGTCCTCCTGTCCCAGCTGCTGTCTGTCCTCCTGTCCCAGCTGCTGTCTGTCCTTCTGTCCCAGCTGCTGTCTGTCCTTCTGTCCCAGCTGCTGACTGTCCTCCTGTCCCAGCTGCTGTCTGTCCTCCTGTCCCAGCTGCTGTCTGTCCTTCTGTCCCAGCTGCTGTCTGTCCTCCTGTCCCAGCTGCTGTCTGTCCTCCTGTCCCAGCTGCTGTCTGTCCTCCTGTCTCAGGTCTGTTAGTTTTCTCCTCACAGTGAAGCTTCCTGCAGCTCAGACTGAGCAGCGTCTCTAAATCCTCCAGAGAGGACACACTTTGTCCCGCCGTCTTTAACCGACTGCAGGAGACAATAAACAGACACTCTGCTGCTAAGTGGGACATTTTCCTGACAGCAGCCACAGCCTGAGTGTCTCTGCAGCTTTCACACGACACAACTGTACAGCTTCAGACGAGGCTGAGAACATCTCTGCAGAGACTCTGTCTGTCTGTCTGTCTGTCTGTCTGTGTGTCTGTCTGTGTGTCTGTCTGTGTGTCCGTCTGTGTGTCCGTCTGTCTGTGTGTAACTGATCCTGCCTGTATGCGTCTCTGCTGCCAATAGAAACCCTGGAAATGAACAGATTGTGTTTGCTGTGTTATGAAATCAAAACAGCGTTCAGATTATTTTGGGCTCCAGATAACAATAAGAAGACGAGAGCTGCAGGCAGCAGAGAGCGGCTCACAGGGAGCTGTTTCATAAGCTGCAGAGAAAATGTAGAAATGAAACATTTATCAGATACCTGCTGCTTATTGCTGTTATTATTGTTATTATTAGTATGGATTCACTGTTTGAGGCTGAAACACCTCAGTCCATCACCATCATCATCCTCACTGTGACCTCGTCACATGACCACGTCTGGTCATTAACATGTGGTGTCCAAGGTACCCTGGGTGTGTTGGCTGTTGACGTTCTGGGACGCCGTGTCAACTTCAGCCTGTTACATGCATTGTCTGTTTTCAAAATACACTTCTGTTTTCACAGGAAATGTACAGTTTGATACAGTCTCTTTCAAAATAAAAGCACTACGTCAGTGATTTTTTTTTTATTGTAATGTCTCAGTAATAACATTAATAATGTAATGTGTGAGTAATAATGAGAACAGTTGTTAGGTATGAGCCACAATGTTCTTAACTGTGATTAATAATAATGTTAATAACTTTGATGTATCAGTAAAAATACTCAGAAATATAATGTACAAAAATGTCAATTGTTGTATTAGTCGTATACTTTATGCTTTATACCTTGATGAAGTCATTATCTTAATAACTGTAGTTTTAGTCAAACTGTTAACAGTTGTAAAGTATCAATTAGAATGTTATTAACTTATTAATATTAATATTATTAATGATAATAATAATGTGTAAAAATACTAATAATTGTAATTTATTAGTCAAATGTTAATAACTTTAATATATTAGTAAAATGCTTATAATTGAAATGTATTATATATAAATAACTGTAACGTATGAGTAATAATGTTAGTTATTGTGAGAAGGGAGTTACTGATGGTGTGAGTGGGTGGTAAAAATGTAAAAATACTAATTCTAATGTATAATTATTGTATTGACTATAAGTAATAATGTTAATAACTGTAATATATGAGTAATACGGTTAATAACTTTACTGCACTGGTGATAATGTTTATGATTAATAATAATAATGTTGAGGTGAAGGCGTCACTTTGAGCTCATTGTGACGAATATTTGTCAATCAGTGGAGGAAACAGAGGCTGAAACCTGATTGGTTGATGGTGTTTTAGTGATATGACTGGCGGATGTGACGGAGGCCTTGGAGGGACAAACCTACGTCCACCTGAGTTCAGACCATTTACAGGTGTGATGCTGTCAACAACAACAACAACAACAACAACAACAAAAGCTGGAACAATACTGAACTCTGCTCATCAGTGAAAATCAGCTTCAAGATAAAACTTCTTTGAGGAATCAATGATGAGAAGCGCCTGACTGGATCTATGATGGACGCCAGGAAACCAGACATGATGAGCGAGGACGCTCAGAGCTGAGAGGTGAAGGTGAAACAGGAAACACAAACTGTTCAATCTGTTTCTTTCTCTCTTCACACCAAACAACTTTAAGAGCCTGCAGTCGTTTTAAACTCCAACGAGCCAATTTTCTCTCCTGCTCCTCAAATAGAAACACTAGGAAGCAGTCAGAGACCCAACAGCAATTTTAAAACATTCATGCAGCCATTTTCTCTCAGCAGAGGAAACAGCCGCTCTCACACACTCTGCACTTAGTGCTCCTCTTCCTCTCCAACGCCGCCAAACACCCCAAAAAGCAACACAAACAAATTCAGCAACGATTGGAAACAAACACAAACTCTCTTCTCTTCTGAATCAAACCAAACAGCTGCATCACAAACATTCACCCCTCCATCCGTCCTCCTACCTTCTTCAGCTGTCCGCTCCGGGTTCCCACAAACACCACCGTGTGCTCCCCGTAGGTGTAGGCCGCCACGGCGCCCATGCCCTCGGTCCGGTCCTCGTACAGCGGGTTTCCCTCGATGACCCTCAGGCCTCCGAGAGGCTGGTTCAACACCAGGCCGCAGAAATCATCTCCGATCTGCTTCGGCTGTGGAAGAGACAGGACGGGGACATTATTAAAAGGAACTGCTCCTTTAATGTAACATCAGAATCACAACGAGCCTGCTTCAGATGCAGGAGGAGAGGAAGAGGAGGAGGAGGAGGAGGAGGAGACAAAGACATCAGACAACTAATGCGTTCATTAGATACCTGCACAAAAACAGAAACGCTGTGGTCTCCATGTGTCTCCTTTTTGCCTTTGTTAATACAAATAAGATGACTGTGATATTAACTCGTCAGAGATGCTGTAAAATGCAGCGAACACAAAGGTCTAAGGGTTACAGAGAGATCTTTGATAGATCTTTGAAGTCGGGATGGATGAGGTGCGTATCCATAGTCAGTGTGTACAAACAGTAACAGTCATCAAAACCACCAACTGGTCAGAAAATGGATTCATTGTAAAGTTGTCCACCATGGTAGCAGTTAGCTGCTAGCTAACCGTAGCTAACTTGTTTGTCCATTGTTTAAGATGTAGATTTTATTTTCCTGATGTACAAGGATGGTTCAGTGTACTGCTCAGTTCATAAAGCGTATCACTCTGTGGGTCCCATACTGAACGTATCAGTACCAATACCTGTATTGTTACACCGCTACTTGTGGCGTAACGTAATGATGTCATTGCAAAAGGACAATGTGATGGCGTGACAGAAGTCTGAGCTTTTCTGCAGCAGCTATAAAAGTGTTTATTTTAGACTGAAGCAGCATCATGAACACAGCCGCCTGCTGGACGTCCATTTTCAGAGGGGCAAAACATTCAATATGCATTCAGTTTGATAGCCTTGATCTGACTGTGACCTTTGACCCTCTATCAGTCTGTGTGTAAAAACACTGTCTTTCCTTGTTAAGCCTCATTGCAGCACCACTAACACAGATAACAGTTCTGCTGCAGGGAAATAAACAGAGGGGAGTGTCCAAAATGAGGAAAGTATCTGATTCAGAAACACAACAAGAGCGAAGCCCTTTGTGCTGACACGTGTACACGTCACATCCTGCTGCATCACACCAGTGACACGTCACGTATCTGAAACTTGTTCAGGCTGAGTGTGAAGCTTCTTTCAGAGTCTGCATTAAAGAGTGGACACAGACACACGAGTGGATCTGAGCTCCCCACTGAGCTCAAAGTGTTTAAACCACCTCTGCATCCTGAGGCCTAATGACTCCGCTGAATAAACAGCAGCACCAGGACAAGAAATAAAGAGGAAGAGAATAACCAGAACAACTGAAGAGTTTAAACTTCACACACGGTCGGCGCACTTTGATACAGCTGACGTCTGTAGTCTACGAAGAAACACAGTCCAACAGGGAAATAACCTGTGTCATCAGACTGTAACAATCCATCTGAGGCTGTGTGACAGGCTGAGACACCTGTCAATCAATCAAACACACACCTGTAGCTTTAAATGTCTCAGCAGAACAATCAGATCTCCACCGAGTCAAAGCAGATGAACCAGAGTGTGTCTGTGTGTGTGTACATGAAGCTGTGTGTATCAGTGTCACACTGAGAGGAAACGTGTCACCATTTCATTGTGTTGACTGGACGTCTGATCGGAGACGATTTAAAGTGTTTGATCCTCCAAGAGTTTCATGTTTCTGTACGTGTCTGTGTGCAGACAGAGTATAGGAACAGGGAGGGGCCGCAGCGTTATTACAGGGTCCACACACACACACACACACACACACACACACACACACACACACACACACACACACACAGAGGTTGGCTAACACCCTGTCATTAGCGGGTTAAGGCCTCGATGCATCACAGCAGCAGAACATGGTGGAAATGTACTTATGAGGCTCAGATCAGCTCTGTGTGTTCACTTTGTTTCTCAATCACTATTTATAGTTCAGAGTGTTTCCGTCCTCTGTGCTCGTTCTTTATTTACTAAACGTTCTGTTCTCGTTACATTACAAAGCTGTAGCTTTGTCCACAGAGAGGCCACGCCCAGACTGATGACATCACAAGTATGTTGGTATAGTTACAGATGAGATGGAAACATATTGTTCACAACTCGGCTCATTCTGAACTGAGTCGAGACACCAACGAGTTCTCATCCAAAATATTCACGCTTTCTTGTGCCTTCAGTATGTGACACTGAGGCACAGCTGACGCCTCAACTCAGCCTCACTGTGACCTCGTCACATGACCACGTTTGGTCAGTAACATGTGGCGTCCAAGGTACCCTGGGTGTGTTGGTTGTTGACGTTCTGGGACGCCGTGTCAACTTCAGCCTGTTACATGCATTGTCTGTTTTCAAAACACACTTCTGTTTTCACAGGAAATGTACAGTTTGATACAGTCTCTTTCAAAATAAAACACCGCCAACTGACATTTTTTTCCACACACACGTGGTTACGTTTAGCCAACACACACACACGTGTGGTTGGGTTTAGGGAAAAAGAACAGGGTTTGTCTGTACAGTCTTACAGGAAGTGAACACTGGCCTCCTAGGTAAAAGTTGGTGCTTGTTGCCCCCCCACCGCCTTAGCTGTTGTTGTTGTCCTTCTGCGTTTTCCCCTGACGCCACTGGGCACAAGTAGTGACAGATAGAAGCAAGACAAGAAATGTGTCTTTTAATTTTGTGTCATTTTCTGAATTCTTACAATGCACAGAGCAAAAGGAACGAACAAGACTCAGTGTGCAGAGGTCTGAGCAGCACACTGCAGAGAAACACACCTGTTACTGTGAGAGTCCTCACAGTATGTGTGTGTGTGTGTGTGTGTGTGTGTGTGTGTGTGTGCATACAGCAGAAAGATCATCATTAACTGTGAAGGAAGGTCCTGAAGGTACAACACACACACACACACACAGACACACACTGAGGACAGCTTGTTACATGTTGTGCGGACAGGCGGCCTGCTGGTGACGCTTAATGAAAAACAAGACTGAGACACACACACACACACACACACACACACAAACAAGGACATTGTCATATTACATCCATGCATGAACATTTCACACACACACACAACACACAACCCACACCCACACACACACACACACACACACACACACACTCACTCACTCCCTGCTGTGTATGATAAAAGAAGGAGGTCAGAGCCTGGACACAGGCCCCGCCTCCTCCGTCTTTGCCCTAAAAACACACACACACACACACACACACACACACACCTCATCACCTCCATCAGCGTGTGTCTGATTGGCTGTGAGTCGTCTGGACGTTAGTTAGCTGGTTGGTTAGTTGCCGGGGGCGACGCCCCCCCCCCCCCCCAATCATCTTCCAAAATCCAAGCTCGGCCCCGAATTCGTCTCCTGGCGGGTTTCCCTGCTCGGTTGCCATGGTTACCACTGCAGGCCATTACCGCCATGAATAAGAACATCATCTACCCCCCCGACCTGAAATAACCCCACTGCAGACGGACAGAGAGACGCAGGCTTCTTCTTCTTTTGTTTTTTATCCGTTCATTCAAAGACAGGAAGTAGATTTGTGTTTAAACTTCAGAGGAAGAGGCCGGTCATCTTCACAGATCTGTGTGTGTGTGTGTGTGTGTGTGTGTGTGTGTGTGTGTGTGTGTTTGTGTGCTGCAGCCTGCAGGCAGCCTGCGGTCAGACAATGTACGGTGTCCTCAGAGAGACAGAAACAAAGACAGATTTCTCTGGATCTCAGAGCGTCTGCTTTTTCTTCACCTGCTGGACCAAACTGATCTGAAACATGTAAAACCGGTTAACATCACCACGTGTGTCAGCGACACCAAATAATTCAGCTCCTCCTCTCTGTTCAGTGTGTTCACACGATATGATTTAGATTCACTTCTGCTGAAGACAAACCCTGTGGACACAGACCCTCAAGGTTTATCACCAAAAAGTTGTTTTTCATTAGTCACTCATTATTAGCTTTAGCACTTGTACCTGAACCGTATAAATTAGCCTAGCAGCTACTTTTCCTCTAATTGCAGTTTATCAAACTATATGTAGTTTTTAATTCTTTTTCTTTCTCACCGTTGGGTTACATCTCTGTGTCTCTCAACACAACAGCTCAGTTGAATTTCTGAACATTGTTGAAACAGAGCAGCTACAGACGCTGCAACATGTTAGCAGAGTGAGATGCTCGGCCAGGCAGGTAACGAATGTTACGTCATGTTTTATCTTGAAACAGCACGTGAAAAAAAGGAAAATATTTCCTCTCTCTCGGCTATTTGATGGCGACACACTGTTAAAACAGAGGTGTAGATCCTGTAGATCAATGACATACTTTGCATCAATGATACTGGATCGCTGATCATTGAATTCATAGTTGGATCCAGACTGATGCTCATGTGAAGGTCTTATCCTGGTTTTGAGAACAGAAGAATGTTGTGACGTAACGTACAAACACTGCGGCAGCTGAGTGTGAATGAAGCCTGTCGTGTTGTGTTCACACTCAGTGAGAGACACTCACTCTGACATCTGAAACTTTAACAGTCTTTTCAGTTGAAGCCGCTGGCGCCGCTTTCTGATTGGTTCGTGTGGAACTCCGTGTGGATGCAGGGCAGCCTTGTTAAGTAACCACGGTAACGAGAGTCGTCCCTCCCCACGGTAACAAGAGCGGATCCTCTCCCTCATGGCCAGGTTGATGTCGTGGAGGGTGAAGAGACAGAGGACGGTCTCTCTGGGAGGGTTGGAGCGATTCTTCTGACCCTGCAAACACAAAGAAACACCAGCAGAGTTCAGACCCCTGACGCAAGACTCCCAACTACACCACGTCTGTCTGAGGACAAACGAGAGACGAGTCTGTGATCTCACAGCAAAAGAGACGAGAGAGAAGGACAAATGATGAAAGGATTATTGCAAAGAGGAAAGAAAGAAAGAAGGGACACAAAGGACGGGAAAACAGAAATAAAGACACAGCCTGCAGAAGAATCAACAGAGAAAAGTTCAGTCAGAAGAAAAAACTGAAGACAGAAAATAAACTGAAGAATGAAGAATGAAAAAGAAACAAAGGAACAAAGAAAGAGATCTGAGTTACAGAGGAAGTAAAGAAAATGAGACAGAGCAAGAAGAGATGGAAGACAAAGAACAAAAACAAAGACAAGACAAAGAAAAGACAAAAGAAGAAGAAAACAAAAAGATAAAAGACATCGGAACAAAGACAATGAATGAAAAGACAAAAAGAAAAAAACAAAACAGACCAAAGAAAAGTCTGAAAGAAACAAGAAAAAAAAGCCACAATGAAAAAGAAGGAGAGAAAAAGAAAAGGACAAGGAAAGACCAGACGAAAGACATCCAATCAGGACGGAGCAAATCACCTGTGAGAAGACGACAAAGAGGACGTCATCGTCCTCCGACAGGCCGAGCGCCTGGGCCAGCCGCCGCCCTGGTTTCTGTTTGTAGGCGGCCTGGACCAGCCGGTACTCCACGCCGTCTTTGGTGCAGCCGAGAGGAAACTCCACGTACGAGTAGAACTCGGTGTCGTTGGAACACATCCTGACGATCTTAGAGGTGAAGAACTTCTCTCCGCCGGCGTCCATCTGCGTCAGCTGCGTGTCCAGCTGCAGAGTCAGGAAGTAGACGTAGGTGCGGCTGGAGAAGCCGTAGACGTAGTAGATGTCGAAGGCCGGGTAGAGGGACAGCGTGTCCGACGGGATCTTGATCTGCGAGGAGACGAACTCGTCCTGGTAGACTAGAGAGAACATGTTGACGCTCTCCTCGTCCTCCACCAGCTTCCTGCTGGACAGCGTGGGGAAATACTCAGACTTTCCATCGATGGCGGCGCCAATGAAGAGGCGGCTGCCGCCCTTCACCGGCTTCTTCCTCTTTGGGTCAGCGGTCCAGTCATCCTCACCAACAACCACACCTGGAGAGGAAGAGGAGGAGGACACATACCATTAGGGCACTGGTACTGGTGCACCCAGCCTGCACTGTTACTGGTCTTACTGGTGTCCCATAGAAACTGTACTGTGATATCCAGTCCTCGCCTTCAGAACCATTTCAGAACTTTGAATCATGAGATCAAGTCTTAAATATGAGTTAGAACTAACTGTGCGTGACATGTGATCACACACATCATGCAGCGTGTGTGTGTGTGTGTGTGTGTGTGTGTGTGTGTGTGTGTGTGTCAGCCGACAGACTGTAAACAGTGTGTGTGGGAGCGCAGATCTGGTACGAGATATGAAGACCAAGTTGTCAGTGCCGTTGTTGTTTGTCAATCATCTGCTGTTTGTCCCGACTGTCTTCATTCAGGTTTTTGTTCAAACTAAAAAACAATGGCAGCTGATTTACAATAAAAACCTGCAAAACATTTTGACACCCGACAACATGATTGACACCTGCAGGTTGAAACGCTCTGCAGCTTGTCAAGAACAAAGTGGAGACGAAACACTGGAGCTTTGTTTTTCTTTTTGGGCATCGAAATTACCAAAACACTGACATGATATCAGCTCAAAGTCTGATGAGTGTGTCTGAAATTAAACCTGCGGGACAAAAGACAGCAGGCACCATCGTGTGTTTACACCCTGAGGCCTTCATGGTGAACACTCTCCATTGAATTAACTACAGATAAAACCTGAATCACTGCCGCGTGGTTATGACTCCGCCCACCAGCCCACCCTGTGGTTATGACTCCAAGATTAGAGTCACCAATTCAGTATCTGACCAAATGTCTCCCCTTCTGTTCCTGAGAACATCATTTCATCCCATCTGACATCTGAATGAAATTTTGTCATAATAAACGTATGAATTCTTGCAGTGTGGCAAAACATGTTTTGTGAGGTCACAGTGACGTTTCACCACCAAACTCTAATCACTTTATCTTTAACTCAAAGCAGACGTTTGTGCCAAGTATAAAGAAATTATCTCGAGGTGTTCTTGAGACACTATGATCACATGAAGGGGACGAATGGATGAACTCAAAACCCACAAAAACATAAGAACTGGCTGGTGCTAGTTTCCCACCTTAGCATGTGTGCTTGTGTAAGTGTGTGCGTGTTAAAGACGATAGTTTAGGAACAAATATTGCAGGTGTGTTTGACCCCGCCCCTCCATCCCTGCTTACCTGCCATCCATCAGCCTCTCTGGCTCCAGACAGGTAGTGCTCTTTGCGGTGATGCGGTTCTCCCAGTTTGAAGAGATCCTCCAGTCTGAGGAACTGACAGACGCCCTGCCAGATCGACCCGCACGCCACCAGTCTGTTCCCAGTATAGTCCACCAGTAAGAGCTTATTCACGTTGTCTGACGACTCCAGCCTGAGGGACAGACAGACAGACAGACAGGTGAGACGTCATACAGGTGTAGACATGCAGGTGTATCAGACGGACAGGTGTAGACATACAGGTGTAGACATACAGGTGTAGACTGACCTGTGAGCGCAGGCCCTGACGCTGGGCGGAGGGTAACACTTGGCGTTGTCCTCCACAGGTCCGGTCATGTGACTCCTCAGCTCCGTCAGATTGGCCGACAGCTTCAGCACTCGGTTGACGGCGCCGACGAATACCTCACCTGTCCTGCGGTGGACGGTCAGGTGGGTGAGGGAGGTGTCGAAGGCTCGGTACACCACCCTGCCAGACGCCACGGAGGGAGGGGGAGGAACAGCTGGGGCAGAGAGGAGGGGGGAGGAGAAGAGGAGGAGGGAGAGGAGGAGGAAGAGGAGCATGGTGGACAGAGAGAGGAGGAGGAGGAGGAGAGGATGGAGGGATGGAGGAGGAGAGGAGGGGAGGAGGAGGAGAGAAGAGCTGGCTGCAGGTCTGATGAAGAGTCAGCTTCACTGGGTCATGACTGTGGACAGACAGACAGAGAGACAGAGAGACAGTCAGGACATGTATCAAACTACAGGAGCCTGTTGGGGACATTTAAACACACTGTAGTAAGCAGACAACACTGTCAACATCCTCAATGCTTCTTTCACACACTGGTTCACTACAAACAAACCAGGAGGAACAAACATGGAGTCTGTAACTTACTGACTGATACTCGGATCAGTTATCGGCGCCGATCACGTTATTTTTACAAAATCGGAATCGGTAATAAAAGGTCGGAGGAATCAAAACAACAAAAATGGCCGGATGTTTCATCTGTGTTGCTCACTGTTGCCTCCACTTTCCAATGTATTGTAACCGAGCGTCGTGGGTTCACCCAACTGAGCACAGCTAACGAGCAATAAACGGACAGGTTCAGCAGCCACCGCTTCTCTCTTTATTCTGAGCAACACAGCCACCTCACAACGGATCCTGTCCTACCACAGCGCTACGGCAACTCTGCAGGGACAATTTGTTTACACTTTGTGCTGTTGACTCACCAATAAGCTTTGTAGATACTATTTAAATAAAAAACAAGCTTTATGGGACAGTTGGGATGCATTCTGACTTTTTCTTCCTTAATGCTTTGCAAAGTATCGGATTGGACTTGGTTTAAAAAAAAAAAGACACAGTATATGCAAAAAAAATGTGATCAGGACTACATGTGACGAGGTCACAGTGAGGATGAGTCGGTGTTTCAAGGAGGCAAATTCATCGAGTTCCACCAAGGACTGCTCCAGTGTCAAGGATCCCACAATTCTTTACGCAGGATTTGCCAGAATAGAAGGCGGAGCCTCTTCAGTGCTGCACAGCTGAGCACTCGAGTCTGTTCCAATGTGTGTTCACTGAATGTTACCAAAGAGTCTTGCCTCGTCTCTCTGGGACCTGAAGCATCTTTGACTTCCTGACAGCTGAAATTCACGACTTCAAATGCAGAAATATGAAACAAATTGCCTGAAAGGTATAAAAGCTCAGATGCACTGACCACACTGCAGAAGCTGAACTGAATTAACAAGAGAAGCTCAGATCTGACAAACACTGACAGAAAAGATGGAAGCTGAACTGTAAAACTGTCGAAGGTTGACATGAACTTAAAGGCTGGACAAAGAAATGCTGAAGCATTTTACAGGAATAAAAAATAGCTGAAAACAACAATAATGGTTTTGTCATCTGAATGGTTCCTGTAGCTGATGCAGACGTAGAGTGGACACAAAAATGTACAAGAGAAGTATAATTACTGTTGGGCCTGTGTAAAGCTTAAATACAGTCGGTGGATAAAACTATGGAGAGAAGGAGAATCTCACGGGGAAGTAAAATAAAGATTGTAGATTGTTTTCAATTCAAGATCTGAATCTGACGTTCACAGGCCAAACAGTCGGAGCTCTATTAGCAGGAGTAATAGAAGAGCAGTAACAGTGGTGAACACAGAGATGAGATGAGTCTCTGTAGTTGGTTCAACTGAATCAGCATCCACACAGTTCAGACTCAGGTGAGCTGTCAGGCAGGTGTGTGAGGTGTCCTGACTGTATTCAGTGAAGCTGTGACTCTTCAGCTCCATCAGACTGTGAGCTGAGGTGTGTGTGTGTGTGTGTGTGTGTGTGTGTGTGTGTTGTGATCCTTCACCTTCAGTCTGATGAGGAGCTTTAAAACCCTGTATTATTTACAAGAAGCTTTCTAACACACACACTGAGGATTCCTCTGACAGGGAAGAGATTAGGCCAGCTGTGTGTGTGTGTGTGTAGGTGTGTGTGTGTGTGTGTGTGTGTGTGTGTGATGGAGGCAGATAGAGGTATTGATCTGTTTCCGTCTGTCTTCTCACTGATTCTCTCATAAAGCTTCAGCAGCTCCAGTAACACTGAGCTGGATGGAAACTTCACTCTCCTCCTGGCAGCCATCTCTACTCCGTTTACGTTTGACTGACAGCTCTGATTATATATACACACACAAACACACACACGCACACACACACACACACACACAGTGAAAACCCTCTGAAATCAGTTTCATCTTAATCTGCAGTCGTCAACGAGACAAAATGGAGGCTTTTCCTCCTCCAGCAGTTTCTGGTGGCTCGCTGCATTAAAAGCTGCATATGTTTCTGAGCGTGGGCGTCCCGCTGGGAATTGAACCGTCGACTGTAGCGGCGCTTCATATCGTGCTTCTGGTTTTCAGCTCGGACACATTAATCAATAAGAGAATATGAAAGTGAGCGTGGAAACAAACGAGCATCAGTTCCTCCTCTGTCAGTTTCTCTGCTCTCAGATTTTTTCCTCAGAAACATTTTCTCTGCTCTGACACGCTGAACGCTCTCAGGATTATTCTCATCCAACGTGTCTACCATCAGACCTCCAGTTCTTCTTCTGACGCAGCGTTCCTGTCCCGTAACCACACGTGACCATGAACACACTCTCCCATACACACCCTGTGACTCTGCAAACCCAAAATAAATCAGTGTAATGTTGTTTTGTTGACGCCCATCACAACTCTGTTATCATACGACTGTCTGGAGCTGCCTGACGTATGAACACGGAACATTTGACGCTCGGCACAAAGACCGACACAAGCTGATGGTAAAATGGCTGCAGAGCCTCCGACAGCTGCGGGGCAACACTGACATTGATCCGGCTCATTCAGGAGGAGCTGCTTACTGTTTGTTTATCTGTTTTCATCTGTAAAACAACAACACCAGCACCAAACACAACAAAGCAGCTCACTGGTTGGATTGTGCCAATTATTTTTACTGTTCCTGAGATAATCATGTTAGAAGATTAAAGCGAAGATGATGAATCAATTAGAAAATAAAAGAAATTCAACTGTTCTGACGATCTCGTCTGTTTTTAACACTCTCAAGCAAAAAAATGGAAAAATGTGGAAACGTCTCTGGTTCCAAGTTTTAATTTGTTAGTCATATAAAAGATTCACATAAAGACATCACGTTGGACTCTGAGAACTGTTCAACGAATCCTTCACCTGTAAAATGACCATCTGTACGTCACCTACTCACCATGTGTTACCTTGAGTTGGAGAAGAAAACCATTTGTCTCCTGCGCCTCCACAACAGACGAATAATCCAAAAAAGTTTTCATGACTTAAAGTAAATGGGGTCCACATTGTCCAGTAGGGCTGCAACGACGTAACTATTTTAGTAGTCGACTAATCGGTTTGAGTCATTTTTCATGGAAAGGTACTATAAAAGTGCCCAAAATACTCTTATCGCAGCGTCACACACTCTCCCATGACGGTGAACTAAACCCTTTGGTGAGCACGAAACAAGACATTAGATGACATCATTTTGGGGTTTGGGAGAGACAGACCAACATGTTTCAACAAAATAACACATTTTTTGATAAAATGATTAGTCGACTAACTGAAGGAATAATCAACAGATTAGTCATTAATGAAAATAATCGTTATTTGCAGCCCTATTATCCAGTCAGACGGTAAGAACTTCACACACGTGTATCACCTTTTATGGATTCTTCAGTTGTGGAGGTGTGCAAGTAAAACAAAGTTTTCTTCCTGAATTCATCGTAACACACGGTGAGCAAAGCTTCTTTCCCACTGCTCAAAATCCCACCGACACCTGCTGACATCTGGCTTTTGTCTTTAATGGGGAAGGTTACAATCGACAGCGACTCTGGACGTGTTAAATTCAGTCCCTTAACCAGAGATACAAAGATGTGCGACCACAAAATACCATCTGTCTCCATCTAAGCTCAAACATCAACCCAAATTTAGTCTGCACTGAATTTGAAAGAGAGGCCGAGTAAGTACAAGATATTAAAACAAAGTAGCCACTGTAACATTTTCACAGACCTTCATGTTGCTCTACGGCCTTCACAGTGACGCGAAAAACAATCGTAATGTACAGAAACTTCACACGCTGAGTTTGATGCGGGTTTTTGTTCTATGTGTTGGGAAAATTGACAACACAAAGCAGAAAGACAAATTTCCTCTCTGGAGTTACACATCGCTCATCACTGTCTCTACGTGTCTCACATTTAGCACTGCAGCGTCATGACGGGGCGGAGCTGTCCCCCCTCTGTGCCCCCACTCTGTCTCTCTCTCTGTCTCTCTCTCTCTCTGTCTGTATGTGGTCCACATCTTCCTCCTCTTCATCATCATCATCCACCTGAATATTACAATCAGACCTGCTGAACATAGCTGTCTGAGTTATGAAATGACTCTGTGCTCCTCCTTCCTGTCTCGTCTCAGCTGTGTCCCGCCGCCATGTTTTCTTCACTGATTCTTGGTCAAACATCTTTAAGGACTCCGAATAATTTACTGATGGACTAAAGTTTTGGACTCAGTGAGTAAACGTGACCGACAGCATTAGAAATTAGCACCAGACACCTGCAAATGCTGGCCACAAAAGAGTTATTTTCCAGCCCTGGTGAGGCCACATTTATTTTGAATCATGGGACAAGACTCCAGACTCTGTGTGCAAAGAACATAGTCTTTTTTTTTTAAAAAAGTGAAGTGAAGTATTCCTTCAAACTAAAGGCTTCATTGATTATTGGCAGCATCACAATCAATAGAAACATCTGTGAGCTGCTCCGACAGTGTAACCAGTGTAACCAGTGTAACGTCCACTCTGACAGGAAAACCAGTGAAGTTCACTGTCAGACAGACAGACAGGATGCTGAACAGGAGTCTGACTGCGGAACACAAAGTGACAGCTCACAAACACACAGCTGCAATCTGCTGCCCCGTCACCGCGGCGTTTTACACTCGGCAAATAAAACACGACTTCACACACAAAGTTCTTAACGCTGAGGTCTGGGCTTCATTAATACATCTGAAGAAGGAGACGAAGAAGAAGGAGCTCTTCACGACGACGTCCTGCTGCTTTGATGAAACACTAAAATAAATCCCTGTGACTGCTGGGCTCAGATTAACTCCTCACATGTCAAAGCGACGACATCACAGAGTCACATTCCCGCCGAGGACGATTAGCATTAGTGATGAGAATATCTGCTGCGACTGGCTGCCTCTAATGAGACAGCAGAAGAAGAGTTAACGGCTGAAACACGGAGACGACGACGTTTTCTGAATGGAGGGATAATAAAGTTTTAACTCTGGTGGCAGAGAGGTACAGTAAGCCGAGTGCAACAATTAACCCTGTGACACACACACACACACACACACTGAAATACACACACACTGAAACACACACACACTCTCAGGAACACAAAGAGGCAGTGAAAGATCAGCACATTAGTTAATTAGCCTGCTGAGCTGAGGGGGAGACCAGAGAGAGGAGAGGTCGACAGATGGACCAGAGAGTGTGTGTGTGTGTGTGTGTGTGTGTGTGTGTGTGTGTGTGTGTGTGTGCAGACAACAGACAGCTGGGCAGACAGAGAAGACAGATAAAGTTTCTCTAACTGGACTACGATTTCACTGGACCATCCATCACCCTGCTGAATGTGTGTGTGTGTGTGTGTGTGTGTGTGTGTGTTCTAACCAAGGCTAACATTAAATCCTGGAATGGTCAGAAAAGCTAACTGCTAACTCGAGCTAATGCTGCGTT
This sequence comes from Epinephelus cyanopodus, assembly GCA_026686955.1. Lineage (NCBI taxonomy): Eukaryota > Metazoa > Chordata > Actinopteri > Perciformes > Serranidae > Epinephelus > Epinephelus cyanopodus. Next base: position 43,893,350 of record CM048922.1, read on the forward strand.
CAGGTTCTATCGTTCAAATGAGCATCAGTGTCAAGAAACGATGACATCAGCCTCCTCACTGTGAAGTGACCACCATGAGACGGCGTATCATCTCTAGTCTGTAGCTAACATATTTTGGGGCATCACTGAGGCTAACGCTAGCTCCTGGGATGTCACGAATGCTAACTGCTAACTGAAGGTAATTAAATGGTGCTTTATTTCAGCTCTGTGTGTTCAGGGAACCGAACAGGGAACCTGTCAGTGAGAGTCGCCTCTGCTCTAAATGTACTTACTATAGATTAAAATCAATATATGAAATATGGTTAGTTGATACCACACAAGTCAGAATAATTAAAACACCAAACCCTTTAAATAAAGTCTCACATTGTATTTTCTGTTTGGTGTTTGCATCAGTGAAGGAGACGGAGAGAAAACTGGAGTGTGGTGTGTTCACTGACATCTGGGTAACAAAGCAGCTTTGAATTCGCTGCGTCAGGGAAACATTTAGCTCCGTGTGTTCGAATGAAGTGACCTTCACACAGACTCAGACATCAGCAAAACACACAACCTCCTATTTATTATACGTCTATTTCAGTTTGGATTCACCTTTTAGAGCCCTCACTCTGTTTTCATATCGTCCTCTGTAGGTCACTTTTACATCTCTTCAGCTGTGTGGACCAAAGTTTCAACCAGGAAACGACACAACAGAAAGAGCCAAAAGTAAAAAATATGAAATTTATAGTCAAAATAATTTAACTCTCAATGCCAACTCGGTAATTATATCAGACATTTTCATTTTGAGATTGTACACCATAAATTATTTCCAGAGAGTTACAATATGTAACTGTAATATTTCACAAATTACATTATTATCGCCTTAAAGGCTTTCACGGTGCTATTTAAACAAATTCAGAATTTTATTGTGAAAATCATGGCGGTAAATATGGGCATACTGCTGCAGTCACTCAGTAATGTGACTGTGAGATTACAGTGAAATACAGTAACTCTACAGCAGCATGCTGCTAACTCACAGTAACACAAACTGTTAAATTCAGTCATTTACAGGAACGTACGTTACATCACATTTAATAAAGTGAAACCATTTCCCTCGACTCGTGTTTGGAGGTGTAACTGTTCACACAGCGCAGGTCATGTGTGTAGGCCACGACGTAGGCTCTGCAAAGAGCCGACACACAGCTATAAATCTGCCTTCAGAGTCTTTAAACATCACGCAGAAATGAACTCAGACCGGATCAGACTGGTTCCTGGTGACGATCACGCAGCCTCAGAATCTTCATCTTCGCCGCTCTTTGTTTTAATATTTTAGTTTTTCATCTTTTTTAATCACTGCATTGAAACTTTTTTTAAATAAAGCTGTTTTTCAGACGCAGTCCACCCAGTCTCTGTGTCTCCACCCAACCAAAGCCGTAAACCAACACAGCCCGTCCCTCACCCTGCGTCACCTCCATCTGCATCCGTCTCCCCCTCTGACCCCCCCTCGCCCCCCGTCTCTGTGACTGAGCCTCTGTTTGAATCACAGGCTCCAATAAACACACGACAAAGACACATTGTGCTGCGGTTTCCTGGTAGAAAAGGCTGCGGGGTGAGTTCAGGTGCTCGGAGCTCCGGGGTGGTCTGATGGACCAGGCGGGAGCTGGACAGAGACGGGGACACATTCAGGCTGATGGAGGGGACGGAGACGGCTCCGCTCCATCTGCTGCTCAAACAATCAGTCGATTAATGATCAGCTGATTGACGCACAAACTCCTCTGTTTGTGACTGAAGCAGGGTGAAGCTGGTGACTCCGACTGTGTTTCAGTCACGCACAACTTTTTGGACATTTTTTATTGCTAACACTGAGTCTTTGAATGTTCCCACATAGCTCACTCATTTATTAAGCAGCAACACTACATACTAATGTAATATTTTCTGTTTCTGTTTTAACGCGCACTAACACACCAAAGCAAGTTTCTTGCATATGAAAACAAACTTGATTTACGTCTGAGAAACTGTGAGAAACTCATATTTTATCATTGTGACTTTATGGATTTGACAATTAATGTGTTTTTTAAGAAAACATAAATACAAACAATCAAAAATGAAAAAACTCAGTTTGAACTCTGAACAGGCTGAAAAATCAAAGCTTGAGAAATATTTTTGTTTCCTCTGAACATCACGACTCTGCACACGACGACGCCGGCGCAGCCACAACCAGACTAAAAGACAAGTTTGAGCTGCGTCTCTCAGTCTCACTGTTACGAGATAAGTTTCCATTTTAACTGACCCTGCTGTGGACAACAAACACGCTTCATACGACCTGAAGCATCTTTTATATTTCAGCTCTATTTTTTACACCTGCACATGAAACTGTTGATTTAAACCCATCAGGAAAAAATATTTCATTCCACCACATCCTGCAGATATAAATATATATTTGCCGTGTTATTCAAAGGCCGGCAGACTCTGTGTCTGATGAATCAGGTCTTGTTGTCCAGACTCATTAACATTAATTAACATTCTTTGTCCTACAGTTACACAATGAGTGACATTCATGTCTTCATCCAGAGACGTTTCAGATAGTTTGAGATCAGTTTCTAACTTCAAGGATCATTCTGCTTCATTTCCACCTGATGTTTTCTCCGTACATGTGACGCACTGACTTTACACTCACAGCAATGACCTTCACAGCTTTCAAAATGTCTGAAAACGTGAAATTCTTTAACATAACAATCCCAACTCAAAGCCAACTTCCTGTACCAGCTTTTTCCCAGAGCTTTCAACTATTTCACACAAGAACCTTTTACACTTCCTGTTCAAGGCTGGAATATCACGGCATAATTAGCATCACAGAGCAGAGGCACAGAGATATCTCGCCTTTAAGCCGCAGCCAAGGTAAGGAAATCACAAAAACCTTTTCGAAACCATTCAACACTTCTTCAAGCAGGAATTTCACACCGTTATTCCACCTCGCCGTTTTGTATGAAAGGTAAGATCGTGGAGTGGCGGGGGGAGAGAGGATTCACCTCTGAGCCAGGAATGAAGGTCGTAACAGTGCTGAATCAACATCTGTGTGAAAGGGACCGCCAGCAGGACGGGGTCATGGGCGGTACGGGTGTGACGTTCTGGCGTCATGTTATGTGTGATTTAAAAGCAGCTGCTAGCAGTTAGCAGCTGACTCAAACAATGAGGTCCAGGAGCTCCTTACCCTCCGAGCAGAGGACGAGATCAGCCGCCATATAACAGGGACGCTACATGATTGTTACTGACATGTGATGTCATTGTTATTATTGCTTGTGTCACACTGACACACAGCTGATTATATTTTCTATTATTGATCTGAATCTGTAAAGTAACTAAAGTCATTAGATAAATGTAGTAAAGTTAAAAGTGCAATATTTCCCTCTGAGATGTGGTAAAGTAGAAGTATAAAGTGGCAGGAAATAGAAATACTCAAGTACAAGTACTTCAAAATTGTACTCAGGTGAGTAAATGTACTCAGTTACTTTCCACCAATGAAATGATCTCCCACCAACAGCTGTTACACGTGTTTCACTTCAAACAGATTCAAATGTGCTCTGGATATGACAAAAGAAACATGATCTTTGTGTGAGACAGTGAATGTCTCATCATGTCGCTGTAACAATAACTCAGATCTAATTGTGTCACTTCCTGTAATTACATAAACACAGAGGACTGTGCACCACCGTGTACTTTAATACGTCCAATTTAATTTTATTGCATCTGCCTCTATAATTACAAACCACTGTGAACTGCCTGACTGTGCTATTACCAGCTAACACGCTAACATGCTAACACGCCGGCCCTGTGAGTCCCACGGTGTGAGCGCTTCACTGTCCGTCTGTAAATCTGAGCCTCTCTCTGGAGACAAAGGAGGGTTGGTTCATCAAATGGAAGAGAGGAAACAAACACAAGAGAAGACGAGACAAAACAGCATTTTGTTGGTCTCAGCAAAATATTTTAAAAAAGACAATCTTAGAAAAACAAAATCACCAAATTTGGTACAAAAGAAATAAATGTTTTTTGACAGCTGAGATCAGTCAGACTGAGACCACAGGACTGTTTCAGCTGTTCTGCAACACACCACATATTCCTCTTCTCTCTGACTGAATCCGTCTGTATGTTTCACTGCCTCCACTCATGCTATCAGCAGCCCTGTTTCCATTAAAATGTTGCCTGAGTGTGAAGTGGCCTGGGACCGGCGCTGGCACGGTGCTATCTGGCAGCCGAGCGATGGGAGTGACTGAAATCAGACACAGAGGACAGGTCTGGATCTCAGAGGTGATAAATGTCTCAAGTAACAAAAAGCATGTTGGATCTGCAACATCAGCGCCAGAGACGACTTCAATAAGAGCTGAAGCTCTTCTGTCTCACAGCAGAGACCGTGTTACAGCCACCACTTTAAGAACCTTCAGGTTTACAGAGTCAGATGTTAATGGTGACACCTCAATGCTCTGTGAGGCTTCATGCTTTTTGCCTTGCTGCAATCTAATTGGCTGTTTGCAAGTGTACTGATGTCATCATTCACTCATAGTTAGTGACCTTATTTATTTCTTTAAAAAGAAGTCACTTTTATGTGGATAATCACCGACAACACGTCTGTTTTTTGTGCTCAGCAGCTGCAGGACGTTGTTTTAAACCAAACCTCTGGTAAAGAGAAGCCGATTTAACGTAGCTAACTGTTAGCATGTCAGAGAGGTTTAGCTTCCTGTGTGATGTCAACACGTTCTCACTGCGACCTCGTCACATGTCCACGTCCAAGTTCAGCGGTAGATGGACTGGACTGGTATCACCAGTTTCTAGTCTCCCAACCACTCAAAGCACTTTAACACTATGAGTCACATTCACACACACTCACACACCAATGGAACAGCCTCAGGAGCAATTTGGGGTCCAATATCTTGCCCAAGAATGAACCATCGATCTTCTGATTGCTTCTGACTGCTCGACCTCCTGAGCCACAGCCGTCCAAGGTACCCTGGATGTGTTGGGACGCCGTGTCAACTTCAGCCTGTTACATGCATTGTCTGTTTTCAAAATACACTTCTGTTTTCACAGGAAATGTACAGTTTGATACAGTCTCTTTCAAAATAAAAGCACTACTTCGGTACAACACCACCAACTGATGTTTTTTTCCTACAACAACACACCTGGTTACGTTTAGCCAACACACACACACCTGGTTACATTTAGCCGACACACACACCTGGTTACGTTTAGCCGACACACACACACACACCTGGTTACGTTTAGCCAACACACACACCTGGTTACATTTAGCCGACACACACACACCTGGTTACGTTTAGCCAACACACACACCTGGTTACGTTTAGCCGACACACACACACACACACACCTGGTTACGTTTAGCCAACACACACACACGTGGTTACATTTAGCCGACACACACACCTGGTTACGTTTAGCCAACACACACACACACCTGGTTACGTTTAGCCAACACACACACACCTGGTTACATTTAGCCGACACACACACCTGGTTACGTTTAGCCGACACACACACACACCTGGTTACGTTTAGCCAACACACACACCTGGTTACATTTAGCCGACAAACACACACCTGGTTACGTTTAGCCAACACACACACCTGGTTACGTTTGGCCGACACACACACACACCTGGTTACGTTTAGCCAACACACACACACGTGGTTACATTTAGCCAACATACACACACGTGGTTACATTTAGCCGACACACACACCTGGTTACATTTTGCCGACACACACACACCTGGTTACGTTTAGCCAACATACACACACATGGTTACATTTAGCCGACACACACACCTGGTTACATTTAGCCGACACACAAACCTGGTTACATTTAGCCAACACACACACACCTGGTTACATTTGTTGGGTTTAGAAAAAAAGAACAGGGTTTGGCTTTACAGTCTTACAGGAAGTGAACATCGGCCTCCTGGGTGAAAGACCACACGGCGACTCAGACATTCACCCCCTTAACCTTAGTTGGTATCCCGCCATATTCCCCCCTGACCCTGCTGGACCGGCTGCGTATCATGCTGATGTAAAAGGAAGGCTTTTGTTGTCTGTGTCTGACGCCAGAAGTCACTGACAAAGCACTGCTATTTGACGACTTTGGAATGAGACGGGGTTAATGTTCATATTATTCAGAGAGGGTGGTACCTGATCAAGAACAGGCTTCAGCAGCATCTTTCTGACAGGATGAAAACATGAAAGCAGCAAAACTACGAGACAAAAACAGATTCATCAAACTAACAGTGAATACAAACGAGGAGCTGAGCAGCAGCCTATTACAGATCTGTGCTGTAAATGTGACACAGCTCGTCAAATTGTTGTCTATCTGACAAAAAAAACTGTTGACCCAACTTTTCGTCCCACCTGAACCCGGCGCTCAGCCCGCAGCTGATGAGCCTAGCATAGCACAAAGAGAAGAAACAGCTGCCTGGCTCCGTCCAGATGTACCAATATCCACCTACCAGCTCCACTAAAGCTCACTCATTAACATTTCATAACTTTTCATGTTCCAGCGACATGAACCCAAATTTAAAAAGGCCAATCAGCAGCTTCTCTGAGGGGTTAAGTGTCGGACTGTTTCTTGGTTTGGAGCACGTCAGCCTGTGGTGATGTCATTGGACGATGATTATCTGGCTCCACGGCAACAACCAGAGAAATAACTGCTCCATTAACTCTGCATGTATGTGTGTGTGTGTGTGTGTGTGTGTGTGTGTAATAGTCCATCTATCAGACTCTGTCATTTCCACAAGGTAAATCTCAGACCACACACAGTATTCACCATCATCAGTCCATCAAACTGTTATTTCATTAGAGGGAAACACTGCTGGTCACATGACTCCCTGATGGCGGTTGAAGTTCTTCAATTTAATGGATCAGCTGATGGAAACCAGAGACACTGAACATCTAAACAAGTCTGACCCTGAGTGGTTACAGCAGCGGCCATGTTGGCTCTGGAGTCATAGTTAAACAAACATCTGCTACAGACTGATGGAGGCTGAAGATACGCTCAGCTGAAGGCCTGGTTTTCCTCTTTGTTTGTTTTTTCTAATGTCGCCAACTCTGCAGAGACTTTAACCTCTTTTATCTTCTGATAAACCCAAACTACCTGCTCAGGTACACTGTCCTCTACCTGCTCAGGTACCCTGTCCTCTACCTGCTCAGGTACTCTGTCCTCTACCTGCTCAGGTACTCTGTCCTCTACCTGCTCAGGTACACTGTCCTCTACCTGCTCAGGTACACTGTCCTCTACCTGCTCAGGTACTCTGTCCTCTACCTGCTCAGGTACTCTGTCCTCTACCTGCTCAGGTACTCTGTCCTCGACCTGCTCAGGTACTCTGTCTCTACCTGCTCACTACTCTGCTCACTACCTCTCTCACTTACTCTGTCCTCTCCTCTCTGTCCTCTACCTGCTCAGGTACTCTGTCCTCTACCTGCTCAGGTACACTGTCCTCTACCTGCTCAGGTACACTGTCCTCTACCTGCTCAGGTACTCTGTCCTCTACCTGCTCAGGTACTCTGTCCTCTACCTGCTCAGGTACTCTGTCCTCTACCTGCTCAGGTACTCTGTCCTCTACCTGCTCAGGTACTCTGTCCTCTACCTGCTCAGGTACTCTGTCCTCTATCTGCTCAGGTACACTGTCCTCTACCTGCTCAGGTACTCTGTCCTCTACCTGCTCAGGTACTCTGTCCTCTACTGCTCAGGTACACTGTCCTCTACCTGCTCAGGTACACTGTCCTCTACCTGCTCAGGTACTCTGTCCTCTACCTGCTCAGGTACACTGTCCTCTACCTGCTCAGGTACTCTGTCCTCTACCTGCTCAGGTACACTGTCCTCTACCTGCTCAGGTACTCTGTCCTACCTGCTCAGGTACACTGTCCTCTACTGCTCAGGTACTCTGTCCTCTACCTGCTCAGGTACACTGTCCTCTACCTGCTCAGGTACTCTGTCCTCTACCTGCTCAGGTACACTGTCCTCTACCTGCTCAGGTACTCTGTCCTCTACCTGCTCAGGTACTCTGTCCTCTACCTGCTCAGGTACACTGTCCTCTACCTGCTCAGGTACTCTGTCCTCTACCTGCTCAGGTACACTGTCCTCTACCTGCTCAGGTACTCTGTCCTCTACCTGCTCAGGTACACTGTCCTCTACCTGCTCAGGTACTCTGTCCTCTACCTGCTCAGGTACTGTCCTCTACCTGTCAGGTCTGTCCTCTACCTGCTCAGGTACTCTGTCCTACTACCTGCTCAGGTACTCTGTCCTCTACCTGCTCAGGTACTCTGTCCTCTACCTGCTCAGGTTGCCTCCAGCCTTCAGCTCTTAATCCTAAAACTGACAGTTCAGATCATTTAAATGACTGTTGTCACTGTCTAGACACAAACTCACACTTCAGCTGCTTTCAGTCTGTCTGAGACAATTTTACTTTCACTGACGCATCAGCTGCTTTCAAACAATCTGCCTACAGGGCTCAAACCTAAAACTAAAAGTTCAACTTCATTCACTGCAACAGAAACTTCACATCATGTTGAAGCTTCGTCTTCTCACATGCAAACAATCATTTCGACCTGTGTACAGTGTTTCCTGTGTGAGTGGACACGCTTCAGTTTCCTTCACTAAAGTTCAGCCCACTTATTAACTCTGATAATAACCAGTACTTTAACAGTGAACGCTATATTTACAAATTCCTCAGTTTCCAAATGTCCCATGATGTTTGGCTGTATTTTCGGGCTCCGGCTGTCGGATCCAAAACAAACTGTGAACTCAGGGGGACTGACAGAGGACTCATTCATCAGGCTGTCCTGGTGACCTTTGACCTCCTCTATACATCGACGCCGGAGCATGACATCAAAACAAAGTTTATTCCTGTGACTGACAGTGGAGTCACGCTGCATTTAACTGCACTGACAGCTAAATTTATCTCCTGCCGAGGTCACACTGAGCTCACAGAGTAAATGTTGATTGGAGACATTAGCTGAGCTGGATTCTGTCCATCAGACATGAAGACAGGCAGAGACAAACAGAGACAAACAGAGACATGATGCAGACCCATCAACTTCATAATCTAAATTCATATCAAGATCGTAAGGATGTAAAAGTCAAACATATCATCAGATGAACACTAGCTGATGTACTGGCAGAGTTTCAGATGAATGGGAGTCAATGGAGGATTTAAATCTCGTCAGCAAGAGGCTGCGATACGTTAATGTCCCTCAGACCCCGGCTTTTTCTTGGTGTGTATTTTTAATTTCTCACAGCTAGTTGAGATGAGAAGGACCTAATAAGGATAAAAAAACGAGCACTGACCTTAAACAGTGAGGAGTTTTTGAAAGAAATCACGTCCTCATGTGGAGACCGTGGGCTTATTTTTAAAAGTCACAGGTGTGTAATAAAGTTTAAAAGTGTTTGTTTCAACGTCTGAACGTTGTTGTGCAAAATAAAACAATGTAACATTTGTTCAATGTTCAGTAACTCTCTGCGTTCAGGGTTAAAGACCAAAACTGTTCATTTGAACATCTGAACGTGGCTGCACAAAAGCAAAACTGCCAAAAAAAAAAAAAGCAACATGTCTAAATTCTGTTTTGTTTATTTTGTAATGAGTTTTCTTTGCTCCATTTGAAAACTAACAATGTCATTCTGTGCGTAGGAACAGTCCGTCTCATCTGATTGGCTGGTGTAAAACAATACAGTCCCAGTGTCCTCAAATGAGCGCGTCATAATTAACAGTGTCTTAAAGTGGATTTATAGTTGTGTGTCAGCTCTACACGCAGCCTACACACATGGCCTGCACCACTGTGAGCACTTGAACATGTGTGTCTGCATCACTAGTTGGTGGTGGGGTGTCTGTGATGTGCTGTAAAGTTTCATTGATTCAGAACACACGTTAAACACACATTAAACACACAGTAAACACACAGTAAACACACGTTAAACACACATTAAACACACATTAAACACACATTAAACATGGCTTAATAGAGACAGTTTCAAACACAAATCAGCTTCACTATAACTCGCAGCATTCACAGACAAACAAAATGTTTTTCCCCACAAATACAACATGCTAACGTTATTAGCACAAGCCTATGGCATTTTACATTGTATAAATTAGCCTAGCAGCTAGCAGAGATTTCCTCTGCTCATATTTCAGCCAGGATAAATCACACACAGTGTGTGGAGAAATGGTTTCAGCTCACAGAGACAGGCAGGACGTCTGCGGCGCCACAATGTGCAGTTAGGTTCAAGAAGAGGAGATGCACGTCAGGCTAAGTTGTAGGGCACGTGTCTACGCGGGGCCAACACCAATTCCACATTGGCTTTTTAAAATTGGTTAAATGTGTTGAGTTCGCCGCCATCTTGTTTTTTTAAAGGCTGGGCTCAGTGTATTGTGCATCTGCTGCCACTAGATGGCGCAGAAATGTCCACAAACAAGGACGACAGGTTGAAGTTCAGCAGAATAAAGTATAAGGTGCAGCCGTCCCATAAGGAGATGTCCTCGTATGCAGAGGACGGGTCTCAGGAGGTTACAGTAATGTCTGTGTCCTTAAAACTTAATACCAGTAAGAAAAGTCAGAGCAGCCGCCTGCAGGCTGTTGCACATTATTTCACACATCAGTTGTTTGGGAGGAGTTATGACTGGAGGAGCAGCAGGTGTGTGGCAAAAACATGTTTTTAAAATGATTCCATAGCAGGAAATTACACACACAGTTTTTTAGTTTGAGGTGAGAAGACAAAGGTAAAGAAGAAGAAAAGGAATCAAACTAATGAGTAATCTATTGATGACTGATGACCTGCGGGTCGACTACAATCAGGTAACCTCACAGTCTCAGATTAACTGTCTGATTCTTCCTCTTCTCCAGCTTTCAGGTCAGTAACGGTTCATTTCTTCATCCATACAGAATCACTCCAGTGTCTCTGAGCGGGCCGCTGTGATTGGCTCTCACTGGGTCGAGAGCTCTGACTCTAATGAATTGAATTTAGAAGGAGAGAGTTAATTGGTAATTTGGCGAGAGACTAAAAACAGAGACGCTCTGTTCATCATCAGCACAGAGACACGACACACAGAGACTCAGTGAGAGACGGAGGGTTAAAGGAACAGTCACACATTTTATAACCTCTTAAGCAGAGTGTCCACCCTGATATTAAAACACACTTTTATTCCACGAGTCATCACCTCCAGGTAGAATGTTCGCTGTGACATCACTGGCAGGGGGCGGAGCTACACACCAACATGCCTGAGGGTGTTTTTGGAGCCGCAGCAGTAACAGCAGAGGTTTTTATGCCTCCTGTGTGATTCAGTGTTGATGTGAAAAACTCCTGCTTTCTTTGAATAACTCTCTTTATTGATGTCAAATCTACACGCTGTGAGACAAATGAGCCGAAACGTGCAAAAACACCAGTATGGTCCTTTAAACGTCACGCATTACAGGATTTTATCTCCCAGCTGAGACAAACGCGGCTCAGACGTCCAGATCAGATCCGTCCTTCAGCTGCTCTGAGCGAACACAGAGCTGAAAACCTTTTTTTGTTTTAAAGTGTGGAGCCGAGCGTCTGACTGCCGGCTTCATTAGCCTGACAAAAAACATTTACCTGACGCCTTAAACTGCAAACATTAACAGCTGCTATTTAAAAACCTGTGAAGTCGGTCCAGAGCAGGGCGGGAAACACTGAGCTGCTGCTGCTGGAGTCATTAACAGAGCGGCAGAGAGGCCACGTTTGACTTCACAGTGAAGTTCTGACCGCTGAGATCAGCTCAGAGTGAGATTCAAACACACGACACAAAACACACTGGTCAGTTCTGATGGAAAAATACAGAGTGGTGCTTCTGTCACAGGAGAACATCTGTGGTTCTTCTATCAGCTCGTCTGTCTCCACCTCTGACCTCTGACCTCTGACCTCAGCTCTGAGGCTGCAGTTAAACAGCAGAAAATGATTTGCTGATTAATCAAGACGCAGATAAATAAATTATTATTTGGTCGATAAAATGTCAGAAAACATTAATCTAGAATTAACCTTTGACCCCGAATTCTAATCAGTTCATCCTCGACTCATAGTGGATGTTTGTGCCAAATCTGAAGAAATGCCCTGAAGGTGCTCTTGAGGTACCTGCTCACAACACTGAGACAGGTGAGGTCACAATGAGACGGCAAACAGCACATTTGAACGTTGTTAACTCCTGGAAATTAGCAGTGTGGAAATATTTAGGATTTTGGAGAAAATGCAGGTCGACAGACAGCTGTTGACACATGCTGTATGTAAACAATGCTGCTATGAGGTCATTACTGACGAAGCATGATGCACCCGCCTCCGCTAACGTCTTGCAGCAACATCAGCTGCTGTTCACACAGGCTGAATGAAGTGCTGTAACAACAGGGAGAAAACTCTGCGAGCTGTTAGGCTAATTTATGCAGTGTAAACATGTTTAAACTGATAATAAGTGACAAACAAAAAAATAGCTGCTTTGTCTGTGAACCTTGACAATTATTAACCCACCTGACGGCAAACTGGCTTGATTTCTTTCTTTTTTTAACAGGCGGATAGCAAGAAGCAACAAAAGAAGAAATGACCCAAAACTTTATCACATTATTATCATTAATAATAATAATAATAACGATGAAAAGACAGCCTAGCAATTTTTCCCCTAGTGTTGTAAAAATAATTTTCTAAATATATAATAACTTTTTTGCAATTTGTGGGACATTTCTCTCTGAGCTGCTCGTTGCCTCTGACAGAAATCACATCACTTTGCTCAAACGTTCAATAATAAGTTAAGTTTAAATATTTGTGAGAGGCGTCTGACAGCAGTTTGTCTTTAGGACAGATAGTCCTGAAGTTTTATGAAACAGATGATGGTTTGGGTTCAAATGAAAAGATTTCTTCCAGAAAGGTGTCTGACAGAAAGGTGTCTGACAGAGAGGTGTCTGACAGAAAGGTGTCTGACAGAAAGGTGTCTGACAGAAAGCCCTGAAGGTTAACTGATGCCATGTGCTGTTTCCTGTGTGTTAGTGGAGTCAGTTCAAAGTCAACTTTACTGCTCTTATTATTTATGTGTTGTTTTTACCTTTTAAAGGCCCAAAGTAAAACCTAAAGCTGCAGCAGCTTCTTCTGGAACAGACTGAGCTAAACGATCAGATAATATCGTCTCATGTTGATCGCAGGACCTTCAGATGAATCGTATCACAATCATATCATGGCAGACTGTGTGGCGTCAGTAAATATTGTGTCCTGATGAAACTAGTGAGTTACACTACTCGTTATAAACCAGCTCCACCATAGATGAGAACGGAAATGAGACGGCATCTGACCTGATGACGTCTGCTCCTCTGACTGACTTCAGTTTATGATCTCAGGACTTTGGAGATTTGTGGCTGACGATCCGTTTGTCGAAAGTAAACTAGTAAAATTCCTCTCAGAGAGTTTCTGATATTTCCTCTGACTGGACCAAACAAAAGGGAGGAGAGTGAGCGGATGACAGTTTGAGTGTTGGATCAGAGACATGAGGCCTCACAGCTTCGTCTCATTTCAAAATGTCCTCGTTTAACGTTGTGTAACGTAGCAACTAATGCAGCCTCCACAGTAAACACACTGAGTTTAAGAGTCTCCTCCGCACACACAAGAAGAAGAAGAAGAAGAAGAAGAAGAATGCTTTTAGTCGGCCGTCTGAGGTGGAAACACTCTGAGACTGTCAGCTGAAACACCGCCATGATTCATCATCATCATCATCATCAGAGCGCTGTGACCTCTGACCTCCTCCTTCATCACACACACAGAGCGTCAGAGATTGAGGAGCTGAGGTTTGATTCTTCAGGTGACCTCAATGAGAGAGTCTGCAGATTAAGGAAATATGAATATAAATCTGATATTATCACAGTAATCCTCCACAGGATGATCCTTCACCTCGTCACAGAGCAACCACCTCAGAAATAAATCATCTCACACACTGAACTGAACCTCAGGAGAGTCACATGATCCTGTTCTCATGTCACACTGATGTTGTTATGAAGAAACAACCAGCAGTGAAGCCGACAGACGCCGAAACATGTACGAAATACACGTCATTGTACTGTGAGGTCAGACAATCAGCTGCGTCTAGAAGAAAACTGTTCACGTCCTCGTCTGTGTACGACACGTTACTGGAGGATTCCCCAGAGAACTCAGACCGCACTGAACCTCAGGATGTGCATGATGTAAACATGAATAGATTACTGCTACACAAACAGGCCCAGAGTGTCAGAAACCATGACGACACTCGAGGAGGTTGTTCATTCTCAGATCACAGCAGAAAAAGTGACGACACCATCATACTCGGTCTCATTCCAATACCAGCATTTCTTTGTCAAATCTCAGCATGTGAGCTCAAGGGCAGAGCGACCCGTGAGCGTCTTCATGAGACACACTGACACACTTTAAACACAAATACAAACCCACCTGTGGCTGCTGACAGTGACTGACTGAGTCTGAAGAGCCAGAGAGTCGGCTCAGGGCTGGAGGGAGGGAGGTGGACCGGTCAAACAAAACCAAACTTTCACCCAGGAGACCACAGTAGCTGCAGTAAGTGTTATTTTAACAAAATATTTCGTCACTGACATACGGTCACCTCGCACTGACTATACTCACATGACATACTGCATCATTATTTTAAAGCCAAACGTGATCTTTGTTCTGAACCAAACAGTAGTTTTGTTGTCTGACGCCTCATTTACACCTCAAGCCATGTGTTCGCGTAGCGCTCTCGAAGCAGTCCACAAGCGTAGCGGCAGCACACGTGTATTCACACCCAAACGGAACAGACGCGTCTCGCTGCTTTACCGTGAAAATACAAACCACACCTGAACAGATGGCGGCAGTAGTGCACCGTGTTTGCAAATCTGCAATAAACCTCAAAGAGGAAGTGAGTTTGGACCCAAAGCCCAGGGTGGACATGTTCGCGCCAGTGATTACACCTGGAGAATTAATATTCAGCACTACAAATGGTTCAGTACATGACGCACGTGCCTGTCAGGTCTCGCTTGGTCAAAGCGGAGATGTCTACGGTGGCCGAGAGAGGTCACAACACACGCAAACTCGTGTTTTTTGTGGAATACCGCGACCATTCGCTCGTGACTCGCACAAAAACATCGGTGTCTCTTCTGTTTTCGAGCTTGTTCATGTTCAAATCAGCGCGACTGGAGCAGCGCGTAGAACATATGTGGTGTGAATGCTCTGACCTGTTAACATGCTCGCCGCAATGAAAACGAGAGTAAACAGCAACCATTGGCTTGCGGTGTAACTGAGGCCTAAACTGAACCGTCACCATGTGACAACATGAACCACGTGTTACATGTTTCAGCTCTGCGTTGCAAAAAGACGCTAAAGGGCGTCCTGTGTGACGCCATGAGACACTGAGGCGCCCGACAGAGGGTCGATATTTAACGACCTGGGAATGAAAACAGGTTGTTGTGGATGATATTCAGCGAGCACATCGTGACAGCGGCGAGTATGTTTCTGTCATTCTGCCCACAGCGCCTCTACTGTTCATGTTCATGCTGCAGCTTGGAGACGCATCGCGTTAATTTCTGATGTCATGCACAACCAACGCTCCAAACAGACGCTGCGAACGCTGTGTGGGATCAGCTGGGAATCTCCAGGCACCTCACAATTTGATTCAGTTCCATTCAGAGGGCAACGATTATCAATCAGTAACGGTGCATCGATAATGTTTGATTTCTCTGCATGTGTTCCTCTGTGTGAGGTTTGTACCTCTGTGTGTTCATCATGTCGTCTGGAAACTGTTGATGTGTGACCTACAATAAAATCCTTCTGTCACTGATTCGTCCTCAGAGAGTCTGTTCGCTCTGTCCCTGCTCAGCTTATCTGCACTTGTTATGATTATCACAGCTAAATATTTGTGAGGAGCAGATCTGAGAGCAGTTAGAGCTCAGACTGAGACACACTTCACTTCATCTTTAATGGTTTAAACAAAGCAAACAGAGACGCTGAGAGCCCAAAGAGTTTGTGTCCAAACTGACAATAAGAAGAGAAACTGATGAAACTCTGAGCTCAGCCTGAGCGTCTCCGCTGCTGCTACGTGTTTTCACTCTCTTACTACAAATCACATGTACTTTACATTCCTGCGGAGCGCCGGGCAGAAACACACTGCAGACGCTCACATCTGTCATCAGGGTGTTTATACGTTCATCCCAAATCTGACAGTTTGTTCTGGAAACCAGTCGCAGCCGTGCAAACTAAAACTGATCTATAGTTAATGAAGAGAAACATGTGGAGGAAAGAAACTGCATAATGGTCCTTTAATGGCTAAAAAGAGAAGTCATGTTGGACTCCACCCTGCACACACACTCACTCACACACACACACACACACACACACACACACACACACACACACACACACACACACACTGAGTCCCTGCTGGTCCATAAAGCATTTCTATAGCTCAACAGCTGCAGCATGATGCCCCCCCCCCCAATCAGCATTCAGTCCTGGGTCAAATGACTCGGCAGTCGATCGGGAATTTATCAGCTCCAGCCGAGCAGCACCGTCCGGGGCTGCAGTTCCTCTAACGTCCACTAGAGGCTGGCTCCAACATCTCCAGATCTCAACAGAAGTCGTGTGAGGTCACATTTCCTACAGAGCAGCACGGCACTGATGGAGCCCAGCGCGTGTTGTGTTCAGGCGTTGTCACGTAAATAACAAATTCCAGCACTTGAGCAGGCTGTAACACAACACGGACATGTCAAGTGGGCCGAATGTTTTCTTATAAAACTGCAGCATGATAAATCTAACATGGAAAACATAAGTGCTTAAAAGTTACTTGACATGCGTCCTCCTTTGTGCAGCCCGCCCCCCCATTAATTAAGAACAGTCCCTAAGAGGCAACAGATGGAAATGATTCAGTACGACAGTGAAAGTTTTCCTCATTATCGTCAGTTAAAGGACAAATTAATGTTTCTTATTTACTGTGTCACTGCAGTACATGTGTGTGTCGTTATACGCCAGTGTCTCAAGGACAGACACAAAAACTTCTGAACACCTAGTACACACAAGTACACACAAGCAGATGTATGTGCACATGTATGTGTTTGACCCCGACCTCTCTAAGAATTAAACACACACACACACACACACACACACACACACACACACACAGAGTCAGGTCCAGCTGCTGCAGGTCAGGAGGCATCGAGGGAGGAAGTGAAGGGTGTCAGCTGATTGTTTCCTGCCTGCTCCTCGGCTCATCCTGAGTGAGTGTGTGTGTGTGTGTGTGTGTGTGTGTGTGTGTTAAATCAGTTCTCTACAGCAATGAAATCGTCTCAACATGAAGGAGTGAATGTGAAAACATTTTTCCCTCTGCTCTCATGGTCTCACTGATGTGACGACACAAAGAGAAATATTCATTTAAATATTAATGAGAGCCGACCCAGCGCCGACTTTTCACGTTGATATTTGGTTGGATATAGGTTGTGATGTCAGGTGACCAAAATTCAACATGAGGACGCCGTCTGATGACAACATGTTGATATTCTGTTGGTGTTAAGATCCAGACACATCAACCTACTTCAGAAAACTGGCTGCGCCCAAAGCTCCCTGCTGTGTCGCATCATGTTGCAGTGTCTCAACCAAAAAGTTGCACCTGAACACACCACGAAGCCTCCAGCCGATGACCAATCAGCTCGTCCGTTCTGCTCCTGCTGAGAGGAAATGACTCTCCACAGCAGCAGACGGCGGTCGTCTGTACTCATCACCAGGCAGAGTCTTGATGCCGTGTCCTGGCTGAAAAGAAGCCGGGGGAGGCCAATGATGTGCGACACACGGCACCGACTAAGGCGACAGACACTCACGACGGCCAAACATTGACACCGGTGCATCACGACCTTAAAGTTGTGTTGTAAAGAAACTCCAAGAAGAGTTTTTCATCAATGAGATCCGTGCAAAAGATGGTCAGACGAAAAATGACAAAAAATATCAGCAGTGCTACCATGTAAACAAGTTCATTTCAAGCCCTGGGTTTGTGATACTGACGCCCACAGTGATGGATCACAGGGACGTCACAGGGACGGACGGCTCCAACGCTCACTGAGAAGATTAACATTGTTTCTTAAAGATCAGATTTCCTCAAAGACTCAAAGAAAAACCACCGACACAGAGTTTTAAGATTTAGTGTGGACACACTCAGAGTCCTGCTTCCTCTTTTCCTACAGTCATAACTCAGTCAGACCTGAACACACTGATGCTGTTCTACACACAGACAGAAGAACAGAGAGACAGGAGGACACACAGACACACACACAGACAGACAGACAGCTGGTCTGACTGTTAAATGTCTCCACAGAGAGTCGGAGGTTTGACGCTGCAGGCTGAAAATATCATATCAGAGTCTGTGTCTGTTTCTGCTGACTCAGTGTTTCCTCAGCGCTGACTCCATCACTGACTCAGCATGTGTGTGTGTGTGCGTGTGCGTGTGTGTGTGTGTGTGTGTGTGTGTGTGTGTGTGTGTGTGTGAGTGTGTGTGTATTTTTGAGTTTAATTGTAAACTAATAAACATTGACGTGTGTGTGTGCTACAGAAAGACAAAGTGCTTTAGATTAAATTACAGGAACACACACGTCTGCCTAATGTCTGAAACACACACACAGGTAACAAGTTGACCTCATTTCATCTGAATGTGGCACACACACACACACACACACACACACGTATGATCAATATCCCATAATAAGCAGCAGTGATGGATTTCCAACAGCAGGATAACTGGGACGCTCTGAGACGAGAGGAGGAGGAAATCCCATCTCTCTCACACACACACACACACACACACACACACACACACACACACACACACACACAGACGTATGGAAAAAGTGATGTATGGTGAACGTGCAGGAAAAGTGTCGCTCAGAGTGGAAACATGTTGAAGCTCCAGTTTCATCAAACTTCACTAATAAAATCAACTAAAATCCATTAAAGCTGAGTTTCACAGGTCAAACACACACTCAGCTGCAGAAATACACTTTTTATCTGTTTAATATTTGAGAGAATTTTACAGTAATATTCTGGAAACAGTCGGTCAGCTTTCTAACAGTTTAAATTAAATGTCACAATGTGATAGTGAGACAGTGAGCGTGGCCCCTCGGCCCCCCACACATGCGGCCCTGAGTGCAGATACTGATCCGTTTCATGGATGTTTCCATTCATCGTGTCGGCTGCACTGTTTGTCTGAGACCTGCGGGAGGGTCTGATCCCTCTCTTTGTCCCGAGCCAGGTCCTTCACATCAGATCCAACCCGTCCTCCCTTTGAGGAGCCTGACGTCGTCTCTCTGGAGGCAGCGCTCCAACGCTGAGCTGCAGCAGGTTCAAGTGTTCACTCGTCCCATCTGCAGTCTGAAACTTTATCAGCTGCCTCTGAGCACTTTATTATTCTAATCTTCACTCTGTGTGCTGCAGCTTTCATCACACGGCCTGTTTGATTCTGAATTATGTTCAAAGAGCAAAACTTTGTGTGTCTTCTGCTGCGTTCGTGTGAAACCAGACAGACGTTAACACAGCGTCTGAACACAGAACATGCATGTTGACATGTTGTGATGATGATGTCGTATTGTTTCCAAAGACCGGAATGAAATATATTAAGTACATTCAATTCAATTCCACACAGGCATTAAATGCCTTGGACAGGCGAGTCATTGGGGGTTTGGTGCCTTGCTCAAGGTGAACTGGCTCCTCTCCAGCTACCAGTCCTTGTCCCATATTTGGTCCAGATGTGGACGTGAACCAGCGACCCTCCAGTTTCCAAACCAAGTCCCTACGGACTGATCTACTGCTGCCCCGTGATATGAAAGCTGACGGTTATCATACTGTGTTCATTTGCTGGTATTTAAAAAAAAAAAAGGAAAAAAACAGAATAAAAGCAACTGGATGCGAATCTCTCCTTTATTTCAGTTGTTTTCTTAAAGGAGACTTAAATGGTTTCAGTTCGCTGGGCGATACGTCATGAAAATTATATCACAATATTTGAGGCTGTATCTCGACACACACAATATTTTAAATCTCCTAAACAGCATCTCATTAATGTTCCAACTGAGAGACAAAACGAACATAACAACATTTCTGACAAAATATTATCACAAAGTATGAGCACAATGAGATATCTGATCAATAATCAATCATGTGGACATAATGACTGAGTGGTTTAAGGTGAGCGTTAAGACAAACAGCACAGTCTGGTCAGTGATTAACGGACATCACTTCACTGTAATGCAGCGTTTAGAATGAAGGAAATCAAACACCATTTACGGCAGATATATAGTCTCATATCTCAGTAACAATATAATGTCTTCATGTTGCCCAGCTCTGAGTTATGGAAATAAAATATTTGTTCAACCAGCAATAACCCGTCTCTTTCATTCCTTTAAGACTCATTCCAACTGATGACAATAAGAATTCTGTAACACTGTGAAACTGTGATATTTTCAGAGAGTTATCGTACAGTGAACACGCCGAAACATGGGAATATGTCCATTAACATGTAAACGGAATATTCCAGTTGCTGCAGCACATATAAACACCTTAACCAGAATATTGGCCTTCATCTGAATATGGTGTGCATGAAAACTATAGTGTCTCACTGACCACGAGCCAGTCACAGGGAGAGCAGGGCGGATCTTTCCTTCACTATCCCAGGATTCTGGAATGTGCGTCCTGCTCTCGTCCACTAAAATGACAACTACTTTGCCTCCATGTGAGACAGCATCAGTGTTTCTACGGTGTTTAATCATCATGTTTAACGTCCGCGTGCGTGCGTGCGTGCGTGTGTGCTGCCTTACTGCACAAAGAATTCACTTTGAGACGCCAAATATCTGAACTAAAGCCTGTCACAGAAACAGCCAAACAAAGCCGAGATGTGCCCGTTTCATCTCATCCTGATTCCAGGATCCCGCCGTACGCCGTCAGAAACGTCCACAGTAACGTGTTTCTCTCTGGTCGACACATCACAGTAACAAAAAGTCTTTAATTAGTCCAAAACGCAGCCGCTGGAGCCCAACATCATATAACACCCGTCCTCATGTCTGTGTGTCGGCCACCAAAACAGAATCTGACTTTAAGTATCTCCTTCATACATCTCCAGCCTCATTACTCCATCACTTCCTGCACAGATAAATAAGTAGAGTCTCTATTTATCCCCGGGGGGGAATTTGCATGTCAAAGCAGCAGAACACCAACACAGCACACGGTACAAACAACACAGCAGAGACAAAAGTCAAACATCAAAATAAAAAAGCATAAGACCATGTGTTTGCACACGAGCCTGCAGTGAGCTGTAAAAATGAGATTAATTAGAAGTTAGACAGATTTATATTGAGGCAGAAGTTACAGGAAATATAGTGTCCAGTCCTCTGACGTCTGCAACGACTCTATTAATGAATACGTACTGACTGAATATGTGCTGGGTAGGGCTCTAAAACAATCTCAGGATATTTCAGGGTATTTTTGTGATAACAACATTTTGACGATATGACAAATTAGTTGAAAAAGATTATTAATATTATTATTATTAGGCTATTATTAATAATAGTAATAATAATAATAACTTAAGAAGATGGAGCCTCTGCATGAGGTCACTCGCACTATCTTGCTAAGAGTCTAAAAAGTTCGGGGCTGTTCATAAAACATTCAGGATCCCCAAGTTTATTCCAGCTACTGAAGCTCCTCCTCTTTTTGGAGCAACCACAGAGTGAGTAACAGTGTGATGTCAATACGTCAACAAGCCGCAATATTGCGGGTAATGTGATATTAAAAAAATATATCGGTATTATCGTGAACAAGATGATCTCGTACACACCTAGTGCCGGGCAGCAAGAACTTGACCCCAAAGATAGAGACAATTTCAAACACAAATCAGCTTCATTATAAGAAAAACTTGCCCCATAAATACAACATGCTAACGTTATTAGCACAAGTCTATGGCATTTTACATTGAAAAGATTAGCCTCGCAGCTAGCAGAGTTTTTCTCTCCTCATATAAACCAGGCACAACAGCAACACTTAACAAAGGTAACGTTACAAAATTCTGCTCCATCACAACTCACAAGGTTCACTGACAAAACAACTGCCTTCTTATACTAAACATGTTTTCCAAACAAATACAACATGCTAACATTATTAGCACAAGTCTATGAGATTTCACATTATAAACATTAGCCTCGCAGCTAGCAGAGTTTTTCTCTCCTCATATAAACCAGGGACAACAGCAACATTTAACAAAGGTAATGTTACAAAATTTGGCTCCATCACAACTGTCTTATACTCAACATGTCTTCCCCACAAATCCAACATGCTAATGTTATTAGCACAAACCTATAGCCTTTTACATTGTATAAATTAGCCTAGCAGCTAGCAGAGATTTCCTCTGCTTATATTTCAGCCAGAATAAATCACTATTTATTGTTTGTTATCTGTGAAATTAAAGTAATTCAAAGCTTTGTTTCCAGGCTTTGGGAAATGTCTTCAGCTCACAGAGACAGACGGGAGGTCTGTGCGTCTACACAGAGCCTGCACCACTGCTACGGTGTTGTTAACACAGAGATATAAATCTCTCTGTAGTCGCGTGTCTGATGTGTTTGAACCTGTGACGTGTGCAGAGACTCTTCAGGAGCAGCTGCATGGAGGTCGACAGTAAAGCTGCAGAGCTGCACACTGACACATCACGTGTGTTAGTTTGTCCTCATTTCATCATCTTCATTCAGGAACATGAACAGTGTGAGCGTCACACCAGCCCAGAGTTTGGAGGTTTCTATGTGAGAGCAGTAATATGAGCCGGTCACAGAGCGCTGACCTCTGACCTCTTTACTTTATTATTGATTTCCTGTTGTGCCGGCTCTGAACCCTTCACACGCTCACAGTCACGCCGCTAACACGCTGCTGTTTAACAGGAGCAACGCTGATGGTGATGTCATCAGGTACGTATTGGACACATTAACATGTCGACCTGATCGTCACAGTGATCAGACGTTGTCCTGCATGAAGCACGTTTCATCTGCTGGATGAAAAGTTACGATCTGAGACAGAGAGAGTGATGACGAGCAGAAACAAACAAACACAAACAGTTTGTTGCAGATGTTTCAAACACAATCAAGCGTCTTCTGCTCGACGTGTTTACAGCCACTGTTTCTGCTCCGGCTCTGTTTATTAGGCGACCAACAGACTTCATGTAAACTCAGCTACTGAGAGCCGAACTGACCCAAACAAACACACGCCACTGCTACAGCTGCAGTCTGAAGGGTTTAAACACAATATAATATAATCAGTGTGTTTCCTTTAATCAGCTGAAGATCAGAGTGGTTGTGTTCTGCTTCGCTCACAATGAGCTGTTCATATCTGCACAGGCAGCAGGTCCTCGTCTACACAGGTCACCATGTTGCACCGCCATGTTTCTACAGTAGCCCAGAGCGGACAAACCAAACACTGACTCTAGACAGAGACATTCATGTGTTCACATTACACATGTTCTCATGTGGTCACCCTGGTTACAGTTCCTCCCTGACATCAGATGATTCAATGTTGTGTAGCGAGGGTGTCGTTTACCTTTGAATCCAGTGTTCATGTTGAGAGTTCTGCAAAAAATTTCAGTGTATTTAAATACAGGTCTGAACTGTGTCACAAGTCCTGTGGAGTGTTTAAACTTCTAGAATCACTCACTTGATTTAAATGTATTTGAAAAGGTTCTTTGGCCCTAACGCTCTGTTTTTCTTTCTTCTTTTGGGACTGAAGCTTTGTGATTATTTTTTGGGCTTCTATGTCTTTATTGGAGAGGACACATCAGGTGTGTGTGTGTGTGTGTGTGTGTGTGTGTGTGTGTGTGTGTGTGTGTGGGGCAGTGTCATGCAGCAGGGGGCTGTGGGCTGGAATCAAACCTGCGGGCGCTGCAGCAAGAATAATGCCTTTATACGTGGGATGGCAGCTCTACCCGCTGAGCTCTTTGCTGCCTTAGAGCTGATTTTTTTAAAACACAGAAATGAGTTTGGTTGTTTTGTTCAGTACGTTGATAAATAGTCTTAAAAACCAACATCGTGTATCGTGATTCAAGTGATGCTGAATCATTCAGCTCCTCAACAATCAACACTGAAGGAATTCTGACCAGGAGAAGTATCAGCTGGTTGTAATCTGTAATCTGTAATCTGTAATCCTCACTGATAGACGCCACTAAATCCAACAAGCTGCTCTTTCGCTTATCAGATTTACCCTTCTATGAGCCGTCCCTGAATGCAGCATCATTTTCCAACCCTACAGGTCACGCTGAAATCTGCAACCCTCACTGCTGGATGCCTCTAAATCCCCCAAAATCTGACACACTGTTCCTGAAAGTATGACTGTTGCTTTTTATACACACAGTTGTGTTTCTGCAAACAGACAACACAAACAAACAATAAAGTGCTGCGTTCACGTCACATCAGAGTTCTTGTTGGGGGTAAGGAAATAAAATCAGTACAGCAGAGCATCATTGTGTGGCAGTGTCACGTCGTCACACAGTGCCAAGTGTTGGTTTCTTTTTAATATACAAATTATTATGACAAACACAATTTAAACTTCAGGAGGCGACTTCAGTAATATCATCAGTCCACCTGACATGTGGCTCTCAAACGGTGTGTCGTGACACCAGCCCAGCAGTGCTGTGGAATTATTACTGCAATATCAAACTGGGCCTGAACAAAACATTTACATCATCTGCCAGGTTAACAGACGTGTTACTGGAGCTTTGATGTCATTTTAAAAAAGTTAAAAAAGAATTCTTGAATCATTCTGTTAAATATTTCATGCAGTCCACTGATATCTGACATCAGTAAAGGCTGCAGCGCACAGACATAAAAATGAAGACATGTAAATACAGGTGTGCACGTGGTTTGGGCTTCTGTGGCGTGAAGCTACATTTTGCTGCTGAGCTCAGATGAAAAAGACAAACTTTTCTTTTTGGGACAGCTGGAAAATAAATCACAGTATTTTTTATCTCAATACTCAACATGTTTAACATCATATCGTGGACGCTGTGCTGATTCCTGCCCCTCGTTATCGTCACTGTGACGCTAGTGTGATTCTTCTGAACGCTCGGACGTGTGCAACTTGTGCTGAATCACAAACAAACATGGACGCCTCACGCCAGCTGAAGTCTGTCCTTTAAATGATGCTGCGTGGAGAGAAAACAGCTTCGTACCGTCAGAGTGGGCGTTTCACAATAACCTGTAACAACCAGACGCTGTGGCGCGGAGCTGCTGAGCTGCTGAGCTGCTGAGCGTCAGGCTGACGTGAGCCGACACAGAAACCAGCTTCGTTTTAAGGCCGTTTCTGATTCGTCAACACGACGTCTCCGCTCTGACATCATCAAACAACTCCGGCCTGCTTCCGTCACACACGTCAGGCGTCAGACTGCAGCTCTTCATCACACCATCCTCATCCTCATCTCTGAGTCTGAGGGTTTAACACAGCGTGGTCATGTGACGGGAGACTCCGCCTCCTCTGCTCTCCTCCTTTAATGAAACTGATCAGGTTACTGATTGATCTGATTATTGATCGGCTGCTGAAGGTTCATGTGACAGAAACATGTTTAAAACTGTTCACTGGAATTATTCAAGATTTATTGTTCCGTCGTTTATTCAACTGTTTTTCCTTCCTATGGTTTATTTATTTATTATTTTATCAATGTGATTACTGATCTGTGATTATTGATCTTTTATAATAGATTATCAGTCTGCTGAATATTCTGGATCAGTTATGTCTTATCTTGGAGCAGTTTGATCAAGACGCTGCTGTAAAAACACAGTTTTAATCTCCATGAAGTCGTTTCCTGTTTTAATTTACTTAAATTTCATCCGAATCTTATTGATTATTGATTATTCTGCTGATTGCTTTTCCTCATGAATGGAATTATCTGTCTTTAAACGCCCGCTGGTGTTTTTAACTAACGTCTTGTTTTCTCCAAAACCTGTAACTGATCAGTTTCCTGTCACATGATCGAAAGAAGAGCAGAAAATATTGATAACAGAGGAGCCGACATCAGAAATGCTTAATCAATTATCAGAATAGTTTCAGATTTATTTTCTGATCATGGATTGATCACGTCAGCTGTGATGTGACACCTGCTGCACTCTGCTCCTTCATTAACTCCTAATCATCACTGATCAATCTGATTATTGATAAGCTGGACTCGGACTCTCAGCAGCTCTCTGCTCACATTAATGAATAAATCTCCATTTTCTCTCCTCCTGAATCTGATCGATCGGGTTATTGATCAGTTTAACATCTGCTGGTGAGGACACGTGTAGGTGAGCCCTGTTTCTCCTTCATGATCATACAACCCCTCAGTTATTGATCACATGATTGATCACCTGCAGACTGAGAGACTTATTGATCTGTTATCACAGAACTGATCAGATGAAGATTTATTATTTATATTGTTTTGGTCATTAAAATCTGATTAATGTTTATTGATCATCTGATGCAGTTCCACTTGTATCTGCTGCCATCTGTGATCGATCATCAGCTGATCTGTGAGACTGAAATGACACTTCAGGATCCATCGGGTCATAAATCAGGATCTTACACTGATCAGCTGTGTGATTGATCACCTGCAGCTGACTGTGAGTGTGTGATTTACATCGATCACATCAATGAACATGATCGTGTCTTTGAAGTTAATCAATAACCTGTCGAACAGTTCGACTCGAGCACAAACACGGATCGATCAGTATCGGCTGTGTGAGCGGAGGATGGAGGCTGCTCTCCGGCACATGGACGGACGGATGAAGGCGGATTCAGAAAAACATCCATGTGAATGTGTTGCGGCTTCCTGCGGGCAGCAGCGCAGCGCCGCGCGACGTTTTCACGCTTTTTTCCGCCTATCGGCTCCGATATTTGAGGTTTTCCTGCTGCCTCCCCCTTTGTTCTTCTTTAATGGATCGGCGTCTGGAGCCTAGCTACCTCCCAGACCTCCTCCTCTCCTCCTCCTCCCCCACCTCCCCCACAGCTCTCCCCTCCACCACACACAGAAAAACATCCACAGCCTCCAAACGCCTCGTTTTTACGCACCGATTTTTACGGTGGAAAATGGACGAACACGGCGAGTCGCGCTGCTCGCTGCACGGACGGAGGCCGAGCCTGCCTCCAGAACGGTCCGGGGTGAAAGCAGCCCTACCTGGGGTGTAAACCCCCACCCGGTCCCGCTGCCTCACCCCCACTCCCTGCGTGGGGAGAGCGGTGGAAAAGAGGAAAATTCCACGCGCAAGAAAACACGGTGCAGAAGCAGCAGATGAGCGGTGATGCGGCGGGGAGGCGAGGCGTTTTCCCCCCAAACATCCACACACACATACACCCCCCTCCACCGCCTCCACCACCGCTACCCCCAGATCTGCCACCCGGACCTGGAGCAGCCCCAGACCCTCCACCCACAGAGCCCCACTCAGCCCCACTCAGCTCCACTCAGCTCCGGACTTACCTGGACGGAAACGCGCAGAAAGTCCAATCAGTTATTTAAATCCACAGTCCCACGCGCTGCTGCCGCCGCCGCCGCTGCCTTTCTCCTTCTTCTCCTTCTTCTTCTGCTTCTTCTTCTTCTTCTTCTCCTCACATGCAGCCTGAGTGGGCGGAGGTCAGGTGGAGGCAGCAGCAGGAGTCCCGACAGGTAAAAATGTCCCGCGTTACAGGGTGACACAATAATCCAGAGGACAGAGAGCTGAGAGCGGAGCGGCGCGGCGCGTCTCCCCCATTCACACACAGCCTGCCTCGGCTTGGCTCGGCTCGGTCTGCCCCTGCTCCGCCACTGCCAGCCCCCCATCTGGACCGTACCACTCCGCACCCGGCCGGGAGGGGGGCGGCCAATCAGAAGAGGCCAATCAAACCAGATAAATCTAAACCGATCAGTTTGTTCTTTAACAAACAAATCAAACAGCGAGTTAAAGATGTTCAACATCATGTAGGAGGATTGTGGTTTGTCTTTATGTTACTATAGTAACACTGATGTGTCTTCAGAGAGACAGACAGCTGTGTGACCCCTGCAGGAAACCTCCTTTGGTTCAGTCCAGCTCCTTAATCTGCTGTTTGTCTCCTCCCAGAGCCAGATGTGGAGAGACAGAGACATATAGACAGATGCAGGGATGTATATATATATATAGAGAGAGAGAGAGAGAGAGAGAGAGAGAGAGAGATGAAGATAGAGGGCGAGAGAGGAGCTGCATGGAGATAAAAAAAAAAGATGGAGGGATGGAGGAGGAAAGAGGAAGGGAAATAAAGAGGAAAAGACACGTGGAGCAGAAATAAAATGATGCTTTTAGGAAATTAGAAAAGAAATAAGTGGAAATTATATCACGAGAGAAACATAATAATCAGGAGGAAGAAGGGATGCACAGATGGACAGAAGGAAATAAATAAAGAGGATAAATATATGCAGAGACAGAGGGAGATGAGTGGAGGATAAGACACAGACAGAGAGGTGGAAATATTAAAATGATGGAGAGGAAGAAATGAGAAAAATAGAAGCATAAACAAAACAGAAACAAAATGATTGTCTCACAGAGAATGAGAGGAAATATAAAAATACTGAAGAAGATACAGACACATCAGGAGGCACAGAGACGGAGAGATCGGCAGAAGGAAATGAAGAGATGAATAAAGAAGAGAAACGTGTGCAGGAAACAGAAAGATGGAGGTGAGAAAACCAGAGAGGTGAGGAAATAAAACATAAAGACAGAAATATATTATCTACAAATTAATACTGATGTGAAGGAAGCTCCACCACCAAGTCACATGATAATGTGACCCACTTGGTGCTCAGGTCGCCGTAACATAAGCTGTGTGGATAATGAGCCATGATGGAGCCAGTGGACAGTCTCATACTGGGCCCATTCTCTACCCACATGGGCCCCACATACAAATGTGGGCTGAGACTGGGGCCCCTGGGGTGGAGGGGCCCATAGAGAGCGGGCCTTTGCAAGTGATTCAGAGTGCCACCTTTGAAATAAACCTGTGTTCAAAGAGAAATGACAAAAAAGGATGTTATTAATTTTAAAATGGTGCCATTTCTGCACACAAACAGCTAAACTCGTCTGCTTCATGGTTTTATTTTTATTCTTGTTTGTTGAAACACTCAGTAACTATCAAAAATTATCTGCTTTTTTCCATAAGATATAAAATCTATAAACGAACTATAAACCATTTTACCGTAAATAAATGTTTTTGGTGGGCGTGTCTGACGCTGGAGGTCACTGACCAGACGTCGCTGTGTGATGACCTCAGTGTGAGACACGGTTAACATTATGCACGTATGTGACGTTTCTACAACATGTTATGTGTGCGACCCACCGCGGGAGATTTTAAAAGTAGCTGCTAGCGGTTAGCAGCTAACTCATAGAAGAAGAACAGCAGCTGTTAGCAGTTAGCAGCTAACTCAAAGA
Organism: Epinephelus cyanopodus; assembly: GCA_026686955.1. NCBI lineage: Eukaryota > Metazoa > Chordata > Actinopteri > Perciformes > Serranidae > Epinephelus > Epinephelus cyanopodus. The sequence goes on from CM048922.1 coordinate 43,922,798, forward strand.
AGAAGAACAGCAGCTGTTAGCAGTTAGCTGCTAACGCAGACAATGATGCTGTTGTGTTGCATGTCACACCTCTTTTGAATCTGTGATGTCATCATGCTCTCTAAAATCACACACTGGAGCAACATGATGCCGCCGTCGTTTGGTTCTGTGTAAAAATGTAAAGGAGGCGTAAAGACGGGACGTCGTAGCAGCTCTGTGACACGAGGACGACAGTCTTGCGTAGCCAGACCCAACGTCACAGCACTGTGTCACAGTAGAGATCAGGTCTTGAATCACACGTTATCTCTCTGCTGTAGGAGAACAAAACACTCTGGCTTGTTTGTGTTTCTTTAAACCAATCACAGTCGTGTTGGGCGGAGCTAAGTCCAGGATGCAGCGATGATGCTTTTGCAAAACAGAGTCAGCAGAGAACTTGTGTTGGTGGAACATTTGCACGTGTGGAGGCGAGTTCTGTCTTTAAAATGACCATGAAACACCACAGAAACATGAACAGTGATCTGTGTCTGTGTGATTCAACTGTTACTGATAATAAGACAAACATGGTTTGATAATCTGAACCCTGGAGGCGGAGCCTGACTTTACTTTAGCTCTGGAGGCGGGGCTTGACTTTACTTTAGCTCTGGAGGCGGGGCCTGGCTTGACTTTAGCTCTGGAGGCGGGGCTTGACTTTAATTTAGCTCTGGAGGCGGGGCTTGACTTTAATTTAGCTCTGGAGGCGGAGCTTGACTTTACTTTAGCTCTGGAGGCGGGGCCTAACTTTACTTTAGCTCTGGAGGCGGAGCTTGACTTTACTTTAGCTCTGGAGGCGGGGCCTGGCTTGACTTTAGCTCTGGAGGCGGAGCTTGACTTTACTTTAGCTCTGGAGGCGGGGCCTGGCTTGACTTTCGCTCTGGAGGCGGGGCTTGACTTTACTTTAGCTCTGGAGGAGCTCAGACGAGCTGCTGGCTGTATGAGCAGAACTTTATTAAGACGATGTGACAGCAGCTGGTGTGAAGTGGAACAGATCTGTACATTAGTGAAGTCAGAGTCAGCGGAGCTGCTGCTGCTGCTGTCAGAGTTCAAGACAAGACAAATCAACTGCGACTGTCAGGAAACAGATCGACATCAGGAGAGTCCTGAGAGACAGTCTGGGCGTTTCTGAGCTGCGTTCACAAGTTGTTTTACTCTCGTAGATCTTTACAACTATTCACTGAAACAAGAAATCAGGCAGGACATGATACCTTCGTCAGAACTCACCATTTTCCGTGAGAATATTTTGGCTCGTAGGTTGTTGTTTCCTGTAGTGATCTGGAAACAGTAGCAGGTCATGGAAAGAAGGGAGAATAAAACTGATGCCCAGAGGCAGGTTCATCACCACAGTCTCCATCTGCTGAGTCGCAGCAGGAGGCTACTTACTTAAAAGTTTACAAGTATTTTTACTCTGAGCACAACAACCATGTTTTCCAAAATAGTGCACTTTATAGAAATATATATTAATGTGCAATATGAGTTGTGTTGCTAAGTTACTGACACTGCTAAACATCATGTTGATAACTCTGAATGAAAAGGTTCCTTCGTGTGGGCACAAGAGGAGCTGCCTGTGTGCTCACACTGTCACACCAAACACTAACTTTATATTTTGTAAGTGTGAAAGTTCTCTGTCTTTGTAACTTGTTGGTGCAGAGTTAGAGGATGTTCACAATTACTCACTCAGAGTTTATTTAAACACATCAGTGAGACACAATAACACACATGTGAGTGATTACACATTAGTCACATCCTGACATTCTGATGAGTCAGAGTCAGACGAGCTGCTGCCGGCTACGACTCTGTCAGAGAGACAATGAGCCAGGCAGTGAGACAGGTAGGCAGGTAGAGGGTTAGTCAGATGGACAGACAGACGGACGTGCAGAGGTTTGTCACAGGTCAGAGGTCGAGTGTATAAATAAGTGTGGAGGCCTGTAGATGTGTGTTTGCATTTTGAGGAGAAAACCTCAGTGACCTGGAGGTGATGTCATCAGCAGCAGATTGATGTGACCTGTTCACCTGCTGAAATGCATGCTGGTCTTTTTCCTGCTCCTCTGTCTGCATGAGTTAGTGCCACATCATCAGACTGAGTGTCCGTTTAGTTTGTCTTCCTCTGTGAGATGTTGTTCTTGTTCACTGTGTAACCCCTGCTGGGGACGGAGGTTATCTCACTCTGACCAATCAGCACGTGTCTGTCTGTCAGCGTCATCTTCAGGTTGCTGCCTCCAGACTGTTGGACGGTCGCTGCAGGACGTTGGACGTGTGGTTTTTAGGTTGTTCTCAGAAAGTTACAAAATCAGTTGGATACAGTGAGTTTACAGTGAATAAATGGAGGTCAATGGACATTTGTTTGTAGTCTTCAGACCACTCACAGTGCACCACTCACACCTCGGATCAACTCGACAATCTGGCTCTGTGTGTCTAAACGCTCGCAGTTTTCCGGCAAAACGGCCCAACATTTGCTGAAAATCTGGCAGTGTGAAAGGGACTATTCATACACTAGTGGAGCAGCCATGGGTTCACAATCTTGCCCAAGGATACCATGAAACATGGACAGGAGGAGCCGGGCGATCTACCTGCTCTGCCTCCTGAGCCACAGGATGTTACGTGTTTACGTTTACCGGAAGAAAACACTGTAGTCCTCGCTCCGGATAACAAGATGCTTGACGACACCGTTCTTAGTGTCTTTTTCAGGCTTGTTTTGCTGATATTCTTGAAGCAGCAGTACGACAACAACCTTGTTCTGCTAGTGCTGCGTCCTTTGAGGAGGAGAAGGGAGGTAGAAGGTCCAAGAAGGGAGATAGAAGACCGTGCTGTGGCCAATGTAGACCGCTGAGTGCAACGAGTCCGACTGCTCTATCTCAGCCCGTTGCTATGCGCGCTATATACGTCATGGCGCCAGCGGGGCAAGGAAACGAGCATGTGCAGAAAGACCGGAATGAACTTAAAGAGGAATGAGTGTATACAAGTGCGAGAAATTCTTTCATTGGGAATTACAAACGGAATATTCCAGCCCCTTACATCAGATTGAATTTTCAATCTCACTGGCCATTTTCATTCTCAATGAGGTGTTTACAAGATCACTTCAATAGGAATGAACTTTCATTCTGAATGAAAAGGGAATTAAACTGTCCGTGTGTTTCAGTGGCTCATTGTTACGAACACGTGTCTCACGGGGAAAGTCTCCATTTTTGTGACCCATCCACCCCCAGCCTGCCTCCTTATAGACCCATCAGCTCCACTTCCTTGTTTACCATCTTCAGCTCACTGGTCACGTGATCACAGGCTTTCAAAATACATAAGATATGTGGGTGCATTACTTTTCACAGGAAAACATATGAATAGTTTATGAGAACAGCCTGGACTGAATGGACTGAACGAGTCCTCTGACCTCTCAAAGCATTCTGTCACTACAGAGTCACATTCACTCATTCACAAACACACTCACACACTGGTGCCTGAGGCGACTGTATGTGGTGCCATCTTCAACTCAGTTTTAATCACACTCACACACCGATTATCGGCCAGCAGGAGCAATCTGGTTTCAGGATCTCGCAGAGACACCTACAGTGTTTGGGACTCGTACAGGGACATGTGGACTCAGTGAGACTCTGGAGACCTGATCCAGCAGACTCAGACTCAGACTCAGACTCAGAGCTGAGCTGGATCATAACTAACTGATGTGTTTGGGACTCGTACAGGGACATGTGGACTCAGTGAGACTCTGGAGACCTGCTGCGGTCTGGAGCAGCAGACTCAGTGTTTCCAGCAGCTGGAGCCTAAAATAACCGGAGTCGGGGCTGGGTTCAGGTTCAGGTTTAGACTGGAGGTTAGATCCTGCTCGGCTCGGAGGCTTCACCCTGTAATCAGCTCCCAGTCTGACAGTTCTGGTTTCTGCCTGCTGCCTCCTTCCCTCCTTCTCTCCTTCCCTCTCTGTAATTTTCTTAATTGAAGCCACTTGAGGGGTCTCGCCCTCTCCTCTTTTCATCTCCGCCTCTCCTATTCTTTCCACTTCTCCTTTTGCACTTCTTTCCTCTCTTCTTTGTCTCCTTTCCTTTCTCTTTTTGTTCCTTTCCTCTTCTTAGTTTTATTACTTTTCCTTCCCTTTGTTTCCATTGCTCTTTTTTTTCCTGAGTTTCCCTCCTTCTTTTTCTTTCTCTTTCTTTCTTGCCATTTGCTTTATTTTCTGTTGTTTCCTACCTTTGTTTGTTTGTTTGTTTCATCCCTTTTGTTTAATGTTCCCTTGTTTCCTTTCCTTAGTGAAGGTATGTCTACAGACAGTTCTCTGACTCCGGTCAGGTAAAGACAAGAACATCAGACTTCCTGTACGTCCACCAACAAAGAAGAGGAAGAAGAGGAAGAAGAAGGAGAAGAAGAAGAAGAAGAAGAAGAGAGCAGAGCTGTGTGTTGAAATACAAACAGGTTCATGTCGACGTGTCGTGTGGCTCAATTCTGATGTTAAAGGAACTCATTTTATCCACTTGTTCATATTCTCATTTTTAATGTGTACATTAAAAACCCTGAGTGAATAAATGATGTACATGAATACATGAAGAGCTGAGAACCTGAGGTGTGTGAGGAGCGATGATGAGGAGGTGAAACCTTCCTCACATTCAGACATCAAACAGAAAGCGTCTTGTTTCCATCAGGTTTCTGAACTGGAGCTCAGTGAATCATCTCTGCTTCTTCTTCTGCAGAGCTTTTATGGTAGCAACCTAACAATTAGCTCCTCCAGCTGTTTATCTCCCTCAACCGATGACATCATCACCTCATCATCACACAACAGGAAGTAAACATTTCTCTTATTTTGAAATTTCAATGGACGGAAACTTCAAAAGGAGAATTTACAGTGATGACAGAATTTGTTTCTCTTGTTTTTTCTTTTACTCTATAAAAAAATGACCCCCCCCCCCCACACACACACACACACCCCAACCAACACACACACCCCCACCTCCTCTACTACACCCCCCCCCCCCACACACACACACACACACACACCCAACCAACACACACACCCCCTCCTCTACTACACACCCCCCCAGTGTAAATTGACGCCGATCGTCCGTTAATCTCTTTAAGTTGGCGTGAAACAGTCAGCATCATGCATGACAATGGACCTCTGTGTGTGTGTGTGTGTGTGTGTGTGTGTGTGTGTGTGTGTGTGTGTGTGTGTGTATGTTTGTGGTTGCAGGACCTACTGTATGCTTCCTTCTTTTACATCCCTGCTACTATTACAAAACACATCTGGACCCTTTGTGTGTGTGTGTGTGTGTGTGTGTGTGTGTGTGTGTGTGTGTGCAGCTGTTGGTTAAATCCTGAGTTTACGAGGTCGAAGCCACAGAACAGAATGAATTCTGTGTGTGTGTCTCTGTTTTTATTTATTTTAACTTCTCTGAGGTTTGACTGATATCCAGCATCTGTGTGTGTGTGTGTGTGTGCGTGTCTGTGTGTGTGTGTGTGTGCGTGTGTTGTGTTGCCACAGTTTATTAACCAGAACCCAAACAGCCTTTGAACACCACGACACACTGATCACACTTGTTTCTCTTCAGAATCAGAATCAGACTCATCATTCAGAACGAGTTGCTGCACAAGTTACGGCAGTTGTAGCGAAAGTTTATAGAAGCTATGCTGTAACCTACACACGGGGCCTACGCATTTATATGGGTGAGCATTTATACGTGTGACGTGGTGTGTCTGTGTCACTCTGCAAGACGTGTCTGTTACACCTGCAAATCACTAGTTGGCAGTTGAGTGTCCGTGACAAGCTGTAAAGAGTGACTGATTCAAAACACACATTTAACACACATTAAACACACACAATAAAACACATATTAAACACACACATTAAACACACCTAAAACAGACACTTTCAAACACAAGAACACAAATCAGTTTCACTATAACTCGCAGCATTCACAGACAAAACACTTATACACTTACACTTACAAATATAACATGCTAATGTTTTTAGCACAAGCCAATGACATTTTATCTCAGCGTGTATTGTGCCCTCAAACAGCAGCGCTCAAACATGCGGCATGCATACGACCCCTTACTGTGATTCAGAGGAGGGGCGGAGCTAGCTGGCTGGATGCCGTGATACACATAACGCATCATCACAACATCATATGGTTGCGTCCTACCAGCTGTCCTGTTTATACAGACATCATTTCAGCGCTGTTACCTCCATGAGTCATACCGTTTCTACTGAGGCTGCCTCCTGATTGCCGACCAGATCATTAGTCGGCAAAATTTCATTGGTCACTTAGTTGCACAAAAACAAAACAAAAAACAAAAAAACCCTCTATCAGGAGCTGCACCCTGTCAAAATAAATCCAAACCTGCATGACTGGACCATGTGTGACTTTACTTTGAAAGGACAGACACAGGAAGTGTCCTCGTCAGGTTAATCTCCAGGGCTGGTACCTGCGGTTATTCCACAGGCTAGTTAATAACATGTCGGGCAGGAAATCCAAAGTGTGGGATCATTTTGAGAAGGTGAAGGACGAACCCAAGGTGATATGTAAACTCATCTTCATTGGTCGACTACAAACATGACGTATCATGTGAAACATGGAAGTAGCTACATGCCCATTAGCCCACAGCGTCATTAACAGGCGGCTCGCTCAGTGTGTGACGTGCACTTGCAGATAAAATATAGGCTATATTAATGAAGGTTCATTAGTACGGTTTGTATTTCTCTGTAATGTAGCACAGTGTTAACAATGTTACTGATACTATTCTTTCTCACACCTTCAACTCAAACCACCAAAATATATCATTTAATCATTACATTCATATCAGAAACATGCAGGAGACTAGTCCACTGATGGACCCTGGTGAGGACTGTCGGTCCACTAGGAGCAGAGTTAGTCGGGGGCGGCCTCAGTTTCTACAGAGCAGTGAGGAGGAAGAACAGCGTGAAATTGTAAAACAGGCTTCTGTTTATTGTGTTTACAACTTGATGTCTTCTGCCCTCTAGTGGTGAAAAACAAACTGTTGCGTTGTTGATATTTACCCTGGGTGTTGCCTGACAGGACAGTCAGCCTGAGAGCCAACGCTCAGGGCAAACACGCAGTAAAGCTGAAAGTGGTGCTCATGGGTACTTTGGCAGAGCTCACCGTCTCTTCTGTCTCTCTCTGTCTCTCTCTGGTCGACGGGACGATGGGACGATGGGACAGCCGCCAGGCTTGGTTGCTGAGGTGGTTTCCATGGTTACTGCTGAGCCTCGCTCTGACCTGATTGTTCAAAAAAAAAAAGAAAAAAAAAAACAATGAGGGAAAACTTCAAAGAGGAGCTGCTCAGTTGCCTAGCAACAAGGCTCAGCGGCAGGACGACTCTCTCTGTTTCATCACTCCCTCTGTTGAATCACTATCTGTCTTTTTTCATCGCTCTATCGGTCTGTCCTCATCTCTCTCTTTTCATCACATCCTTTCTCCATCTCACACTCCTCCTCTCCATCTCTCCTCCATCACTCTATCCTCCATGTTTCCCCCCCGTCGATCTCTCACTCATCTGAAGTTGTTCCTCTCTTCCTCTGTTTCCGTCTCCCAACATCAGTTTTCCAGTTTTCATGTATCGACACATAAAAACATTTGTGTTGCCAGAGAAGATGTGATGATAAACAAACTGATGCTAAAAGAACAAAGACCGCTGTTCCAAACACCAGTTATACACACTGAGTGTTGAATCAGCCGTTGTACTGATGTTTTTCCTTCATTGTAACAGAGATAACAACCGTGAGGCAACTTTATTTCTACAACACATTTCAACAGCCAGACAATTCAAAGTGCTCAACGTAAAACATCAAACGCATCGAGACAAAGTGCAAAGAAACACATTATAACACCATTACAGAGCTGCAGAATAGAACATTAAATTAAACACAAGAGTTGCACAGAAATGAAATACAAGAATAAAAGTTACAGTGCAGTGTAAGAAATTAATAAATATTTGATTTCATAAAAGGCAGAAAAGTCTTCAGTTTTAATTTAAAGCAGCTCTGCAGTTTCTGAGAGTTTGCTCAGACATGTGGAGCATAACAACCAAACGCTGCTCCTCCATGTTTAGTCTCGACTCTGTGGACACAAAGCACACCTGTCCCTGAAGACCTGAGAGGGCTGGATGGTTCATGCTATAGCAGAAGGTCAGAAACCATCCAGAGCTTTATTCTGAAAGTGATTCTCTGACAGACAGGAAGTCAGTGTAACAGTGGTCTGTGTGACGAGTGTATTTAGAACCCAAATGCAGCACTCTGGAGGTCAGCGACACTTGGTAATGACCTTTATTTGAACACAGGTAAAACAGGCTCAAGGGTTGAAAGGGGCCGAACCTGGAAACAAGGCTCGGAGCCCACAGACCAACACAGTTCAGTCTGCTGGGAGGTGATGGTACCTGAGAGGGGCAGGCAGGGGACGTGGTCGACAAGGCAGAGGGTTCAGAATCAGATGAGCAGGCAGGTGAAGCAGAAGGACTGACAAGGGATGAGCAGGAGGCAAGTAGAGACCAGGTGAGGGGTCTAGGAGGCAACAGTTTGCTGAACAGAGAACGCACACACAGACACGTCTCGCCAACCGTCTGAGCAGCAGCCGACAACAGGTGACCTGATGGGAACATTCACACTGTGGCGCTGAACAAAAGGAATGCAAAACAGCCACAGGAAAACAGGAACCAGAGACACTGAGGCAGAACGTGTGGTCTGGGGCAGAAGGCCGGTGTTTACCGCAACAACGGTAAAGCAACGGTAGATCAGGCAGGTAAAGAATGCTGGAAGGGCTCGTATCAAGGTGAAGAACAATCTGACAAAGGGTGAGTGAGCTGGAGAGGCTTATATCCCGGGCTGGTTGGGGATGAGCTGCAGGTGTGGAGGCAGGTGGGCTGATGAGGTGGGAGTGTCCGGCAGGTAGAGAGAGGTGCAGAGATGGGGAAAGTGGAGCTGTGACGGTCTGATGATAAAGACTCTGTTACAGTAGTTGGATCTACTGAGGATAAATGAAGGACAGGTTTGTCCAGGACCGGACTTTGTAACTGTCTTAATGTGGCTGTTGAAGTTCAGCTCTGAGTCTAGGACTACACCAAGGTTTCTGGTTTGATCTGTGGTTTTCAATATTGAGCGCTGACTTTTGATCATTCTTCCTTAGCTCCAAGAATTATTACCATCATCTTGTCTTTATTGAATCAAAGAAAACGGTGTCACATCCAGTCATTTATTTGTTTGATGCTCTCAGTCAGAGCTTGCATCGGACCATCGTCCCCTGGTGACACGGTTATGTTAATGTGTGTGTGAGTTACATATTTTGTTATTTTCCATAATCTGATCCAGTGGAATCACGTAGATGGTAAACAGAGGAGGTCCCAGTACGGAGCCTTGGGGAATGCCGCCAGAATTAAATATCCACTTAATAAACACAGACACTGGCAGATTCTCTGTCCTTTAAGTAGGATTCAAACCAGTTTAGTACTGTGCATCAAAGTCCCACCCAGTTTTCCAGACAGTCTGGTGACGTGTTGTGGTCGACCGTGTCAAAGGTGGAACTGAGATCCATAAATACTAGAACAGAGAATCTGCCAGTGTCTGTGTTTAAGTGGATGTTTAATTCAGACAGCAGATGTGTTATTGACATGTGAAAGAAGAAGAATGAAATGAGTGGACGTCGCCACAGCGTCTCATAACAGGAGAGAAACTGTGTGAACCTGGATGTTGAATTTGTTTCCAGTGACCCATCAGTCATTACTAAACCACAGTGGAGCAGCTTGCTTGTAAGTACTGAAACATTCATGTCGACATATGACGCACTAGGTGTCCTCCTGTGTTTGCTGTTGACATTCCAGGATGGCGCGTCAATTTACGCCTGTTAAATGTGTTGTTTATTTTCTAAATACGCTTCTGTTTTCAAAGGAAATGCTCAGTTTGTGCTCGTTAGATACACACAGTCTTTTTCAACATAAACTTACGTCAGCAAAACCTTGTACTTACATTTATTTCCTTGTGCAACAAAAGCATGCGGTTAGGTTTAGAAAAAAAAATCCTTATGAGCTACTGCAGAGTTAGCGAGTTGGCATGCTAACTAGGGAGGCTATGCTAATGACTATGGGCTAAAATAATGTTCACTAACATTAAAAGCTGCGATGGTCACATTCTCCCTCCTTTATCGTAGCCCATTCAAAACATTTTTCTTACCAGATTGCAGTGCAAGCATTGATCCAGGACCGTCACTGAGCCCGTTTATATGCACACAATAATCAGATAACTGGGAATAATCAGGTAATGGTAATAATCTGATCTGGCGCGTTTACATGCACTTCAGTAATGCGATAATCAGAAAACCCTGGTTTACATGATTCAGTCTGTTAGTCGGATTTCTGTCCAAGTACATGACGTAAAACTCAAATTTGCACCTTAATGCTGGTTGCCACTCGCCATAATACCGAAAAGAAGAACAAGAAGAAGAAACTTCTTGTTAGTTTCAAACATCCTGTCCTCTTTACCATGGCAACGCTACACAAAGAAGAATAAGAAGAATATGGAGGGCTTTCATTCAGCAAGCATCTGCCCTTGGTCTCAGCATGATGGGTCCTCCACTCCTACCAAAACACTGTGCTTGCTGGATGAGCATCTGGAGCAAGGGCTGCTGGGACGGAGTGGTCCTCAAGGAATCCTCAGGTCCAGAATGGAGAGAGAATTTCAGGATGTCTCGAAGAGCATTTGTGAAACTGTGTGATCTGATGAAGGATGTCATGAGCCCCGATGAGACGACAGTACGTCCTCCTGTACCTCTGGAAATGCAAGTGGCATATTTTCTACGACTTTTCACACATGCGCAGATGTAAAAGAGTGAAAGATACCAGATTAATGGTGTACATGCACCGAATAAATGACTATTGGGGAAAAAGTTAGTTGTGTTGATCCGATTTCTCATAATCTGATAATGGCTTTTATCTGATAAAGCACATCAGATTATGCTGTTTACATGACCACTTGAATAATCTGGTAACTCCAGAAATCAGACAATGTGCATATCAATGGGCTCACAGTTGATGTCGACATAAACTTTATATAGAATCAACACGGTGATGATGATCCTGGACCCACGTAAACAAATGACCCAGGGTCAACAGCACAGTGCGGCCCCAGATCAACACAAGCACTCTGATCGTAGGGGAAAAAGCATTTTTTAAATAAGCTATAACAAAGGAGGGAAATGTGTTGATCACAGGTGTATACATGTGAAAAGTTATATTACATCCTTTATCTTTGTTTGAAAAACTATAATCTAGCCAACTGTCAAGGTTACTTGTCGGCATAGCCTACCTGGTTAGCAAGCTAACTTGCAAGCTAACTTGCTAACCCACGTTGATCCAGCAACATGTCCTACTTTGGATGCTCTGGATGGTTGTCTGTCTCCAATCAGGGGCGTAGCACCAAACTCTGGGTCGTGTGTATCAGCATTCTCTGTGGGCCCCCCACCCTCCATCTCTTGACCCATGTCGGCCTCACACACCTTTTGAATCATCTTCCACCATGACACCACGTCTACAGCCGACCACAGCGCCGCCTGGTGACTGAAACTGACAGAAGAGGTTCCAGGAGGTTTCAAAACACATCCGTGATCTGATGATGTCACGAAAGTATGAAGTGACACGACAAGAAAATACTCAAGTACAAGTACACACACACACACACACACAACCACACACACACACACACACCACACACACACACACACACAGATGTGAGGTTTAATTAGGACAGAATTCTTCTCTCCTTTCATCTCCTCCATCACCTCGTCTTCATCCCTCCATCTATTCCTGTCTCTGGATGCCTGTGGTCTCTGCTCCATCACACAGCCAACACCCAGGACCTGAGTGTGTGTGTGTGTGTGCGTGTATCCACAAAGCATGTTCCACTTATTGCCAGTACTTACCCACACATACACACACACACACACATACACACACACACACACACACACACACACACACACGTTTAGAGAGTTGCACTTAGTGGTTTTTGAGAATCAGAATGAGTGACAGACAAGTGTGTGTGTGTGTGTGTGTGTGTGTGTGTGTGTGTGTGTGTGTGTGTGTGTGGTATGCTCAGAGCAAAGCATGATGGGAGTGCAGGAGGGTCCTGTGGTTCCAAAGGATTTAACACACACACACAATGAAAATACACAGCGAGTGTGTGTCTGTGTGTGTGTGTGTGTGTTTGTGTGTGTGTGTGTGTGTGTGTGTGTGTGTGTGTGTGTGTGTGCGTGTGTGTGTGTGCTGAATCACCTCTTCTATCTTTCGTAACCTGATGATGTCACTCTCTCTCTCTCTCTCTCTCTCACACACACACACACACACACACACACACACACACACACACACACACACAGTCATGCCAAAGGTTTAATTGAAACCACCTTCTTCCTCTCTGAGTGTGTGTGTGATTTTTTTCTCCTTTACACTCGTCTTGGCTTCACATACTCTGTGTGTGTGTGTGTGTGTGTGTGTGTGTGTGTGTGTGTGTGTGTGTGTGTGTGGTGAAACTGTACCTTCATCATCTTACAGTAATGTAAACACAGTGTCTGTCCTGCTGTGTCTCGTGTGTCTCTGCTGCCTCCTGCTGGTCGGTGGTGGATCTGTGAGACTCAGACACTATAAACCAGTTCACCAGAGTCTGAACTGGATCCACAAACTCTGCAGCCTCAGTCGGAGAAACAGGAACCATGAAGCTGGTTTATCACCAGTCTCTGTTCACTCTGTGTGTGTGTTCACATAAAACCAGTTCAGCGCCTCGTCTGCCTCTTAGAATTGATGGATCACGTGTCGCCTCCTCTGAAGAATATTAATCACTGTAAACAGCAACAGCAATTGACCCTTTGTTTGTCTGTTTATTTTTCTTGATCACATGACTTGTGTATTTGTTTATAATGTTTACTGAGGTGAGGTTGTGTGTGAGCCCCTCGAGGCGGGTTCTTCTGTTGTTGCTGTATTTCTGTTGTTTGTTTGTTTTGTGTAAATAAACCTGAAGCCAGGAGCGTTTGCATTAATGTCAGTGAGCTCACATGAATCTATTCATCTGACCGCTAACCTGACAGCTGCTGCTCTGCAGCTCTGAAACTTTAAACTTGATTCAGCACATTTAAACTTTTCTCTTCACTTTGTCGTCTATTGGACTGTCCTAACTGCCTGCGAGCGCTGCAGCGTGACACGTTGTTCTGAGCTGACTTTATGTTGGACAGCCTGCTTCTGTTTTTAGGGTCCGTACACCTGGTGCAGCTTTCACTGCCTAAACATGTGAGGTCAGACACTGGGTGCGACTCTCGTGCCTGTTCTGTACTAACGCTCAAGGGCGCGGAGGCAGGTTGCATCTGAGGTTGCTAAGCGACCATAACCAGCACGTATCTGTATCTGCCATTACAGATAAGTTAATGAAGCTAAGCTCCAGAAGTTAACGTCAGCTTAACTAGAGCCCTTTGGACAACAGCTAACAATGATGTACCATCACCAAAGTACAAAACTAGAACAAAACAGGCTAATGACTCCCAGCAAACAAGGTGACATGATGAACAATGCAGCTAGCAGCTAACGTTAGGCTAACTTTAGCTAACGCTAGCTAGAGATGTTAAAGATAACTTTATATTTCTTTCCAGCAAAGTGACAATATGTTGCCTCAAACACAATGTTGACTTACCTTAGAACAGATGTAGACATCATTGTTAATCTTATTCACGTTGAGTTGATGTTGTGGTCTAACGTTACCACACAACTTTATCCAAAGGAGACACTTTTCTGGCTTGAGACGTGGTTTAAAGTGTAAAAATACAGCTGGTCGTCCAGCCTCTCAGGACACCTTGAGGATACCTGGAAACAGTGAACATGAGGGTGCAACAGTGCAGCGTGTGTTCGGCCCCTTAATGCGTCACTTGCAGCCGTGGACGAGAAAAGGCCGATGAAGAGACGTAACCTCCAGGATAATTCATTTCACCCCAGCAGCTGTGGCTCAGAGGCAGAGCGGGCCATCCACCAAGTGTCCTTGAGCAAGATACTGAACCTCAGATTCCTCCTGATGGCTGTTCCATCAGTGTGAGTGTGTTAATCACTGAGTAGCAGGTGGCACCTTTGATGGCAGCCTCGGCCACCAGTGTGTGAATGTGTGTGTGTGAATGTGTGTGTGAATGTGTGTGTGAATGGGTGAATGTGAGTCATAGTGTAGAAAGCAAAATGATGAGAAAGGTGCTGTACAAACTCAGATCCATTTACCATCCATTACCACAACAACCTAAATCTCTCGCTGGAGAAAGATCTCGACAGGAAGATGAACGTTTCAGGTAAGAACAGTGTGCGATGCCAGCAGGTTAGCTTCTTCATCCATCAGTTACCAGTGACAGTGTTGTTGTCAAGTATGTACTCACCATCTTTTCAGTGGTGACCCTGAGCTCACAGGTCTGCACAGGTCACCATGTTGCACCGCCATGTTTCTACAGTAGCCCAGAAGGGACAAACCAGACACTGACATTCATGTGTCCATGTCAGCCACCGTAGTTACTGTAGCAGCTCCTCTGTGACGAGAGCATCACAACAACACTGAGTCTTATAACCTGACCCTGTGTGTGCAGAGTGTGTCCTGGTGTCAGTCAGCTGGTGTGTGTGTTTCTGAGAGGAAGAGATCATTCAGCTCCTCAACAATCAACACTGAAGCAATTCTGACCAGGAGAAGTTTCATCTGGTTGTAATCTGTAATCTGTAATCCTCATTGATAGACGCCACTAAATCCTCCTGAATCTGACACACTGGACCTTTAAAGTTCCTGGAGTGTGTTCAGAGCGTAAACAGTGTAAATAAAGATGGAGGACATGATCGCTGTTGACACAACTGGATCGCCCCCTGGTGGCTGGCTGCAGCACAGGTCATAAATCTTGGACATGAGTCAAACTAAAAACTCAACACGTAAAATACATTTTTCAACATAATTTCTGTTATTTAAAGTAGTTTTTTTAATCAGGCTGCTGTTTGTTCAAGTGTATGTTTCTTTGATAAGTTTGGTCTCTATTAGTTATTTATGCTATAATACTGGCTTTTAAGGGTGACAGCTGTGTGAGCCACTCGGTGTCTCGCATTCAATGACGCTGCTCACGATTGGCCGGCCGGGTGTAAGGGCGGGAAACTTGATACTGCAGAATCTGCTGCTGCGCAGACTCTGACTCATCAATAACGTCAACAGAAGAAGACGCAGCAGCTGTATGCGGGACACTGTAGCTTCACCTCTGCACAGCGGGAGGACAGAGAGACACGGCGTCCATCTTTATGTGCAGCCTGTGGTTCAGAGTTATGTGCAGACATGTATTTGAATAATTCACAGCATCACACACTTGAAACCAAAGTTTTAAAATCATTTATGACACAAAGAGTGGAGCAAAGATGTTGAACATGAAGACACGAGATATTTACAGGAAACTGATCAGTGACGATCAGAATAACATCAAAGAGTCAGAACAACAAATCACACACAACAAAACCTCACCATACCCGACCATACGTCTACAGGAACTGAGAATTATTTATGTTTTTCACAAACAATTTTTTCCAGTTAACGAAATAATTAATCACAAAATAACAACTTTTGTTTCCTCAACATCAAAGTTAAGTTAGCAATCTCAAGATTGCTGCGCTTCTTCTCTCCAGATAACACGATCATTTTAGACAATTTGACTTTTGTTTTCCTGAAATCATGCTAGTCTTGGTGTTTCAGTACGGGTGCTCGGAGCGGCCAAAAGGGACAAAGAAATACACATATTCCAGCAGTAATTTCTCACATTTGATGTGCTGAGTAAAATAAGATGATGCTGCACATTAAATTACAAAATCTGTTTTCTCAGTCTCTTAGTTTCATCACCAGCTGGCGGCTCTAACTCACTGTGCACATCACTGAAGAACTTGAACTTGTTTTCTTGAGAATCGACATAAATGAGCTCGTTATGGTGAGAAAATGAGCGCAGTTATCTTGAAATGACAAAATAATTAACTCATGATCTCGAGGTAAAGTTTGGTGATTCTCAGCTTCCGTACATCAAATAAAAGCACAGATCCATCCCAGTCTGAGAGCTGACTGTAAACCAGTAAAGCCAGTTTAACCAGTTCATCTCTCAGTCGGCTCCACTCAGCTGGAGGATCTCTGGGTCCTCTGGGCTTCTGAACGCGACAGTTGAACCCTGAAATACACAAATGCATTCAAACAATTGGTTTCAATACACAGAGTGATGAACAGTCCCACATGTAACAACATTTAATATTGATATTAAACAATCCATTTAATTCCCTCGTGACTAATTAATGACTGATGGTTTCAGTTGGACTTATAGACTCTAAGCTGTTGGCAGAAACTCGTCGTGTGTTTGTGTGTAACAATCCTGATGTGAAAGGAAAGTGAAGTTGTCAGATAAATGTAGCAGAGCAGAAATATAAAGGAAAAAGGTCCCAGCAGACTGAAGCAGTTCAGACAGCGAGGATCCAGATGCAGGACGACAGGTGGATTCAAAAAAGCACTTTAATGAAAGAAAGAGACGTCCAGGCAGACGAGATGATGATGAGGTGATGACAACCAGGTGTGAAGACAAACAAACACACCAAACATCAAGAACACAGAGAACAAAGGAGCCGAGCAGGGAGGAGGAGGTGAGTGAGGGACAGGTGAGACCAATCAGGGCGAGGCACAGGGTACAGGTGTACTGACCGATCCCTCCAGGTGAGCAGAGGCCGCTCATGTCTGTGGCTGAAGAGGAGAAATCTTCATAATCATCATCATCAGCAGGTGAAACATGATCAGCTGGAAGAGACGACAATCACTCATTCATCTCATCATATTAACTCTTCCTCTCCTCTCCTCTCCTCTTCCTCCTCCTCTCCTCCTTACCTGGCAGCAGGTGATAGTCTCCATTGTTGCTTAGTGACGGAGGCCCCTCCCCCAGCATGTGATTGGATGGTGTTGCAGTGTCATAGATGGGCGTGGCAGAGAGAGTCAGGTTGTGAGGTTTGGCTCGAGGTCTGACGGTGCTGTAGACGGGCCCTGCCGATGCTCCTGCAACATCGTTGTCATAGTGATGTGTCGAAGGCAGCGACCTGAAGGGTTAAAGAGCAGGATGTCAGGCGTCAACCAGAAGAACCGCCCTGTGGTCGTGTCTCTGTGAACCAATCGAACCACTGCAGTTACAGTTTACGCCCATGTCTGTTCAGACTCGTGTAGACACAAGTCATTTTAGTGTAGAGCGTCAGACTGAATTTACCAACGCACCATGTCAGGTCACTCACTCCGGGACGCCAGTGTTACTTGAATAAGTAAACACTGAGCAACGGGACCAGACTGGCCGACCCGTATGCTCTCACTCAGTGGATGGATGATGTCACAGGAAGCCAATCTTACAAAGGAGGACCACACTTGTTTGTTTTGCTATGGAAGCTAACGTTAGCTAATGTGCTAAAAAGTTAGCGTTGCAGAGAAATCCAATATTCCTCTTAATCCCTCCCCAGTTTCTGATGAGGTGGACATGATAACCCTTAATACACATAACGTTATTCATCCCTACAACAGGAAATACTTTTTCCCTAACCTGATATGAAGTGTGCGCTGCACATGTGAGCATTTTTGATGATGGCCTCCGTCCAGTCCTTTGCTCTTATCACATTTAACCATAGTTGTCTTTGTTTTTGTTGACGGGCAGTGGCGGCTGGTTTTGAGCCATGACTCCTTCTATTCTGGCTCCAATAACACAACAAGACAAACACATGTTAACAGTCCTGTGGAGCTACAGCCCTGTGGGGGAGAGGCAGCTGCACCTCCAGCTGATAACATGTCATCGTGATGTCATCGTGATGTGGACACATAAAGGTGTGTAGAGACAGATTTCCTCTTGTTTGGTCATTAAGGTGAAAGATACTTAATTTATTCAGATTTTTTGTCCTTGACATCCTGTTAATGTGCAGTTTTAAAGATGATCTCAGAATAATGTCTGATTAAAGTCCAGCTCGTCCACAGAACATGAGAACACAGGTCTCCATGTTATTAAACTGATGAGAGGGAAAACTCCAGGTGTGAGTTTACCTGCTGGATCTGGGCGTGGCTACAACAGAGTAGGCGGGGTCTGATGGGGGAGGATGTTTGGACTTGTTGACCACGGCGTACGTGTCGCTCATGTCAGCCGGCTGTGACGCTCTGTGCACATCAGGAGACAGACAGACGGACGATAACAGAGGAACAGTTCCAACATTAATCACAGACACTTTGTCTGCAGATGAAATAAAGCACAGAGAAACATAAAGATCGTAACAAAGATTTAAAAGCTGAAAACACGGGGCGTCGGTGGCTCAGTGGATAGAGCAGGCGCCCCGTGTACGAGGCTGTGGCCCTCTGCTGCATGTCATTACCCCCCCCCCTCTCTCCCTCTCTCTCTCTCTCCTTCACACTCAACTCAACACAGAAGATATTTAATGTGTTCAGACGTTCATCAGCTGCTGCTCAGAGTCAAGTGTTGAGCTCAGTGAGGAGGAAGTTTTGTTTTTAGCTCTTTGACCTTTGTTTAGTTCCTCTGTCACTGAATATAAAATAAAATCAGAGAGCAGACGAGCAGCTGCTCAGTGTCACGTTAAACATGTCTGTCATGTTAAACATGTCTGTCACATTAAACATGTCTGTCACTGTGCACATTCAGTTTCTGCTCCTCATTGAAAATCTGTATTTTATTTCATCTTTCTTTCCTCACTTTTACTGAAACTGCTGCATGACTGTTTCAGCTGGACAAATAAAGTTGAACTCATCTGAAAGCTTCTGAACGCGACATTAATCCAGCTGCAAACCACTGATAGACAGAAGATGAGAGGAGGAAACAAGGAAACAAGAAGAGAGGCAAGGAAAGAAGGGAGAAGGAGGAGATAAGGAGCAGGGAGGAGAGGAAACAAGGAGAAGAGAGGGGAGGCTGAGAAAGGAAAGGAGATGAGAAGAGAGACACAAGGAGAAAAGATGAGGGTGAGGAAAGAAGACAAGGAGAGGAGGAAACAGGGAAAAGAGAGGAGAGGAAACAAGAGTAGAAAATGAAATAAGAAGAGGAAAGGAGACAAGTAGAGGTGACAAGGAGAGAAGAGGAGAGGCTGATTATCTACGAGCCGTGTTGGTATTCAGCCCGACCTGGAGCTGATATGACATCATCATTACATCACAGTTGGCGAAACGTTTTCATCATAACCTTAATCACCATCATCATCATCACCACAGTGTTGTGAACTACAGTTCCCGTGATGCTTTGCAGCACTGACATTAACAGCCTGTAGAAACCAGTGTTGGGTTAGGGTTACTTTAAAAGTAATCAAAGTACGTTACTGCGTTACTTTCTAAAAAAGTAACCAGTTACTTTAGTGTGTTACTCCCTGAGTAATTGAGTTACTTTAAAAGTACTTCAAATGTTACTCCCTGAGAAAAGTAACTCAAGCACTTTTAAAGTACTTTTGAGTATTCTACATTTCCTATTGGCAAATGGACCACAGGGCGCTAAGCTACATTTGTTTGTCTCCAAAGTTAAAGTTATGGACCACTTGCCCTTCACTGAGATCCAGTTCTCCCATCACAGCCGTCACTGTGACCAGTAGAAACACAGAACGACCTGCTGCTGTAGACACTGTATGACAACAACATTTCCTCTAAGGATGTTAGCACACAGAGTAAAAGGGGGAAATGATGGTGTGAAACAGCAGAGACACTTTGTCAACCCGCTGAGTTAACATTACTGTCATTAGCATCAAGCTAGCAAACAATGCTACATCCTCACGGTCGGACATAAAGTAATAACATGAACAAATAGCTGCAGGGCTTTTACTCAGCACAACTGCAGAGGCTCCAGCTTCATTTGAAACAAACACATTATAGACGCTCTGTTATTTATTAATCCCTCTGTGTGTTTATATATTACTTTTTATCCGCTCCGTTGTCTTTGTAAAGTTAACACATCGCACCGTCATTTCAAACTCAACACTTTCAAATTAAAAGCCCCTTATAACCTCGGCTAGAGAATCCCTCCATTTTCTAAATAGGCTTTTATTGTGAAACATTTGTCAGAACTTCCTGTGGAAGACACAGTAGCTTGACAGTTTACGTATGGCGCTTCAAATGTAGCTCCTGCCACCTGCTGACGCTTTTAGGTGACTACAGCAACATGTCGCTGGCACATGAACACACACACTGACTCAAATAACAGTCAAAGTAATAAAAATAGGACGAAAATAACCTGATGACATCACACACACCGTGAAAGACGCCCGGGGATAATTGGTGAGTAGCAGCGTGTAACGTGTACCAGGCATCATGCAAGTCCTGACTCTGAAGAGTCCTACTCCACCTATTTAGACTCCACCGGAGACAACGGCAGCATTTCTCCGACCACGTAGCGAGTCACAAGCTCCGTGGCTTCTGTCAGACTGACAGGTTTAACATTATCTCCGTTATTAGAACCAAACGACAGCTGTTGCTGTTTCAGACCTGAAGGACCAGCGTTCTAAAAGTAACGGAAATAACTGATGTCTTGTTTGAAAAAGCACTCAAGTATTTGATTACTCAAACAGCAAACTAACGCGTTAGGTTACTCGTTACTGCAGAAAGTAATCAAAGTACAAGGTAATGCTTTATACCCAACTCTGGTAGAAACAGAGAGAAGCAGCTGTTTTCACTCTGCAGCTTATTTACATCTCAACAGGAAGTCACCACACTCTCAACTTCCTGCTCCGGCCGTGTGACAGCTGTCGCCATGGTTACACTGACTCTAACCACAGCGGTCTAACCAGACGGGCTGAGAGTTCACCGCCACACAGGATGTTAAATATGGTGACCGACTGATATGTAATCTGAGTATAATCACCACTATCATCATCATCACCACCACCATCATCATCATCACCCTCTCCTTCATCTGGCCTCTTCTCCTGTCCTTGTCTCCTCTGCCGTTTCCTCTCTTTTTGTTTACTTTTCTCCTTGTTTCCTCTCCTTGTTTCCTCTCCTTTCTTGCTTCCTCTCTTCCTCTTTGTTCTTCTCTTCTCTTTCCTTTCTGACCTCCTCCGTTCTCACCTTTCCTTTCTTCCTCTTTACACTTTTGCTTTCACTTCCTTTCCTTCTCTCATCTTTGCTTTTACCTACTTCTTCTTTTCACTCTATCTCTTTGTCATCTTGCTCTCCGTCACCTCCTCCTCCTCCTCCTCCTCCTTCCGCACCTGTTTCCTCCAGCACTTCTGTCCTTTACTTTCCTTTTACATTTCAGATATTCTTTCCTCCTCTCCTCTAAACCTTCTCATCTCCTCTCCCTTCCTGTTTCCTCCTCTTTTTTCTGCCTCCTCTAATTTCTCACCTCCTCCTCCCTCAGCTCTCCTCTGCCCTCTCTGCTCCGTTTCCATGGCAACGTGATAACATATGGGGACGGAGGGATGGAGAAGGAGGGTGAGAAAATGTTAGGATGACACACTGAGACATCCTGTCTGTCAGCAGATGGACGGACAGACAGACAGACAGACACAGACAGACAGGTACCTCTTGGAGGAGGACGGAAGTGTTCTTGTCGTTTTCTTCTCAGGTGTTTTCAGCTTGTGAGAAAAATAAAACAAAGATCAGCTTCAGTTCATCAGCAGGTTTTAAAAAGTCTTAAATTTCATCATCAAACATCTGAAACATGAAAATATGAATGTCTGCTTTATTCTGAAAAACCTCTCAGTTCTTCAAAATAAAAGTCCTCTGCTACTGTCTTGTTTTCATTGGGGGGGTAAATGTGCACGTTGTGAATACAGTGTGGGACATGTCCCCTGAACCACACATCCCAAGACCTGAACCAACAGGCTCACAGGCCTCGAGGTCTCCAGTCCTGAGGTCCACGCCCAGGACCAGCGCTGGGCTCCGAGGACCATTTGACACAGTGGCCACACGTGGAACTACATAATCTGGGTCGGTCACATGACGCCACGAGGCATCACACGTTCCCCACAGACTGACATCAATCAGTGGATACATCTTAAAACTATTTCATTTATAGATTTTCAGCTTTTGAAACAAAATTGGAGACAGAGGGGTAAAAAGAGGGGGATGTATATTTCTGAGTGTCACAACCCAAATGACTCGTTTCACGATCAGGATTTGATCCATTCAGTCTGATACTTTTGAACGTGTAGAGGAGCAGGATTAAACTATTTTATACCCATTGCAGTCAACAGAGCGCTGAACCAGAACTTCTCAGAAAATTCTGGCGCACCTGCTCTGTGGGCTCAATGATGCAGAAGATCTGGGTATTTTCATATCGTTGAAATCAGCATCTTGTTTCTTTTGGTCAGGAGTGACCATATTTGGACGAGAGGTTGGAGCTGTGGAAGAATGAGGGGTAGATCTGACTCATGAGACCCTTTCACACAGAGGTGGCGCCACAGAGCCACTACAAAGTCCCGTCTTTACGCCTCCTTTACATGTTTACACAGAACCAAACGACGGCACCATCATGTGGCTCCAGTGAGTGATGTCAGACAGCATGATGACATCATAGATCAAAAGAGGCGTGACATGTAACACAACAGCGTCAGTCTCTCGTGTGACATTAACATACGCGTCAGCAGCTCTTTATAAACAATAACAATCATTTAGTGTCCCTGTTATATGGCGGCTGATCTCGTCCTCTGCTTGGAGGGTAAGGAGCTCCTGGACCTCACTGTTTGAGTTAGCTGCTAACTGCTAACAGCTGCTGTTCTTCTTCTTTGAGTTAGCTGCTAACTGCTAACAGCTGCTGTTCTTCTTCTTTGAGTTAGCTAACTGCTAACAGCTGCTGTTCTTCTTCTTTGAGTTAGCTGCTAACTGCTATGAGGCCACTGTTCTTCTTTGAGTTAGCTGCTAACTGCTAACAGCTGCTGTTCTTCTTTAGAGAGCTGCTTCTTAAATCACCTACGGTGGGCCGTACGCATAACACATTGTCAAACATCACATTGGTCCTGCGGGCACAGAGCATGTTTTTATTGTCTGTACTGAGGGTTCGTACAGACTCTGAGTGTTTCTGTCTGCAGCTCCTTCTCTGCAAAGCCTCCTGCAGAGGGACTTAAAGTTTCACTCACTGGATCTTCTTTGTACAGGATCATCTCTGTGCCAGTGTCAGGGTGTATTTATCTGGTCTTTGCAATCATGTGTAATTGCCCCTGTGAGTGTGTGTGTGTGTGTGTGTGTGTGTGTGTGTGTGTGTGTGTGTGTGTGGCTTTCCTCTGTAGTGACCTCATGCTGTGTTTTATGTTGCTTGTTTCAGAGCTGTATTTTTTATGTGATCGTCACAGACAGTTTTTCAAGATTTTTAATCTCAAGACGTGTTTCTGGTTAAATAAAGGTTAAAAACAGTTTCTGTTCCTCCCAGCACACATGTGGGACGTGTGACATGAAGCACGCTGGATAGATACCTGATGGAGGTCGAGTTAAACACTGAAACACTGAAGCGTAACCACATGCAGCTTTCACACTGATGTGGTTTGAGGCACCGTCACGGCAGCACAGCAGTGAGCGTTATGTCGTGTTCATGGTAACATAAGAGGCTCATCTATCTGTCCAGGGATCTCCTGATGGATCGACCTGCTCCTGCTGTTCAACTGAGCCAAACGGGTTCTCAAAACACAAGTTAAGGAGGAGTTGTGAGGAGGGTTGACGGTTCACCTCTGAGGGAGGTCGTATGAACCGTGGGCATGAGGTCACGGGGGGACGAGTAGGTTCATGATGTCATTTGTTTGTTTGCAGTTCTGTGTCTGATCTTATGTTCGGTCTGACGTCTCCACCGAGCAGCTCTGTGGGAACAAAGGCTGTCAGTGATGTTTCCGTCCTCTGGGATGATTCGTGTCATGATCCTTTGTGAGTCGGCGCGCTTTTAAAACTCCAAATCAAATCAAATCAAACATATTTTCATGCTACTTTTTATGAGTATTAGTACCCTAACTGCAGCGAAGGATGTGAACACTTCCTCCTTCACAGGATCAGAGTAAAGATGTGTTTCTAAATATCAGCATTTCCCCTTTTGATCGAGTTACATGTAGAATTATGTCGTCTCACTGAGCTCTGTATGTTTGATGTCCGATCAAACATACAGAGCCTCACAGTTCACACAGCATCACAGTCGGAGACATTCGTTATAAAATCACACTGAGCTTTTTAAAGCTGAAGGAATCTAGAATGAAACAGCGTCAATGTGTTTGCTGAGATGTGAGTGTGCAGGTTAAGGTGCCGTGTAGTGAGAGTTAAAGTGGACCTACCTGTCAGCACGTGTCCTCCATCAGGTCTACATCAGTTTTAGTGGATTTGTTTGTGTAACTGTGGAGCAGCTTCTCTCTGTGAGCCTCAAACTGTCTGCAGCACTGAATTTACATACAGGAAGCCTGAATTAAGGGAGGCTTCCTCTTTCTGCAGCTGCTCTCTGTCGACTTCCTCCAACACACTCATCTAATCAGCTCCTCACAGTGAATTTGAATATGTTTTACCTGCGACAGGTTGCTGTAGAGCTGACGGCCGCCGGCTGACTGCAGGACTCGCTCCAACATGCAGGTGGCCGCCGTGTAGATGAATGATACTCCTCCTGAGAGAAGAGGAGTTTCATCGTTTGTGATGAACATCAGAAGGAAGTGTATCATCTTCTGTTTCACCATTTTTTAAATTACATGATGATGTCACTTTGGTTTTACTTGACTCCACCCACAGGAGTCACACAGGTGTTGTCACAGAGATCAGCTGGCTGAGTAGAAACTGAAGTGTTCGCTGTGATCATTTGACTGTTCAAGGGATTGTTCTTTATCTATGAGGGCGGAGGAGGCGCATGAAGTGGGAGGAGCTTACAATACAAAACATGTAAAAAAAAAAACTGATAACAAAAATCAGCCAGATCTACTGCTGCAGAGCCGGAGCACTTAGCACGAGCTTAAAATAGATCTTGGTAATAAAAACTAAGAAGAAATCAGTGTTTCACATTCAATTACGAGACGTGATGTAAATGTTGGTGGTGGACTGTCGGACAGTGTGACAGCTTGTGATGATCTTCAGCTGCAGCTCGACTCCAGTAAATAGTCTGCACCAGGACGTTTGGGTTGGTGCGAGTTGTGAGCTGTAACTCAGCAGTAAATAATGAGCCGTGTGTGTCTGACTGTGGATGGTGGAGCTGCTGGATGGATCTGTGGAGTTTGTTAGTTGCAGCGGTGGAAAACATATGAAACATTTGTGAGAACAGCCTGGTTTATTTGAAGCCCAGTAACATGGTCACAGAGCACAGAGCGCCCCCTGTGGGCTTCATGCTGTGAAGCCACTCACTTTGGTCTGGACTGCAGACGGTCTCTGTCTCCGCAGCTCCAGGACGATCTGCATGATGCTGAAGTCTGTCGTGT